>JAWRVF010000056.1:600000-956854 GCA_036785485.1 Physcomitrellopsis africana | reverse complement strand
TCCCATTTGTGACAATACTACATCCAAGATAAAGTTTGATACATTTATTTTCATAAAAAAATGCTTTGAAAAAATTGATGCAATATAAGATTGGTGCAAAAATAAAAGCTATCTTTAAAGCTTCAAATGTTACTTCCACTTCTTTACTCCACTCAAGTTCTTTTTATAAATTAAGCATCTTAGTCAAACTATAATTTGAATAAAATTCTTAATAAAGGTTTGGTAGAAATTGACAAATTTTTAAAAATATTGTATATTTTTTTATTATTTTTAGAAATTTTCAATCAATAATTATTTAAACTTTCTTAAAATCCATTATTAGACTATCATTAAAAATGATGTATCTTAAAATGTCAACTTGAGAAGTATAAAATGCACACTTTTCCATCTTGACATATAATCTTGTATCTCTAAGTTTTTGTAACATACAACAAACATGAATTTCATATTTTTTTATATTCTCAGAATAGATTAGAATGTTGTCTAAATAGTAAAGAATAAAATTATTAAGAAATTTATAAAAAATATCATTTACAAGATATTAAAAAAAAACTAGTGTATTTATAAGTCCAAAAGGCATGACATTATATTCAAAATATCCATACCTAATTCAAAATGTAATCTTTTATTTATCACTTTTTTTAATATGGACCAAATTATATAATCCTCTTAGCTCTATTTTTGTATAGATCTTTACTTAACTAACTTAATAAAAAAAAGTCCTAAAATCAAAGATAAAAGATATCTATTTTTTATGGTAATCTTGTTAAATCTTTGATAATCTACGCACATCCACAACAATCTGTTTTTTTTCTTTACAAATAAAATAAGAGCTCCTATTAAAGATTCTAAATGGCATATGAAGTTTTTAGCCAAATCCTCATAAATATATCTTTTTAATATAGCTAATTCATTTTGCAATAAATTATAGATTGGTCCAAATAGTGGTTGAGCTCTTTCTTGAAGATTGATTGAACAATCATAAGGTTGATGCTCTGAAAGAATATCTGTATTTTTTTTAAAAAAAATAACTTGAACATTTTGATACTAACTAAGAATATGTCACGGGCATAAGATTTACTCGAGTAAATTACCTAAGTAATATAGACCAATAGAAGTAGATAAAATAAGTTGATTTGATAATATCTGATAGAATAGCTTCCTAGAAGCTTCATAGACACGAAATCACCTTTATACATGTCTACAGGTGATTGATAGGTTAAAAACTTGGTCAACAAGCTAGCCACATATAGTGCACATGTTGGTAGCTTGTGGAACAAGCTAGCTATGTGTCACACATGTTGGTAGCTTGCGGAACAAGCCAAGTATGTGGTGCACATGTGAAAAACTTGTCGTGCAAGTTTGAGACATGTCTTGCAAATTAGACATGTGTATGAGGTCCTATAGAATACCGCCACGTAGCTCTTAATTAGATAGTATTTATAGAGGCAAGAGTGAAGCCCTCTTTACTCTTATCAACTCTTTTACTGGTTCTAGTCTAGTTTCAAGAGTCTTCATGTTTCTAATCTTTGGAAATAGCCATTCCAATTTTCTTTTAATATATATCCTTTCTTATTCCCATTTTGTGACTTTTCTTTGATATAGTTTTTATTAGATTATGCATCTTTTTTTAGTTCATGTCCTTGACAAATTGACAAGAGTACACTTATAATATCATAGCTTTGTCTTGTCTTGATTAAGAGTGGATTATCCCTTTCTCTCGATAAGACACAAGCATATTAGAAGTTGCGGATTACCCTCCTCTAAATTGATATTATTTCTAGTATTTTCTTTATTCTCCCTTCTACTTATCTTGAGTGGTGTTAGATATTTTTTGAAGTGTTATCATGGCAGAACTTGCCGAAATGAAGAGTGCAATGGCACAAATACAAGAGCAAATGAGAAAATTGATGCTTGCAATGCATCAACTCACTGTACCTCCACAAAGAGCAACAAGGTTACCAAATAATGAAGATATAGATATGATTAGAGCTACTTCAACATCTATACTAAGCCATATAATTTATCCTCCATTAGAACATCGTCTAAGCATTAGAGAACCAAAAATTGGTCTACCTGAGAAGTTTGATGGCACAAGATCCAAGTTTCGAGGATTCATCAACCAAGTCCAATTGGTGATTGAATTGCAACCGTAAAGTTTTTCAATTCTAAAATCACAAGTCAAATTTATTGGTACACTACTTTCAGGTTCTGTCTTATCTTGGTTTTCATCTTTTCTGGAACGACGTGATCCAATATTGGATAATTTAGAAACTTTCTTAGCAAAATTTTGATCTATGTATGGAGAACATGATGCAACTCGTGTTGCAACCAACAAGCTTCGTATCCTACAACAAGGCAATCAATCAATGACATTATATGCTTCACAATTTTGACAACTAGCAATCGATATCAAGTGGGACGATGCTGCACTCATCAGTCAGTTTCTCTACGGATTACAATATGAAGTGAAGAAGTTGATACTGAATTTATCCGATCCTTAAACATTGAGTCAAGCAATAGATTTTGCAATGAAGTGTGATAATCAACTTTTTGAATTTTGATCTGAAAGTCGTACAAGAGAACCTCAGCAATATTATAATTCAGTGACAACACCAATGTCTTCTCAATATGTACCTTCAGAAGTCGAAGACATGCAAATTGATGCTATACATTTTAAGCTGCTTACTAAATAAAAAAAGACTTGACGTCATCAAGAAGGATTATGCTTGTATTGTGGAGAATCCAAACACACTGCTAAAAATTGTCCAAAGAAATGACGCAACCACAAGATGGGGAGTATGACTGTCAAAGAAAACAATATGTCCGAAAATGAATTTGTCCACCCATAATAAGGACCGTGTGGCTGGGATCTTGTACAATTTCTAATGAAGGTTCTATCCTCTCCTCACAACCATCTCCTTGTTTTATTATAGATGTGTATTTAGGACCTAATAATTACAAAGCCTATGCCTTAATAGATTCGAGAGCCTCGGCTTGCTTTTTAGATGAAGAATTTGCTACAAGCCATAGAATACACATAGTACAAAAATCTAAACCCGTACACATAGAAGTCATAGATGGTCATCTTTTATCTTTTGGAGATATTACTCATGAAACACTTCCTCTGGATGTAGTAGTAAATGGCCATAATAGTTGCGTAATTTTCAACATAATTAGATCTCCCTCTATTCCAGTTATTCTTGGTCTATCATGGTTAGAAAAACACAACCCTCAAATAAATTGGATTTCTCGTACTCTGAACTTTTCTAAAAGTATAGCTAACAATATAATTAATCAAGTAAGAAATCACAAGTCTAGTAGAATTAGACCTACATTTGTAGGTGCAAGAGCTTTCTTGCATGCTGCAGAAGAAGGATCACCTTTTGTCATTTATGCTACACCTATTTCCAATGATGGAAAGACTTCAAGTAGCATTCCAAGTCAATATCAAGATTATCAAGACATTTTTGAGAAAAAAAATATTGATATTCTTTTGGAGCATCGTCCATATGATTGTTCAATTGACCTTAGAGAAGGAACTCAGCCACCATTTGGACCAATCTACAGTTTATTACAAGATGAATTGGCTGAACTCAAGGCGTATATTGACGAGAATTTGGCCAAGAATTTCATATGCCATTCTAAATCTCTAGTAGGAGCTCCAATTCTATTTGTGAAGAAAAAAGATGGATCATTGTGGATGTGTGTTGACTATCAAGGATTCAATAAGATCACAATCAAGAATAGATATCCATTATCTCTGATATCAGGACTTCTTGACCAATTGAATCAAGCTAGGATCTATACAAAAATAGATCTAAGAGGAGCATACAATCTAGTACGCATCAAAGAAGGAGATGAATGGAAAATTGCATTTCGAACCAGATACGGATATTTTGAATATAATGTCATGCCTTTTGGACTTACGAATACACAAGCTACTTTTCAACATCTCATGAATGATATTTTTTATAAGTTCCTAGACAATTTTGTCGTCTGCTATCTAGACAACATTTTGATCTATTCTAAGAACGTAGAAGAATATGAAGCACATGTTCACCAAGTATTACAAAAATTTAGAAATGCGGGATTGTACGCCAAGATGGAAAAAAATATAATTCATACTACTCAAGTTGATTTCTTAGGATACATCATTTCAAATGATGGTCTTATGATAGATTCTAAGAAAGTCTAGACAATCATGAATTGGAAGATTCCATAGATAGTAAGAGATGTCCAATGCTTTTTGAGATTTGCTAATTATTATCGGATCTTCATCAAAGACTTCTCTTTGAAATAATTTCAAAGATAAACCCAAGAAACTGCTAGTTACGGTGAGGTGAGAGTCTTAGCCCTAAGAAACACTGGGTCTTTTGTGCCTCTCGTTTCTTAAGTGGAAGAAGAGATTCATAAAGTTCATAAAACTGAAGATTTTACATAAAAACATACTTTATTAATCTTGCCATATTCTGCCTTTTAAAACCCGCCTTCAAATTTGTCCATAAATCCTAGGATATCATATCAATTGAAGCAAAATTTAAACACAAAGTACTTAAGGAAGTAAAGAAGCAAACCCCATAATCCTTTTGATTATAGCTCATGTGGTTGGAGAGAACCATGTTGTCAAAGAAACCCCTCCATGCTGCCTTTGATTCTAGACCCTCTTTGCTTCACACCTTCATTGCTCCTCATTATCAAAACCCCAAGTATTGAAATTTGGTAGGCTTGTTGCTTGCTTTATGTTGTAAACATCCTCCAATTTTTGCTCCAAAACTCCTCTTGGAAATAGAGTTATAGACTCTACTCTCCTCCTTTAATTCTGTCTTCTACCAACTCTGGATCCGACTACAAATTTCCTCATAATTCTTTAACCATAACTCCAATAGCAATCAGTTTTTTACACAACTTAATAGACTCATATATCTACAAACCCCAACAAATTTTACTCAAAATGCTACTTTGATCACAAAGATATGCTCCCCCAAACTTCACTGACTTAGAAATAGACCCCTATCACTTTGAAAGAGCATAACATTTTTTTTATAAGATAAATGAGTATCAAACTTACCCTCATCTCTTTCTTAACTTGCTTTGATCACGTCTATCAAATTTCACACTCAAATTCACTCCCTAACTCCATTCATACCCAAAAAACCCACACACACACTCTGCCCATACAAACCCCAATTCTGCTTTCACTCTATTTCTCTTTTCACCTACATCCGGTTACAATTTCACTCATAACTCTTTGCTCAAAGATCATATTGACTTAAGATTTTGATTCAAAGTAGTAAACTCAATAAGAAACACAACCCCAACAAATTTTGCCTCTAAAGTCCAAATGGTTCTCAAGAGCCGAGGCCCGAAATTTAGTAAACTTCACTGCGCTAGTCTTAAACACCTGCAACTTTGACGACTCATATCTCCCTTGATACTTAACCAAAAGACATGAAAATTGTTTTATATGTTCCTTATCTTGTCTACTACAAACCCACAAAAAATTTCACTTAAAATCCTCTCTAAGCTTCTTCTACACACAAAAACGTCTACTGCCTATCAAAAGGAAACCCTATCTCTCCAAAAAGAACCTCTCTTCTTCTTCACGACCCCCTTCTTGTCCTCCCGGCCTGGTCTTCCTTCTTCCCTTGGTCAAAGAGACACCTCAGCCATATCTTTCCACCTCTTCAATCCTTTCTTTTGGATTAATTTGAAGGAATCTCACTTTTTGAGGTAAATTTCTATTCTACCTTCTTACTATCATTTTTTTCTACCCACTTCTCTTCTAATTTCAGCCCACAACATTTAAGTTTAGATCTAAAATAGAAGAGAATAAAGGTAAAGTAGATTTAAGATAAAATAGAAAAAAAATCTAATAAGTAGAAAAAACAATTAAGATTAGATTAGAGATAAAAGAGAAAGAACTACATCCTTCACTGCCAAGTCAAAGAAGCTTGTGTGGTTAAGTTCTTAGCTACTTTGGAGTTGACGTGGGTTCGAATCCACTTGACTTCACTGTAGAATTCCTTGGCTTCATGACTTGGTACTGCTAGTGGAAATTTCAGCAGGAAATTAGTAGTTTGGCCTACCTATCATCCCTGAGCTTGTGATAAATATTATAACCTTCAAGATAATGTGGTTATAACCACAACCCTTTCTCTTTTTCATCCTCTCTTCTTCTAATCTTAATCTTTTTATTTTAACACATTCCTTTATATCTTTCACACTATGTTTTAATTTACAACATGACATCCACCCCCTCCAAACCTGCACATCCTCCGGAATGTGCCACCATTCATTCTTCATCTTCTCCATCCTCATCTTCAGTTTCTATGATATTTGTATCCTCCATTGATGTAGATGATAGCATTTCAAGGCTTTCAAATGAAAACCTGTCACTCCTCTTTCGAAATGTTTTCACTCGCTTACCTGCTATTGGATTTCTAAGTACAGTTCCATCTAATTCACGAAGTAAGTAAGTGCCATTTTCATAAACAGTGACAACAATATATGGTCCAAACCATCTTCGAGCAAATTTCTTCTGAGTGCTATGCTGATGCTCTAATGTACTATCATAAACCACCACCCAATCTCCCTCTTCAATAGGCTTTACCCGCAATCGATGTGTCTTATCAAACCTTTCCTTATTGTTAAGCCTTGCTTCTTTAAGTCTTTCCATTGCTTTTTGATGTGCCTCTGGTAGTTTACCAATTTGTTGTATTCGAAGTTCTAGCAACCGCTCTCTAGAAATTCCATCTTCCCAGGACAAATACAACCATGTAGGAATTGATTCTTCAATTGGCATAATAGGCTTTTGTCCCAACATAAGTTCAATTGGCATATAACCTGTTACTGTACTATGTGTAGTTCTGTCAGCCCATAAAGCATAAGGTAGTAATCTAGGCCAATCTTTAGAATTTCCTCTACAAGCTTTGACCAAAGCTTGAATGATTGGAGGATGACCTCTCTCACTCTTTCCATTTGCCTCAGGATTATATGCAGTTGTCAACTTCAATTTTACTCCATGCTTTTCAAAAAATGTTTTAGCTTCAGCAGCATTTAATTCTCCTCTATCAGCTCTCATTCTTCCTATGCATCCATATCGACTGAAAATATCTTCAAGAATAAATCTACACACTCTTTCAGTCTGCTTGGTCCTCAATGCTCTTCCTTCAACAAAATTGGATAGCTCTTCTCTTGCCAATACTAAGTATTTCATTCCCCATAATCCATTTGGCATAGTAACTAAGTCAATAACCCATTGAAAGTGAATAGCAAGAGGATAAGTAGGATGCAATTCATCACGATACCGGATCTTTGATTGAAATTGACATTCAATACATGAACTTACAAAATCTTCCACATCTTTGTAAAGTCCTTTCCACCAATATCTTTCTTTGATTTTTGTATATGTTGCCCAAATGCCTCGATGCCCAGCCCAATTTGTATCATGAAATTCCTTGAGAATTTGAAGTTTTGTGGATAAATCTCCAACCACTCTCAATGGAATCCCATCTTTTCTTTTTGGTTTCCTCCACAAAAATCCATCACGTAAAAGATATTCATAGGAATGTCTTCTAACTTCCTTAAAATACTTCTCTGACCATTCTGCTTGCTTTTGTAGAGTACTTAAATACCAACCAACATCTTTCAATCTACCTTCATATAATTCTTCCTTAAAAGGAAGAATTGTATCTTCTCTTTTGTTGGTGTTAACAAATACAATGCTGTAGCTTTTGCTGTTGTCATCTTCATCATCATCTTTTGCAATCATTTCTTCATCTCCAATATAATTAGCTCTAGACAACATATCTGCTACAGCATTTTTTTTACCTTTAATATGTACTAGAATTGGATTAAGAGATTTGATAAAAGCTATCCATCTCAACATAGCAATATCTGGAATTGAACAGTTTGAAATCATACCAAGTAGAGGTAAACAATCAACTTCCAATACTACATTTGCTCCAATTAAATAATTCCTTTCAGCCTTTAATGCTGTGACAACTCCCCATAGTTCTCTTTTTACTTGCGGATAAGCTCGTTGTCGCTCAGTCAAAATTCTTGCTCCAAATCTAGTTGCAAAACGTCTTCCATTGATATCATCTTGACCAACAGCCCAACCTATAGCAATTGGACTAGTATCCACCATCATCACCACTGGTTGACCATTTTCATAGTCAACTTGCTTTAAAATAGATGGAGATCTTAAAATATTCTTTAAAGACTCCATAGCTTCATTTTGATCCTTTTCCCACTTGAATTTATTTCCCTTCCGTAAGAGTTTGTAAAGAGGCTCTGATATATGGGCAAAATGTGGAATCCAAATTTGATAGAAAATACATGCCCCCAAAAATCTTCTTACTTCAGTTATACTATTACAAGGCTTCATCTTAGCAATAGCATCGATCTTCTCCGGATTTGGTTTTCTACCATAGCTTCCACATAAATGACCTACAACAATGATTTCATCCATTCCAAACTTTGATTTGTCAATAGATAAAGTTAGACCTACCTCTTCAAGTCTCTTCAAAATTTTCTCTACATCTTCAATGTGTTGTTTGACAAATTGCCTACAACCATTTTTATCAATTGTTGTATCCTTCACTTCTTCTTTACAACCTTTGATAGGAATATCATCAACAAAAGGTATGGTCTTTTCAGGTACAAATTCCTTTAAAATTTGATTCATTGCACTTTGCATATGTGCCACTGAATTGGTAGCTCCTTGAGGTAATGTGCACATACGAACCAAACCCAAAGGAGTCTTCATTGTTGTTAAATCTCTACTCTCTGCTGCAAGTTGAAATTGATCATATCCAGAATATAAGTCTCCAATTGAATAAATTGCATGCCCCGCAAATGCCTCAGCAACTTCATCTACAATTGGTCCAGATCCTTTGTTCCTGATTGTCACACCATTGGCAGGTTGCATATCTTGAATAAACCTTAATGCTCCAGATTTCTTTGGCACCGTAAACCAGCGATTTGAATATGGACCCATGGATGGTTCTATAATCCCCATTTCCATCTTCTCCTTGAGCAATTTAATTAATTTTGGTAGTAAAGCTCTTGGAACCGGAATGGGTTTTAAATCCCACGGTATATGTGGAACTGTAAAGATCACCATAGGTGCTACCTCATTTGGATAAACACATCCTATTTCACTAGGTTTAGATGCAAATGCCTTTCCATGTTTTAAAAGCATGCTTTGAAATAAATACTTCTCAGGTTTATTTAAAAACTCACCCCCTCCAATCTCCAACTTGTCAAGTGTTTCTTTAGTGAATTGATGTCCAATTCCTATATAACTTCTTAATCCTGGCTCTTTTTCAGCTCGCTTGAAATAATCTTCAGAATTATTTGGTAGTTGAGCTGCTACTGGCTTTACTTTCTTTGCTACTAATTTATACTTGGCATTCACTTCAGCTTCATTTTTCCACTTACGGATATGAATGTCTTCACCATGGTCTTCCATAAAATGTAATATTTCTTTGTAATATTTCTATAAAAGCATTGATCATTGACTTCAACTATAATACCTCTATTATCCATAACCTCCTCCATATTTTTCAACCTTTCTAATTGATGTAGTAGATCAATCGGAAGTCCAATCCATTCTATTAATCCCGATATATTTTCTTCTTGTGAAATTATCCCCATTTTTTCAAAATTCTTTTCTATTTTTCTTATTTTGGCTTTATATTTAGAATCCATTACTCTTACACCTTTGAAATTCAAGATACTATGATCACTCAAACTCAAAATTCCATATCCATTCTTATATATATTGGGGAATACCTTAGTAAATATATTACCCGCACCCGCAGACCCCCATTCTCCACGTGTGCTTTCTAGAAATCCTGGAATCCTTCTTCAGTATCAAGAGGTTTTTCACGTAATTGATCTCTATGCCTCTTGCTTTCTGGCTTCACTGTAAGGAATTGTACTGAGTTCCTTCCGTCACAACTTCGAATCCTTGCATAGTGAGATCCATCATCTAGCACTTTAGTTTCCATTCTTGAAGCTGTAATATATGGTTGACCAAGAATAATTGGATATGTGCCACGATCTTGAACAAAGAAATTCTGCTCTACTTCACATTTCCAATCCTTGTCTTCACTGCAGGACATGCTCCAAACAACCCTCCCTTTTCATTGTTCGCAGCTCATAATATCCACCCATGATTGGTATCTATAGGCCATTTTCCTTTCTCATATACTGCCTTAGACATGATATTAATCTCTGAGCCATGATCTACCAAAGCATGGATTGTTTCATTCAAATTTTCAAGCTTAATCTGAGCTTCTGTAGTAGCTCTAGCCCAATAAGGATGAAAAAATCCTAAAACCTTTGCACCTTTTTTCCATCACCATCATCAAAAGTGGCATAAGCATATACCTTTGCTTCTTTTTCCTCCATGTTGTGGGTGGTATCCTCCTTCTTCTTTTGAAGTTGAAGAGAAAACATGTCTAAAACCTCCTCTTCTAAATCAATAGGCATACCATCATTTATATCTTTTTCTTCAATCCCTTGACTCACCTTATCATCCTCCACAATCATAATTCTTTCAAGGCTTGACTTACATTCAATAGAAAACACTTGGCCAATCTCTTCCTCCTCTTCTTTAGTTAAACAAGTGTCAATGGCACTTGTCATCACTGTCTCTACTGTCATTTGGTGTTTTCTTTTGATAATATCAATAATCAACTCATGGAAGTCTTTCTTTGCAATTCCTAAGAACTCCCGTAAGGTAAATTCAATTTTTGCATCCAAAATCCGTCCTTCCAATACTCCTTTCAAATCAATAGAAGTTTCAATATCAGATTGAAGCTTATAAGTAAGGCCTTGGGTTTTACCTTTTTCTATGTCCTTCTTCTTGTCCTTACCCTTTTCCATGTTATCTTCCACCCTTTGCTTTGGAGTTGAAGCCTCCTTTGATTGTGAAGATGAAAGGGTATTTTGTGGTGGTTGATTTATTGTTGGGCCTTCTTTTATCCTTTCTCCTGTACCACCACCTTTTCGTGTTTGCTTCTTATTTATTGGTTCTTCATCTTCATCTTCTACATTCCTTCCTCTCTTTACTTCCACATAGACATTTTGAAAGTCTTCATTCTCCCTTTCCTTGTCTAAAAAAGCTCTGATGCTAATTGCATCAACTAGATCATTCCATCCTGTTTTCTCTCTAATGGCCTGAGCTCCTCTAATCATAGTCTCATGATTCTCAGGATATAGAGCTTCAATATTATTTTCCCAGGCCACAATTTGATAAGAATCTGCATTACCTGAATCTCTTGACTTAGGCTTCATCATTCGATCTTCCATTAACTTTTTCATTCCACCTTTGGCAAAGTTAGTATCCAAAGGAAAATCTGTAGATGCATCTCTAATCCTTCCATCTTTGAAGGTAATGATGCCTTTCTTCATGGCATCAGCATATGATTCACAATCACTACGTTTATGATCAGAATCATCACACCAAATGCACCTCATGACATATCCCCTCTGTCCTCCAGAAGTTTGAGAGATACTTGGCTTTGTACTTCTTTTTAAAGCACTCATCTCCACTTTCAGCTCCTTCAATCCCTTCACCAATTCCTCTAGAGTGTCCTCATCCAGAGCCTTACCCTTTGAAGAGTTTGATGGTATCATTGAAGATGTCCTTGTAGTTAGTGGTGTTGAAGCTTCCATCTTTATTCCATATCCCCTAGCCTTTACCCGCTGTTGCTTTGCAATAAGACTTACTGCATCCTCCAATTGTCTCCAATTGGTACTAAAACCTCCTTCAGCTGCTCCATCTTGAAGAAGAAGTAATAGTCTATCCTCCAAAGCTTCATTTGCAGCTTGTAGAAATAACTCTGATTTTCTCACTTCAAGAATCCTCTTCTCTGTTAATGAGAGTTGTCCAAATTTCTTTTCAAATTCTCTTAACAATTCACTCTACTTGGAAATTCTTTTAGACATCCTTTCTTCATCTTCATCAAAAAACTCATCTCGAAGCCTCTCTTCAAATTTAGCCCAAGTAATCTCAAAATTATTTTGATGAAGATATTTCACCTTATCTCTGATCTCTGGTACAACTGCCAAGTCAAATGTCTCTATCATCTTCTCCTCTGAAATTTGATAGATTTCCATCTCACAAGTATAATTCCTTAAAAACTTTGAAATGTTCTTTCCATTGAATCTTTCATTCTTAGAAATAACAACTTTCAAAGCTTTTGTAGCTCCTTGTCCAGCTGCATTGGCAACTTGTTGTCCCATAAACATTTGCATGGCCCTAAAGAACTCCTCTGCAAAGTTTTGACTACCTCCTTGAGCTTGACTACCACTGGTTCTATTATCCCCTACTTGCCTTAAAAATCTTGAAGCCTTAGAGCTCTCTCAGTGGAAGCACCAAATGTCGTGGTGAGAGTCTTAGCCCTAAGAAACACTGGGTCTTTTGTGCCTCTCGTTTCTTAAGTGCAAGAAGAGATTCATAAAGTTCATAAAACTGAAGATTTTTACATAAAAACATACTTTATTAATCTTGCCATATTCTGCCTTTAAAAACCCGCCTTCAAATTTGCCCATAAATCCTAGGATATTATATCAATTGAAGCAAAATTTGAACACAAAGTACTTAAGGAAGTAAAGAAGCAAACCCCATAATCCTTTTGATTATAGCTCATGTGGTTGGAGAGAACCATGTTGTCAAAGAAACCCCTCCATGCTGCCTTTGATTCTGGACCCCCTTTGCTTCACACCTTCATTGCTCCTCATTATCAAAACCCCAAGTATTGAAATTTGGTAGGCTTGTTGCTTGCTTTATGTTGTAAACATCCTCCAATTTTTGCTCCAAAACTCCTCTTGGAAATAGAGTTATAGACTCTACTCTCCTCCTTTAATTCTGTCTTCTACCAACTCTGGATCCGACTACAAATTTCCTCATAATTCTTTAACCATAACTCCAATAGCAATCAGTTTTTTACACAACTTAATAGACTCATATATCTACAAACCCCAACAAATTTTACTCAAAATGCTACTTTGATCACAAAGATATGCTCCCCCAAACTTCACTGACTTAGAAATAGACCCCTATCACTTTGAAAGAGCATAACATTTTTTTTATAAGATAAATGAGTATCAAACTTACCCTCATCTCTTTCTTAACTTGCTTAGATCACGTCTATCAAATTTCACACTCAAATTCACTCCCTAACTCCATTCATACCCAAAAAACCCACACACACACTCTGCCCATACAAACCCCAATTCTGCTTTCACTCTATTTCTCTTTTCACCTACATCCGGTTACAATTTCACTCATAACTCTTTGCTCAAAGATCATATTGACTTAAGATTTTGATTCAAAGTAGTAAACTCAATAAGAAACACAACCCCAACAAATTTTGCCTCTAAAGTCCAAATGGTTCTCAAGAGCCGAGGCCCGAAATTTAGTAAACCTCACTGCCCTAGTCTTAAACACCTGCAACTTTGACGACTCATATCTCCCTTGATACTTAACCAAAAGACATAAAAATTATTTCTATATGTTCCTTATCTTGTCTACCACAAACCCACAAAAAATTTCACTTAAAATCCTCTCTAAGCTTCTTCTACACACAAAACGTCTACTGCCTATCAAAAGGAAATCCTATCTCTTCAAAAAAAAGAACCTCTCTTCTTCTTCACGACCCCCTTCTTGTCCTCCCGGCCTGGTCTTCCTTCTTCCCTTGGTCAAAGAGACACCTCAGCCATATCTTTCCACCTCTTCAATCCTTTCTTTTGGATTAATTTGAAGGAATCTCACTTTTTGAGGTAAATTTCTATTCTACCTTCTTACTATCATTTTTTTCTACCCACTTCTCTTCTAATTTCAGCCCACAACATTTAAGTTTAGATCTAAAATAGAAGAGAATAAAGGTAAAGTAGATTTAAGATAAAATAGAAAAAAAATCTAATAAGTAGAAAAAAACAATTAAGATTAGATTAGAGATAAAAGAGAAAGAACTACATCCTTCACTGCCAAGTCAAAGAAGCTTGTGTGGTTAAGTTCTTAGCTACTTTGGAGTTGACGTGGGTTCGAATCCACTTGACTTCACTGTAGAATTCCTTGGCTTCTTGACTTGGTACTGCTAGTGGGAATTTCAGCAGGAAATTAGTAGTTTGGCCTACCTATCATCCCTGAGCTTGTGATAAATATTATAACCTTCAAGATAATGTGGTTATAAGCACAACCCTTTCTCTTTTTCATCCTCTCTTCTTCTAATCTTAATCTTTTTATTTTAACACATTCCTTTATATCTTTCACACTATGTTTTAATTTACAACATGACAACGTAGCTAGTTTGTTCCACAAGCTATCAACATATACAGCATGTGGCTAGTTTGTTGGCAAAGTTTTTATCCTATCAATCACATATGAACATGTATAAAGGTGGATCTGTTGTCGTGATGAGAGTCTTAGCCCTAAGAAACACTGGGTCTTTTTTGCCTCTAGTTTCTCAAGTGCAAGATGAGATTCATAAAGTTCATAAAATTGAAGAATTTATATAAAAATATACTTTATTAACCCTAACATATTCTGCCTTTAGAAACCCGCCTTCAATTTTGCTCATAAATCCTAGGATATCATATCAATTGAAGCAAAATTTTGATACAAGGTACTTAAAAGAGTAAAGAAGCAAACCCCATAAACTTTTTGATTATAGCTCATGTGGTTAGAGAGAACCATGTTGTCAAAGTAATCCCTCTATGCTGCCTTTGATTCTGGACCCCTTTTGCTTCACACCTTTATTGCTCTTCATTAAAGAAGATCTAAGTGCTGTAATTTGGTAGTCTTATAGCTTATCTCATGTTGTAAACACCCTCCAAATATTGCTCCAAGATCCTTCTCCAAACTTGAGTTATAGGTTCCATCCTTCTTCTTTAATTTTGCCTTCTACCAACTCTAGATCCGACCACAATTTTTCTCATAACTCCTTGAAAATAACTCCAATAGCAATCAGTTTTTTATCCAACTTAATAGACTCATATATCTACAAACCCCAATAAATTTTATTCAAAATACTACTCTAATCACAAAGATATGCTCCCTCAAACTTCACTGATTTGGAGATAGACCCCTGTCACTTTGAAAGAGCATAACATTTTATTTATAAGACTAATGAGTATCAAACTTACACTCATCTCTTCCTTAACTTACATAGATCATGTCTATCAAATTTCACACTCAAATTCGTCTCCTAAATCTCTTTATACCCAAAAAAACCCACACACATGCACTGCCCATACAAACCCTCAACCTTGCCTTCACTCTATTTCTCTTTTTATTCAAACCGGTTACAATTTCACTCATAACTCTTTGCTCAGAGGTCATATTGACTTGAGATTTTGACACAAAGTAGTTAACTCTATAAGAAACAAAAATCCAACAAATTTTGTTGCTAAAGTCTAAGTGGTTTCCAAGAACCAAGGCCCGAAATTTTAGTAACCCTCACTGCCCTAGTCTTAAACACCTACAACTTTCACGACTCATATCTCCCTTGATACTTAATGAAAAGACATGAGAATTGTTTCTATGAGTTTTTTATCTTGTCTACTACAAATCCACAAAAATTCGCATCTAAAATCCTCTCCAAGCTTCCTCTATATACAAAAATGTATACTGCCTATCAAAAAAATCCTACGCCTTCCAAAAAAACTCTCTTCCTTCTTCTTCACGATCCTTCCTTGTCATCTCCCTCCTAGTCTTCTTTATCCTCTTGGTCAAAAAGACCTCTTAGCCCATGTCTTTTCCACTTCCTCAACCTTTTCTTTTTTACTAACTTGAAGAAATTTCACTTTTCAAGGTAAATTTCCATTGTATCTTCTTACTACTAATTTTCTATCAACCTTTCTTCTAATCTTAATCTTTTTATTTTAATGCATTCTTTTATGTTTTTCACACTATGTTTTGATTTACAACATGACACCTTATCTATGAAGCTTTTAAAAAGCTTCTCTGTAAGTTATTATCAACATAACCTACTTTTATCTACTTCTACCTATCCATATTAATTAGATAGTTATTAGAATAAATCTTATATCTGTGATATTATCCCCTTTTCTAGAAACGAGTTCCATGAGGAGTGGTGATTATGTTGTCGGATAGAGAGAATTTGCCTTGAAAAAACACTGGGTTCTTAACTGCTACTAAAACTAGCAGAGAACATGAGAAGAAGCCGTACAAGTATCTTCTATACTTGTACAATATTAGAATATATTTCTTATATAAAAATAGAATATAATCTTTGTATAAAAATAGAATATAATCCTTATATAAAATAAAATATAATCCTTGGTATAATACTTATATAAATATTTATACAAATTTCATGTATAATACTTATAAAATACTTGTATAAAAAAGAATATGATCTTTGATATAATACTTGTATAAATATTTGTACAAATATTATATATAATATTTATAAAATATTTATATAAATATTTGATGTAAATATAAATATACATGTTTGTATAATAAATATAAATAAAGTATGTATATACTCAAGTATACCTCAAATACGACCACATATGAAGAATATAAGTTATACAACAAGCTGATATTAAATAAATCACCAAAAATTCAACCAAAAGTCAATTCTAGCGTGCTTGTAGCCTATAGAAAGTTAATAATTCATTGTAAAACATATCAAAATTTCACAAATAGATGTCTTACCATTTAAAAATTATGGCTAAATGAAATAAGTACTAAAAATTCCTAGCAAATACAAAGGCAGCAAAGCTCCTCTTTACTTCAGCCACTGTTGTGGTTTCTTCCCTTCTTCAAATTAGACGTACAATAGCTTTTTAGAAAGCTCACTCCATCATCTAATTTTTCTTAAAATTTTGCATATATACCTCTCAAACTTCAGATTTTATAGCTAGTCAAATCTACTCTTCAAATCCTAGTGACAATTTGCCTTCTTGACACTTCATGGCTCATAAATCTTTTAAAAAAGCTCCAAATGTATTGATTTTTGTTATTGTAGAAAGCTTATACAAGCTACTATAAGCATTTAAAATATCAAAAAGATTGAAGAGATTGTTTGACTTGGGTGGTTGAACACAGTCTCTACCCCTCTTCACCAAGTGGCAGTAGACCCTTTCCCACTTTCAAGCTCACAACTTTCTTTTTCCAACTCCAATTGCTTTAAGAGATAGCTTGATGGAAAGTTAGCACAATTTTTCACACTTTCTACAAATTTTACTAAGAAAGAATTGAAATCAAACTTGCAGTGGTAGCTCAAAGTTTTTGCTGTCACTTTTCAATAACAGCAGACCTTATTCTACTAAAACAAGTATAACTTTTTGCTCACAATTCCAATACAAGCAAGTGATTCTAGATTCTAGAATCCTCACAATTCAAAGAACATACCTTCAAAATTTCATTACAAAAGCTTCTATAAATTGAAATGCATATTACAGTTTTTTTCCAAATCACTAAAACTAACTCTTACACAAAAAAATCCTCTAGTCCACTCTAATCCCAACTCCGAATCCGCAAAAGTCTGATCCGCCTATAGCACGCACACGAAAAATTAAAAACATACAAAGATATAAAGGAATGTGTTAAAATAAAAAGATTAAGATTAGAAGAAGAGAGGATGAAAAAGAGAAAAGGTTGTGGTTATAACCACATTATCTTGAAGGTTATAATATTTTTCTTAAGCTCAGGGATGATAGGTAGGCCAAACTACTAATTTCCTGCTGAAATTCCCACTAGCAGTACCAAGTCATGAAGCCAAGGAATTCTATAGTGAAGTCAAGTGGATTCGAACCCATGTCAACTCCAAAGTAGCTAAGAACTTAACCACACAAGCTTCTTTGACTTGGCAGTGAAGGATGTAGTTCTTTCTCTTTTATCTCTAATCTAATCTTAATTGTTTTTTCTATTTATTAGATTTTTTTTTTTTTCTATTTTATCTTAGATCTACTTTACCTTTATTCTCTTCTATTTTAGATCTAAACTTAAATGTTGTGGGCTGAAATTAGAAGAGAAGTTGGTAGAAAAATAGTAATAAGAAGATAGAATAGAAATTTACCTCAAAAAGTGAGATTCCTTCAAATTAATCCAAAAGAAAGGGTTGAAGAGGTGGAAAGACATGGCTGAGGTGTCTCTTTGACCAAGAGAAGAAGGAAGACCAGGCCGGGAGGACAAGAAGGGGTCGTGAAGAAGAAGAGAGGGAGGTTCTTTTGGAGAGATAGGGTTTTTCTTTTTGATAGGCAGTATACGTTTTTGTGTGTAGAAGAAGCTTAGAGAGGATTTTAAGTGAAATTTTTGTGGATTTGTAGTAGACAAGATAAGAAATATATAGAAACAAAATTCATATCTTTTGGTTAAATATCAAAGGAGATATGAGTCGTCAAAGTTGCAGGTGTTTAAGACTAGGGCAGTGAGGTTTACTAAATTTCGGACCTCGGCTCTTGAGAACCATTTGGACTTTAGAGGCAAATTTTGTTGGATTTTTGTTCCTTATAGAGTTTACTACTTTGAATCAAAATCTTAAGTCAATATGATCTTTGAGCAAAGAGTTATGAGTGAAATTGTAACCGGATGTAGGTGAAAAGAGAAATAGAGTGAAAGCAGAATTGGGGTTTGTATGGGCAGAGTGTGTGTGTGGGTTTTTTTTGGTATGAATGGAGTTAGGGGATGAATTTGAGTGTGAAATTTGATAGATGTGATCTAAGCAAGTTAAGAAAGAGATGAGAGTAAGTTTGATACTCATTTATCTTATAAAAAAAATGGTATGCTCTTTCAAAGTGATAGGGGTCTATCTCTAAGTCAGTGAAGTTTGGGGGAGCATATCTTTGTGAACAAAGTAGCATTTTGAGTAAAATTTATTGGGATTTGTAGATATATGAGTCTATTAAGTTGTGTAAAAAATTGATTGCTATTGGAGTTATGTTTAAAGAATTATGAGGAAATTTGTAGTCGGATCCAGAGTTGGTAGAAGACAGAATTAAAGGAGAAGGGAAGAGTCTATAACTCTATTTTCAAGAGGAGTTTTGGAGCAAAAATTGGAGGATGTTTACAACATAAAGCAAGCAACAAGCCTACCAAATTTCAATACTTGGGGTTTTGATAATGAGGAGCAATGAAGGTGTGAAGCAAAGAGGGTCTAGAATCAAAGGCAGCATGGAGGGGTTTCTTTGACAACATGGTTCTCTCCAACCACATGAGCTATAATCAAAAGGATTATGGGGTTTGCTTCTTTACTTCCTTAAGTAATTTGTGTATAAATTTTGCTTCAATTGATGTGATATCCTAGGATTTATGGACAAATTTGAGGGCAGGTTTCTAAAGGCAGAATATGGCAGGGTTAATAAAGTATGTTTTTATGTAAATTCTTCAATTTTATGAACTTTATGAATCTCATCTTGCACTTAAGAAACAAGAGGCACAAAAGACCCAGTGTTTTTTAGGGCTAAGACTCTCACCACGACAGCGGTTTTGTACCTCGGGGTCTAATTTTGATCCCAGTTCATAACTGGTTCTTTCTGAGTATCTATTTCAAGATTTTTGTAGTAAGTTTTTCTGAAACCTCTTCCTAACTCCCTCCTATATATGCCTATATCATTTTATTTCCCAATCTACTTTGTTTTGCCTTACTTATGGTCCTACAAAGTAAATAGAAGCTCTTTTGTAAAAAAGGCAATATTAACACTCATTAGTTTTATTCTCTTTTTACTATTATCTATTTTTCTAAGATAATTTGCTACAATATTTTGAACTAAGATCTTCTATAATATACTATTTCCACACTCTTTCACCTAGTAGTCACGTTATATCACAACACCATCTTTGGAACTTCCTAGGATACAATTGCTTCCACCTTCTTGGGATCCATCTTAAAGCCGTCCGTAGTTGCAACGAACCCTGAAAATTCCATCTCACTTTGGTGAAATAAGCACTTCTCCAACTTGGCGTTGTCATACTGTAATTGCTTACAGTATATAAAATCTACTCAAAATGTATAATATGTTTATAGGTTTAAATATGTATTAGAATGATTAGTAAAGTAAATTAAAGGGGGTTGGTGTAAGAAACTTTATTTTAGATTTTACTTAGTTTGGTTATGGCTTTTAAATTGTATAGAGCCTAAATATTTAGTATAAAGCCTTGAGAGGCAATTAGGGTCCAAAGAAGAAGAATTAAACTACTAAGAGGCCTATTTGAAAGGATAAAGACAAAGTGAGGATGAATGAAGACAAGGGGTGAAGTTCTTCATTCCTATTGGTTGAATACCATGCCCAATGGGTTTTGTCATATCTTGAGTTTCCGGACGAATTCTTGTCTAAAAATTTTCAAGAAGATGCATCTTTGTGCTAAGAAGCTATATATCAAAGTTTCATAGCATTTGAACATTGGATTTGTGAGATATGAAGAATTTAGTACTCGGGTGTTTGTAAACAAGGGTTTAAAACTACTGTTAGGGTTTTTATGATATCTAAAGATTGATAAAGAATCAAGAGTTGAAATTTGTTGTGCTAATTAATAAGAGCACATCAGTACTTCATGTGAAATTTTAGTAGATTTGAATAGTTAGATTAAGAATTATAGGTAAATTAAGTTCAAAAAAAATTCCCTTCCTATGGGTGAATGAGGGTTTAGAGTATTTTGATATAGTTGAGTGTTTTTGTGAAATAAGGCTTATATATTGGATGTAATAGCCCTAAAAGAAAAACTTTTATAAAATTTTGAAGGTTTTATTATTTTGGACCTTGATTGAATATTTAGTTGCAGCCAGAAGCCCAGTACTTTCTTGAGGCAGATTCTCTCTACCACGACAATGTAGAGTCCTTGCTCGCGTAGTTTTTTGAGTACCAAACAAACGTGCTTCTTATACTCTGCTTCATTCTCAAAAAATATCAAGATATCATCCAGATAGATGACAACAAAATCATGTAGATTTTCTCAAAAAATATCCTTCATCATGTGTTGAAAGACCGCCGGAGCATTGGTAAGACCAAATGGCATGACATTATACTCAAAATGACCATACCTTGTACAAAAAGCTGTCTTCCATTCGTCTCTTTTTTTAATTTGTACAAGATTGTATGCTCCCCTTAGATCAATCTTTGTAAAGATCTTTGCATGTCCAAGCTGTTCCAGAAGACTAGAGATCAAAGGTAATGCATAGCAAATTTTCTTTTTCACCTTGTTGAAACCTCGATAGTCCATGTACATCCGTAGTGAGCCATCCTTCTTCTTCACAACTAAGACAAGGCCCCACCGCAACTTCAACGACAAACGAAATTTTAACAGCTCATCAATGATTTCCGCATCCAAACCCGTCATGATAGGCTGTAGATGTTTTAAAAGGCGGTCAAGGCCCTTTGTAATTCTACGGCATAATCATATTGCTAACGTTTCTAGCACGCTAACATTTTTTTTGAATACGCTGAAAACTGTGATTGTTCGTATACCCGCTGATGAAATCTACTCATTGAGCTCACATAAATGATCAATGGTGTGTCTTTCTTGCATGATCTTACAAACGTTCTTGCTCCAATGAACAAGGATTTTTTGATTTGGGGTCTTCTTCCACGCTTGTCCTTAGATTGTTCTATGGGAAATGTTATCCTCTGCAACCTCCAATCTATAGATAGATTATATTTTTTTAACCAATAAAGACCAAGAATAACAGGATTTGACGGGGTGCTAATAATGTTGAAAATAGTATAACTACTATGGTTTTTAAACGTCACCTCTATAGGTTCTTATTCATGGATGATACTACCAGATAATAAAGGTTGTCCATCTATTACTTCTACGTGAACAGGTTTGAATTTCTGTACTAGAGGAATTTTGTGACACTTAGTAAATTTTAAGTCTAAGAAACAAGCAAATGCTTTTGAATCTAATAAGACTAAGGTTTTTAATTTTTGAGGACCAAAAGACAAAGGAATTGTAAAACAACGGGCAAGTTGAGTAGAAAGAAAGGAACCTGGTTTTGATTTGTCCAACCGCACGGTTCCTATTGTGGCTGGGTATCTTCGTTTTCTTAAACAAACGCACCTCTATTCTTCATGCTGCGTCTATTTTGCTTCTAAGAACAGCTTCCAATTCTATGGCCTTCTCCACTACAATAAAAACACAAATCTTTCTCTATACGCTGCTTCTTTTCTTTTGGAGTAAGAGATTTGACACGTACTGCATCAATCTACATGTCTTCTATCTCCGATTGTGAATTTAGGCTACTTGCCGATATAATTGTGCCGTGACGACTTATATATTATTTGAAGTGTTTGTCTTGGCGACGCTAAAATAGGCGGTTATCGCACTTCAGAGCTTGGCTAATGGCTTTGTTGAGCGTTCGTGGATTAGGAAGAGATAACAACAAATCTTTCACGTCATCCCTTAGATCCCAATAGAATTGGCTCATAAATGCTTCTTCATTCCAATTGATGTCGCATGCTAATTGCTTGAAATCCGATGCATAGACTGATGCAGAGCAAACTTGTCGTAGTAATCAAATTTTTGTTGTAGCCCACCGAGCCTTACCATGCTTGCCAAATGCTTCTACAAATGCCTCCAAAAAAGTCTCAAAGTTGTTCAAAATCGGTGATCCTTTTTCAAATAGAGGAGCAAACCACGATAGAGCTTGTCCCGTAAGCAAAGTTCCATCCAATCCAACGCGTGATTCCTCCGTCGGATAACGTTCGAGTTGTAGAGCTATAATTAACTTGATTTGATTGATAAAATCTCAAAATTTGGAGCGTATGCCATCAAACTTGTTTGGAAGGCTAATTCGAGATTCTTTTCATTGTGGAAGCAATGATTCTCGTTGAACCATAAGTAAAGTTGCTTCTTCTAGTACAGAAGCTTGAGGCTGATGAAGCCCAGATTATGCTATTCCGGATGCTCTATCATTATGAAGTCTTGCAAAGAATCCTTCCATCATCGTAGTTCTCTGTGATAACGTTGTCGTGAAGTAAATACATCCATATATAGAAACCTAACTTAACTATCTTTTCTTCAAAATTTTATTAAGTTCTTTCTTTCTTCTTACCAATCTAAGTTTTTTATATAGTTTAGGAAAAATTTCTCACTTTCTTTCTTTTTCTTTAGTTAAAATTTTACCTTATCTTTAATCTTAACTTTAACTTTGATCTAGCCTTGAAACTTTCTTTTATTTCTTTTATCTTTTTTTCAATCTTAGATTTTAGTAGATTCAGGGTTATATTTGTAGATATAAGGAGTTTTGACTTTGAGGTTGAATTTAGGATTTACCAAGGATAAATAGTAGATTTGGATGTCAATAGTCGGCTACCATTAATAGTACTGAGGATTAGATTTGGGGTTTATATAACTTTAAACTATTAATTGTTGACTTGGACTTTGAAGACCTTGGCTGCGACTTTTTTGACGAGTTCGGAGGAGAAGAAGACGGGGTTTTTTGGCAAATACAGAGAGGTATTCAAAGAGAGCGTCTTCTTGGCATGAGTTTAGGTGGTAGAAACGCAGGATTTGGAGCTTAGATGAGAGAGATATGCTTGTTTGAACTTAGACTACTAATATGACACCTACTGTCACTTTTCAGGGTGTATTAGAAGTTTTAAGATACTAGCAAGAAATCCAAAAGTTGGGTTAGAAACTAGACTTCAAGCTACACATTTTATGTCCAAGAATTGATAGAAATGAGTTCAGATTGAGTGAGATATGGCTAGTTAAACCTAGCAAACTAAACTAGGGTTTTGAAGAAGTTAGATAAATAGAAGGATTTGCTTTAAGCTAGAACTTGAGTTTCAAGAAGAATTTGAAGCTCATTTTTTGTGTACATATTACTTATACTATAAAGAGTCTATGTCTAAAATCTCATATCAATTGAGACTTTGATTAGGGAGTAATGGCAAATTTATTCTTAGGTGTCTAGGGTTTTGACTTTTAAAAGTATCTGCCAAGGATTTGATGATATCTAACGATCAGCAATGAATTCATAGCTCAAATTTTATGTGATGAAGATCAAAGGTATGAGTTATGTTTTCCCAAATTTTGAGCTTATTTGAACGGCTGGATCTTCAATTATGAATTTTCAAGTTTCGGATTGAGCTTTAACTTCTAAAAGTATCTGCCAAGGATTTGGTGTTATCTATTGATTGGCAATGATTTCACAGCTCAAAAATTATGTGACGATAGTCAAAGGTATGAAATATGTTTTCCCAAATTTAAAGCTTATTTGAATGGCTGGATCTTCAATTATGAATTTTCAAGTTTTGGGTTGAGATTTGACTTCTAAAAGTATCTGCCAAGGATTTGGTGATATTTAATGATCAACAATGAATTCACGGCTCAAAATTTATGTGACAAAGATCAAAGGTATGAATTATGTTTTCCCAAATTTTGAGCTTATTTGAATAGCTGGATCTTAAATTATGAATTTTCAAGTTTCAGGTTGAGATTTGACTTCTAAAAGTATCTGCCAAGGATTTGGTGATATCTAATGATCGGCAATGAATTCACGGCTCAAAATTTATGTGACAAAGATCAAAGGTATGAGATATGTTTTCCCAAATTTTGAGCTTATTTGATTAGTTGGATCTTAAATTATGAATTTTCAAGTTTTTGGTTTGGTTTTACTTATATAATTACTTGCTAATATTTTGATGATATCTGGTGATTGGTAATGAATTCAAGGTTGAGAATTTTTGTGAAGATGACTAAAGAAGTAAACTCTATGTTTCCAAAATTTAAGCTTATATAAACGGTTGGATTTTGATTTATAAATTTTCAAGCTTTTAGTTTGGTTATTTATTATGCACATGATTTTGTGACTATAATAGAAAAATTTAAGAAAGTTCATGCATATTGGATCCAACTTGATTGTAAAGAGGGACCTTGCATCTACTTGAAGCAGACTTTTGCCATGACATATTGGTGCTTCCACTGAGAGCTGCTTTAGGGGCAATCAATTGGGTTAAGAATCATGGAAGATACGAATTCAGGGACAAATTTATGAAAAGGACAAGGAATGGTTGGAGCCATGGATCTTCTGAGGGCGGTCACCATGTTGGTGGAACAACAACGATCGAATTCGGATGGACATGGAGCTACAAAGGCACTTCGAGGAGCCATTGATAAGGTAGGCCGGTTTGATGGCAAAGATGTCACTAAATTTCTTAAAACCTATGTTTGTGAAATGGAGATCCATCAAGTTCTACAAGCTAGAATATTAGAGACTTTTGATTTGGCTGTGGTACCAGAGATTTGAGATCAAGTGCATCATATAAAAACAACTGCTAATGCAATCACATGGGTGAAGTTTGAAGAACGGATGAGAAATGAGTTCTTTGATGAAGACACTGACAGGATGACTAAGCGGTTTTTCCTAGATTGGGTGGAACAACACCCAAGAAAGATGATGGGACCAAATGAGTTACTCAGAGCATTTGAAAAGAAATATGGCCAACTTTCTGTGTCAGATCGGATGTTCTTGGATGGTCGAAAGATTGAGCTATTTTTACAAGCAGCTGATGAAGCTTTAGAAGATAGATTGCTTATACTTTTGAGATACAAGGATGTAGAAGATGGCTTCACCACACATTGGAGAAGAGTGGAGGAATCCATCATTTTATTAGCCAAACAACAAAGGGTGAGATCTAAGGGAATAGGGGCATATGCAGAAGCCATTCCAATAGGCATCTCGAAAGAGCCAATCACTTCTTTAATACAAAATACACCATCGGTGCAATCCACTCCATCTAGAGTTGTTGAAAAGAGCAAACCAATAGATGAAGGTACTCTTGAGGAATTAATCAAAGGTATAAAGGAATTAAGGGTGGAGATGAGTGAGTTGAAGAAGGGTCAAAGCAATGGTTCTTCACAGCCACCAGAAGGAAAAAAAATTATATAATGAGGTACATTTGGTGTGATGACACTAATCATAGGTGGAATAATTATACAGAGTATGTCGGAGCTTTAAAGGATGGAAAAATCATTTTCAAAGAAGGAAGAATTAGGGATGCAGCTACAGATTTTCCATTGGATACTAATTTTGGTAAAGGAGGAATGAAGAAGGTGATGGAGGATTGGATAAAAAGAGCTAAATCCCAAGATTCAAGCAATGTCAATTCTTATCAAATTGTTGCATGGCAAAATAATATTGAAATTCCGTTTCATGCAACATGTGAGGCTATGATACGAGGGGCCCAAGCTATCAGACAAAGAACTGGATGGGATGATCCTGTTGATACTACAAGCATCAAAGCTTTTCTGGATAGAAATAAAGAAAAGGATGGCAACCAAGATGTTTGGGTAGAGGTGAAGAGAAGAAGAAATGCAGAAGAAGAAAAAGAAGGAGAGCTTATAAATAAAAGGCAAACTCGCAAAAGTAATGAAGGTGAGAAAAAAAAGGAGGATTTTGTTCAAGGTACCAACCATCCATCAGGGTCTACACCTTCAACTTCAAACCCAAAAGATACATTGATGTCTAAGGACAAATGGGAGGAGAGAATAGGAGCAAGCAAGGAAAAGGAAAAAGAAGAAGCGGGACGAGGTAAGGTTAAAGGCCCTACTTATAAACTTTGTTCTGATATAGAAACATCAATAGATATGAAAGGAATTTTGGAAGAGAGAATTCTTGATGCTAAGATTGAATTCACATTGAGAGAAGCCTTGGGAATAGCAAAGAAAGATTTTCATGAACTCATAATCGACGTAATAAAAAGAAAACGTCAAATGACAACCGAAACAGTCATGGCTAGTGCAATTGATACTTGCATAACTGAAGAAGAAGGTGATGAGATTGCTCATGTATTCTCTATAATATGTGATTCTGGGTCCAAAGAAGATTGCAATGAAGAACTTACAAATGATACTTATGATATCCAAGAGCAAAGCCTGGATGATGATTTGGATGAGGATTTAGAAATGGAGGTACTAAGTATATTTTCTCCTAAAATTCAAACATTACTAGAAAAGATTGCTATCAAAAATGAAGGAATTAAGAAATCAGGAGTTGAAGATGATTGTGAGATTGAAGAATAAATTAATCTTGCAACAAAAGAAATAAAAATAAGAGAGAAAGATGAGGCAGAATTGCTTATCCTGAAGACCGTAACCTGGAAAGTGTAATTAAAAAAAACAATGTATCTTCATCCATATTGGTAAGGGCTGTAATGAAATTTAAAAAGCTGGAAATTTAGAAAAAGCGTCGTGCTCTTGTGGATCGTAGATCACGAAATTAATATAATATCAAAGTCATTTATGAAAAGAAAATGGCCTATAGATACCAAACGTGGATGGGTATTGAGGCGACAAACAAAGAGGGGTCTTTATGGTGCATACTTGATTAAAGCAAAAATTGGAAATGTGGGTGGATCGGAATTTCTTTGTCTTGAGTCCGTCATTATCAATTATACTTGGGTGTAGTATATTATAGCTTAGTGGAAACTAAGGTATATGATTATTCTTCACATTATGCTTTAGAATTGACTAAAATGGAAGAAATTGATTGCAATTTACAGTAAAGCCAGAGCATGAAAGACATCGAGATCAACAACAAGAAGTACCTGTAGACACTGAAGAGACTTTCCAGGATTTCTAACGAGTACACGTGGATCATGGGGATCTACGGATGCAAGTATTTTATTTATTACTACATTCCCCAATGTACAGAAGAATGACTGTGAAATTTTGGATTTAACTAAATATGGTATTTTAAGTTTTCAAGGTATTGATATATTAGACTCTAAATATAGAGCTAAATTAAGAAAAATTGAAAAAAATCTAAAGATGAAAGGAGTGCTTTTGGAAGATGAAGCTATTTCAGATGAAGATGAAGTAAATATATCCATATATAGAAACCTAACTTAACTATCTTTTCTTCAAAATTTTATTAAGTTCTTTCTTTCTTCTTACCAATCTAAGTTTTTATATAGTTTAGGAAAAATTTCTCACTTTCTTTCTTTTTCTTTGGTTCAATTTTTACCTTATCTTTAATCTTAACTTTAACTTTGATCTGTAGCAGAAACTTTCTTTTATTTCTTTTATCTTTTTTTCAATCTTAGATTTTAGTAGATTCAGGATTATATTTGTAGATATAAGAAGTTTTGACTTTGAGATTGAATTTAGGATTTACCAAGGATAAATAGTAGATTTGGATGTCAGCCAGTCGGCTACCATTAATAGTATTGTCTTGGAGGATTAGATTTGGGGTTTATATAACTTTAAACTATTAATTGTTGACTTGGACTTTGAAGACCTTGGCTGCGACTTTTTTGACGAGCTCGGAGGAGAAGAAGACAGGGTTTTTTGGCAAATGCAGAGAGGTATTCAAAGAGCGTCTTCTTAGCGTGAGTTGGAGTGGTGGTAGAAACGAGTTTGGAGCTTAGATGAGAGAGATATGCTTGTTTGAACTTAGACTACTAATATGACACCCCTCTTGTCACTTTTAAAGGTGTATTAGAGTTTAAGATACTAACCGAAATCCAAAAGTTGGGTTAGAACTAGACTTCATGCTACACATTTTTCATCCAAGAATTGATAGAAATAAGTTCAGATTGAGTGAGATATGGCTAGTTAAACCTAGCAAACTAAACTAGGGTTTTGAAGAAGTTAGATAAATAGAAGGGTTTGCTTTAAGCTAGAACTTGAGTTTCAAGAAGAATTTGAAGCTCATTTTTTGTGTACATATTACTTATATTATAAGGAGTCTATGTCTAAAATCTCATATCAATTGAGACTTTGATTAGGGAGTAATGGCAAATTTGTTCTTGGGTGTCTAGGATTTTGACTTTTAAAAGTATCTGCCAAGGATTTGGTGATATCTAACGATCAGCAATGAATTCATAGCTCAAAATTTATGTAATGAAGATCAAAGGTATGAGTTATGTTTTCCCAAATTTTGAGCTTATTTGAACGGCTGGATCTTAAATTATGAATTTTCAAGTTTCAGATTGAGATTTGACTTCTAAAAGTATCTGCCAAGGATTTGGTGATATCTAATGATCAACAATGATTTCACAGCTCAAAAATTATGTGACAATAGTCAGAGGTATGAAATATGTTTTCTCAAAATTTGAGCTTATTTGAACAGCTAGATCTTTAATTATGAATTTTCAAGTTTTGATTTGAGATTTGACTTCTAAAAGTATCTGCCAAGGATTTGGTGATATCTAATGATCAACAATGAATTCACGGCTCAAAATTTATGTGACAAAGATCAAAGGTATGAAATATGTTTTGTCTAAATTTTGAGCTTATTTGAATAGTTGGATCTTAAATTATGAATTTTCAAGTTTCGGATTGAGATTTGACTTCTAAAAGTATCTGCCAAGGATTTGGTGATATCTAATGATCGATAATGAATTCACGGCTCAAAATTTATGTGACAAAGATCAAAGGTATGAAATATGTTTTCCCAAATTTTGAGCTTATTTGAATAGTTGGATCTTAAATTATGAATTTTCAAGTTTCTGGTTTGGTTTTACTTATATAATTACTTGCTAATATTTTGATGATATTTGGTGATCGGTAATGAATTCACGGTTGAGAATTTTTGTGAAGATGACTAAAGAAGTGAACTCTATGTTTCCAAAATTTGAACTTATATAAATGGCTGGATTTTGATTTATAAATTTCCAAGCTTCTAGTTTGTTGATTTATTATACGCATGGTTTTGTGACTATAAAAGAAAAAATTTTAAAAGTTTGTGCATATTGGATCCAACTTGATTGTAAAGAGGGACCTTGCGTCTACCTGAAGCGGACTTTCGCCACGACAGCGGTCCCTATTATAGCTAGACAAATTCGTTTTCCGACATGTTGTCTTCTTTGACAACCGTACTCCTCATTTTGTAGTTGCGACGTTTCTTTGGATAATGTTGAGCAGTGTGCTTAGGTTCTCCACAATATAAACATAATCCTTCTTGACGACGACGAATCTTTTCTTATTCAGTAAGAGATTCAAAATATATCGCATCAATTTGCATGTCTTCTACTTCCAAATATACGTTTTGTGAGGATGTTGATGTTGCCATTGAATAATAACGTTGAGGCTCCCTTGTACGACTCTCGGATCGAAACTCAAAAAGTCGATTGTCACACTTCACAGCAAAATCAATTGCTTGACTCAATGTCTGAGGATCGGATAAATTGAGCATTAACTTTTTTACCTCATATTGTAATCCGTAGAAAAATTGACTGATGAGTGCAGCATCGTCCCACTTGATGTCGGTCGCTAGTTGTCAAAATTGTGAAGCGTATAATGACATTGATCGATTGCCTTGTCGTAGGATGCGAATCTTGTTGGTTGCAACACGAATTGCATCATGTTCTCCATACATCGATCAAAATTCCGCAAAAAATGCCTCCAAATTATCCAATATTGGATCACGTCGTTCAAGAAAAGATGAAAACCACGATAAGGCAGGACCCGAAAGTAACGTTCCAATAAACCTAACTTGAGATCCTTGCGTAGGATAACTCTGAGGTTGAAGTTCGATCACCAGTTGTACCTGATTGATGAATCCTCGAAACTTAGATCTTGTGCCATCAAACTTCTCAAGCAAACTGATTTTTGGTTCTCTAACGTTTGAACGGTGCTCCATCATCGGTGAGGTAGCATGGTTTGGTGTAGATATTGACGTAGCTCCAACCATCTCTACATCTTCACTTCTGCTAATCTTGATGCTCCTTGTGGTGGTAAACTGAGTTGATGCATTGCAAGCATTAGTTCTCTCATTTGCTCTTGCATTTGTGCCATTGCACTCTTCATTTCCGCAAGCTCTGCCATGATAATATAATAGAAAGGAAGATGTCTACTCTTACTTCAAGAAATACGGAACACACACTCAAAAGAAAAAAAATTCTAGAAACAATATCAGTTTAGAAGTGGGTACTCCACAACTTCTAATATGCTTATGTCTTATCAAGAAAAGGGTAATCCACTCTTAATCAAGAAAAGACAAAGCTCTGATATTGTATGTGTACTCTTGTCAATCTGTCAAGGACAATAACTGGATGAAGTCAAATAAACAAGTGAGACCTCTCTCAAAGAAATAAATATAAAGAAGTATATATATTAAAAAGAAATTGGAATGGCTAATGCCAAAAGACAAGAAAACTAGAGACCCTTGAACTAGACTGGAAACAAGAAAGGAGTTGACAAGAGTGAAGAAGGCTTCACTCTTGTCTCTATTTATACTATCTACCTAAGAGCTAAGTGGCGACATTCTATAGGACCTCCAACACGTGTCCAATTTACAAGACACGTGTCCAAGTTGCAAGACACGTGTCAAACTTGCAGGGCAAGTTTCCTATATGTTCGCCACGTATTTAGCTTGGTCTTCAAGCTACCAACATGTGCGACATGTGGCTAACTTATTGACCAAGTTTCTAATCCAAAAGTCTACTATGGACACTTATAAAGTCAAAGCAGCGTCTATGAAGTTTCTAGGAAGTTTTTCTAAAGATATTATGGAATTAACCTGCTTTTACCTTCTTTTATCTAGTTCTATCTGATCATATAGGTAACTATGTATATGTCCGTGAAACCCTCTCTTTTTATTAAACTTGAGATTATTGCAACAAAAAACTACAACCATTCAAATACATTGGTTGTCTTCTAAAAAAAAGAAAAAAACATCATGCATATCAAACCAATTATCCATTTATCTAATTCACATTACATTTTCTTTTGTAGAAAAAAAACTAACTTTGATCTCCCTTCTTTCTTATCCCTTGTTTTTTTTTTCTTTCTTTGTCAATACTTTATGTAGCCAAGACTATTATTTGGCCACCAAGAAATTGTTAGATATTAAAAAATACATAAATTAAACAAAATGTGATTTTCTATCAAAATTTTAATTTGTTTTGTAAATGTAAAAGAAACCTTAAAGATCTAAACTATCTTCTAAAGATACTAGAACCAAGATAACTTAACTTTATTTTAAAAAATTAATCTTTGAATTTTTTATTATCCTATTTTTATATACCTAATCATTTTTTTTTCTATTTTTCTACGTCTATTGTCAATCTTTAACAAAACTTGTGTCAATAGCAAAAATTCTTTTTAGAAACAAAGTCTTACATTTAAATAAAATTACCATAGATTTTTCTAAAAATATTATTTAAATATAGTTTAAAATTATATTTGATTACAAGAAGCTACATTATTTACAAATATCATTATCAAGTTTTTATTTTATATATTTATTGATATTATATACAAAAAGTAAATAAGTAAGTTTTTTTACAATTATAGACTAATAATATCATTTGATATAACATAAAAAATCCTTACTAAGTTAATTAATAAGTAACTATAATATATTATATAAAAATAATTATATTTTTTGATAAATTTATTTTTTAAAATATACTATTTATTCAAAAAACAAAAAAACAAAAAAAAATACAGAAACATTCTTATTAAAATTTAATCTTATAAAAATTTATAATATTCTTTTTAAAAGATTTTTTTTAAAGTCTACTAGAAATAATTAGTATTAGCTATAATTTAATTTTTTCTATTAATCTATTATTTATAGGAGCCACAAAAATAATAAATATCAATAGATTTTTAATTACATTTTATTTATACCAAGAATTATTTGTTAAAGCCACTTCTTGTAACTAATGCTTATATTACTTAAATAATATAAAAATAAGTAGAAGTAAGTAGAAACATGTTAAGCAATAGCCATTTTAGATCTTGTCTATCTTACATCTATATCTTCTTTCTTTATTTTCTCTAATTTTGATGACACATAAGTGTATTGTCTTTTTAGAGTTTTGTTTAAATTTATGTCTTTAACACCTGATGGTTTTGTATCTTTGATTCTTTACATAATTGTGAACTCAAATATATAAAGAATCAAAATATTTTATAAAGTGGTCAAAATCTCTAATAATATTATATATTACATATAGAAGATTATAATAAATTAAAAATTACAAGTAAAAGTGGATGTATAAAAAAAATAAGAGAACTGCTAGGTGGATATCCCTTTTTTACAATATGGACACTTCCTTGTGCCACACCAATAATATACCATTGCTATAAGTTTTTCAACAAATTGGATACTAATGAAGCAAAAAGATATAAAAATAGTAAAAAAAAAAAACAACAACAATCTATAACACATGAACATTAGTAACATTATCTACTACATACTTAATTCTTTATTAGTATATTTTATAATGGTTTAAATAATAGTATTAATGGTTCTTTAAAACTCTTAATCTTTAACATACAACTTTTTTTATAAATATATTATAAATCTAAAGAATAATATAAAGTGATAAAATTAATTATATTTCTATAAGATTAGTAGGATGGCTTATCAATCTTAGATCTATAATTGTTGTTAAGAGTCTTTGTAGCACATTAGATTGCATGAGCTATACTTTCTATCAAATATTTTTTTTAAAATATAATATAATATCACCTATGTAGTATATATCTATTAATAAGAAGACTATAAGAGATATGTTGTCCAATTTAATAACTATTATATAAAATATATACTTAAAAAGGCTATTAAATTTAGAAAAAAATTGCCATATTCTATAATAAAATAAAATCCAATCTAAATATTTTATCTTTAAAAAATATCAATTTTATGCTATAATATATTTAATTTATTTCCAAAATATATCTTATTTTTTCTACCATATTAAAAGATCAAATATGAATATTATAAAAAATAAAAATTTAAACTATAAATTTAAATTAGAATTATGTTGAAGCAAAGATAAATTATGTTTAGTAATAGATTGCTTCTACTTTGGTAAACTTAGAAGAAATATCTTTAAATCCTAAATCTTATTATTTTAACTTATTTTATAATAATAATCAGTTTTTTAAAAAAATTCTCAAATTTAACTTGCTAAAAATTATATATTCTTTATATATATATATATATATATATATATATATATAATTTAAATTTTTTAAAATAATATTTATATAAAAATAAATTAAAAATAAAACCAATTTTGATAAAATTTGGCTTTATTCTATTACAAATAAAGAATCTAAATAGATTAATCTTCTAAAAACTCTTAAAATGCTTTAGACTTAAAATTAATTATTTTTAATAAAATCCATTTTCATGCTTGTTAACATATCCAAAAAATATTTTTTAGATCTTTTGGAGTTAACAAAATAACATAACTTTTTATGTTATGGGATGGTTATATAATATAATTACAAGTACTATTTGCATCATACTCATAGATTATAGTAGAATATATTAAATGAGAACATAAAAAATCAAAATCAATAAATCAAAAGCTACTAATAAATGGGTTTTGTAAAACAACCTCCAAATTTTATTCTTGGATGAATATCTTCCAATGGATTATCATCTACATATGAGATCAAGTTTGGATAGAGGCTTTAATTTCTATCCACTACTTCTAAAGTTTGGAATAGCAATCAAGAAATGGGCGGGATAAAAACTATTTGTTAAATTCAATTTCAAGTAATTACAATTTTGTCCTTTCCTATGCATCAACTTATTCAATATCATATGATTTTCATATCTTTTAGCTACTTCTAATATTTTAGACTTTGCTACTCTTTTATTTAAATCAAATTATCCATTGAAAAAGATATGCTAAAAAATTTAGAATATTTTTTATGCTTTTTATTTGGATGTATATTAGTATAAATGATCATGTATTTTTATACTCAATTTGGAATTAAGTGATATCTCTAACAAAATTGATAGCCCTAATAAGCAAATTTAGCTTGAATTTATATAGCAGCTAGATTAGAAATAAACTTATTTGTATCAAAGTAGATACTAAAATATAGTAAGTCTTCATATCTCCAAATTTTGATTTAATCATTCCTCCCAATCGCAATCAATAATTGCTACCATTTGTAATACAAAACCAACTTTGTTAGCACATAGCAACTTAATAGCAAAGAAAGAGAAAAAAAAAAGAAAAAAAAAAAAATGGATCTATTTTTCTAGAATTGGCATGAACGTCTTGTGAATGTCTACAATGGCAGTGTTGCTGTCAAAGATGAATATATGTATATATGACAATTGTAGTGGGATAAATCAATAAACAATGTTAATGGTGTTTTATTGACATATGCGCTCTTATTAGATATCTTCTAACAAAATATTAAAAATAGAAGATGAATGCCTTGTAAGTCTTTGACCCCTCACAATACCTTGACATGATCAACGTATTCTATATAACTTGTAAAGAAATAACAACTAAGTTGTGTGTGTGTGTTTTTTTTTTTTTTTTTTTTTTTTTTTTAAACACAATTGGAGTACATCCAATGCATTGATTAGAAAGATAAGTACATGTCATTCAAAGACATGATATATAAAATATATGCGGTAAATGAAGCACTATTATATTTATTAGACTAAATATTATGGTATATTAGTTGTTAAGATGTTATATACTATTATGCTTCCATGAGCAAGAATTAAATTTTATCTTATGGATTTGTTATATTTGACACCTAACATTTGCTTGGCCATCCAAGTTTTGTTCTAATAGCAAAGTAAAGCTTCACTATTGTCAACTTCCTTGTTTATAATGTCTAGAGTAATTTCCTATATTATTCTATCATAGTCTAAGAGATTGGACCAGATTTCTATTTTTTCTTTCTTATTGTTTCAAGTATCTCCATTAAATAAAAAGTTATTGTGTTGATTCCAAATTGTCCATAAGCATGTGCCTCTTAATAAGGACCATATTCTTTTGAACTTATCAAATTTAGAAGAAATATATTTTACAAAAATTATTTGCTTCTAGGAGAAAGTAGAATAAGGGCTAGCTCTTTTAGAACTAGTGACTAATTTGTGCACTATCAATGTAACCCAATTCCATGTTTTTTTTACTTGCAAGCATTCCCAAATTTTGTGAAACATTGTTTTGGAAACATTTAAGTTGCAAAGTTGACATAGAGGTGAAGTATCTTTATTAGCTTGTACTTTCCATTTATTGACAACAAGGCCTCTATGGTATATTTGCTAGATAAGTACGACTTCTTTTTTAGCTTGGAATTTTAACCAGACATCTTTCCATTTGAAATTATAAGTTTCATGAAATATATGACTATATTCTAAACTTCATGACTTTTTTTTGTGGGAGTAGTCAACCAAGTTTAGTTGTGTAAGCCATAATATTGAATCTTTTTTTACAATAATATGCTTATGGATAAAAGATACGTCCTTCAAGTATTCCAAAGAAAAATCTAATCTTTTGTTTTTGTAACCACTCATACTACTTCTCCATAACCTTGTGCTCCTATTGGGTTTGAGGCAGACGTGTGCAGAGGGGTTGACGCTTGTATTTTTGAAAGTTCGGAGTCAAGAATGAGTATTGTTCGCTTACCCACAGTGTAGATTTTAATTTTTAATGGTCTAGGCATAATGAACAACTAGGCTGTGTTGATTCAGAGAGAGCTGGTGAAGATTTTTGTACATCCCTTAAGTTCCGGATGTCTGATGGTGCAAAATTTCTCATGAATTCGGCACCATCGAGTTACCCAATTGACTCTTCACAGCTGCAGATCTAGCACGCTAATTCACTTCCGACGATAGTGCATGTGAAGCCAACCAATGAGTTGAAGTACCAACCTTCACGGAATCAGGAGAGATTATTGAGCTATTCTTGTTCACCGTCGGTATTTCGGAGAAGAAGCAAACGAGTTGTGAAGTAATTATCTTCGTGGCACGATGTCTTAGAAAGGTTGGGAATCTCAAGGATTTCAAATGGAAGATCCACATCGATCACCGCCTGAAGGTCCCTCCGAGCAGACTCTCCATTGCCTACGGAACACAAAATCGGCATCGTAGAGTAAATATAGATTACATGGATAATAAGCCACGGTGGCAGTGAGTCATCTTAGTCCACATTCAGAACGAGTGCATTCCAGGCCTTATCTAGATCTAAACCCTTAAGTCAATTTTGCGGCTATGACAATGCAAAAATTTGCCAATTACAACAACGTCATCGTCCCAAGAGTGAAAAAGAGGCATGTGTGACGAGCCAGTCCAAATCATGTCATACTGAAGTGTTGCAGTCGTCTTATTAGACCAAGAGATCACATATACACAAGAGTGGACTATAGACAGTCTCAATGAAAAATTGCTACCTAACTCTTGCTGAACCTAGGCAGTAAAAATATATCCCCAGAAGGGCTTGATCCACCTTAACTTATCTATTCTAGATGTTAATCATCCACCTTTGAACTGAATCCAAACCTCTGCCGGTGGAGGAAAATCCCCTACATGAGGATTCACAGACTTCCGTCCGATCTCCAAATCATTCCACACATACAGCGGTCTCATCTCTACTGTAGAGTAGGCCCAGCTGCAAGAATCTGCTGCGTAAGCTGGCTGTTTCCACCAACTTGGTAATCAGAATAAATCTCAAAATTTTTCTGGAAAAGGCCTGCGAGCTTTTTCAGAGTAGCATCGTATTGCGTCTTGTCTGACCACTGCACACAAAATCAGACATTATCAAAGACTGAGAAGAGGAGAGCAACGACAACAACAGATAACGCTAAAACTTTACAAGCCTCTCGGAGTAAACATACAATCTAAATTACAGTGTCATCATTTGCAATTAACAGTCGTCTTCTTTAAAACATGGCCCCACATCAAAATCTAGCTCTGTAAAAGTTTTGACGAAGTAAGCAGTCAGAATTCAAGCACTGACTCATTCTTTATTTTGGCACAATATTCTCCAGACTTTTGAAAACTAAACGAACAAATTGAAATTTAACGGGAAAATTAGAAATTGATAAAAGGTGTTACATACCGCATTCTGTGGCTGCAAGATTTCACTTGGAACCCCGTTGACCTCGGTTGGCACAGCCAGGTTGAAAATTGGAGTTTGCGCATAGTTAGCGTTCAACAATGACCCGTCATGGATAGCATTAATGATCTTCCTCGTATACGCGAGTTTCATTCTTGATCCGACACCATAGCTACCGCCAGACCAGCCGGTGTTGACCAACCATGCAGTAGCTCCATGTCGCTGCATCTTCTCCGCTAACATGGCGGCATACTTAGTGGGGTGCAGCATAATGAAAGCAGCTCCAAAGCATGCAGAGAATGTGGCCGTAGGCTCTTTCACGCCCTCCACAGTTCCTGCAACCTGAAAGAAAAATCACAATATTATCAGCATAACTCCACAGCGAATAAAACGAAACAAATTGCATGAATACGAAGACAATAATGGCCTTATTGTTGTTGATGTTATTCTTTTATAACAATTTGGATTAATTATACTTTGAAAAACCGTACCAAGGCAGTGTAGCCACTGATGAAGTGATACATGGTTTGAGCATGCGTCAACTTGCTCACAGGTGGTAAGACACCAAAAGCATCACACGAAAGCAAGATGATGTTCTTTGGATGAGGTCCAACGCATGGTAACCTGACGTTGGGAATGTACTCAATAGGGTATGCGGCCCTTGTGTTCTCTGCAAGAGAAACCCGACGTTAAAAGAAAGTAACTTGCCTAATGTTGAACAAAACATTCTAAATAAAACTGAGAGTAGAAAAGAACTAAATCAACAAACCACATAGGGTTACTAGGAACCAAAAGGAATACACAGCATCCATGTACTAAACTTCAAAAGTTTACCAGTCACAGATTTATCGGTGTAATCAACCTCCCTGTAGTGCTCCTCAAAGACCACATTTTCTAGCACTGCATTACAAAAATCATTAAAGGACATACTTTCCATCATCAACAGTAATGAAGCATTATAGTGAAACAGGTGGTAAGACACCAACAGTATAGAAACATTCTAGTGAAACAATCATTACGAACAGCTCTAAAGTTATCTTCACACAAAATATCAAACTCTTACCGGTTCCAAACTTGATTGCGTTCCAGATTTCCGGCTCCTTTTCTTTAGAAAGATCGATGCATTTTGCATAGCATCCTCCCTCAATATTTGAAACTCCCTTGTCACTCCAGCAATGCTCATCATCACCAATAAGCTGTCGGTTTGGATCAGTTGACAGAGTCGTCTTCCCAGTACCTGCGACAAACATATCATACCAGCCTAGGGATTCAATATATTGCACATGTGCATAAAATCTAAAAGTTGATCCAGTGTTTAACTTTTTCAATAATTATTTAAAATCATGAATACCTGATAATCCAAAAAATAATGCCACATCCCCTGCCTTTCCCATGTTGCAGCCAGAATGCAACGACAGAATGCCTCTTTTGGGCATCAAGTAGTGCATAAGACTGAAAAGTCCCTTCTTCATCTCTCCGGCATATTGCGTCCCCAAAATCACCATCTCTTTGCGTTTCAGGTTCAGATCTATGCTAGTTGACGATGACATGTAGTGGGTGTATCGGTTGCAAGGAAATTGTCCGGCATTGTAAATTGTAAAATCAGGAGTTCCAAAGTCTTCGAGCTCCTCAGGTGTAGGGCGAATGCACATATTGTGCATAAAAAGTGAATGATAAGCACGGGCTGATATGATCCGGACTTTAATTCGATTCTGAGGGTCCCAGTTCAGGAACTGGTCATTTACAAAAACCTGAAAAAACACGAAGGTTCTGTTAAATGGATAAATTCGACAATTATTATTCATGTTTTTTAACCCCTAGAAGAAGAGAATATGATGTGTTGCTCCACGGAATTCCGAGCATTGCTGAAAAAAAAATTAAAAGGAGTATGTGTTGTATCAGCAAATATAGCACACCTTCTCCAATGAGTTCAGGTAGTCAACTGCCCTCTCACGATTGACCAAGAATGTCTCCTCGTCCATTTCGATGTTTGGAGAACCCCTGGTTAATAAATAACATGTCAGCCAATAATAATAATCATAACAATAATAGTAATTTGTTTTTAAAAAACAAAAACTCAACATGACATGACATGCACATCTAAAAATTGAATGTTAATCAAGCGAGTTCGTTGAAAATAATCCTACCATCATCCAAAACAGCCGCAGGAAGAAATACACATTAAAGACATAACGAATGAATCATATACCTTCCCCACCACAAGTCATCCTTAGATGTCTCTTCTTTCACCACACGTTTGTCCTTGGGAGATCGTCCAGTCTTAGCTCCAGAAAGTGTGGCAAGAGCTCCACTGGAGGTGATGAATGAGCCCTTCTCGAACTTAATAGCTTGCTCATACAGCTCTACAAAAGACAAGCGCCAATCCAGTTACAACTGCTTTCTGTTGATCAATTAAAAATGCATCAATATAGATATAACCTACGATCAGTGCTTGATAAGACAGAAAAGAAGAATAATAATAATAATAATAATAATAATCAAACCCAAAAAAAAATGAATGAATTAAGAAACCTACCAGAAGGAGACAGGTTGTATAGGACGTGCGTGAACTTCAGAGCGCTGTCACTAATGTCCAACCTGGGAGCAGTCACAGTCTTGGGAGGAGATTTCTTTCTGCCTGGTTCGCCCTTGATAACTTGAGGCCCGCTTTGACGAGTCAGAGAAGCCAAGGATGCACTGTGTAGATTCAAACAATTAACAATTAATCACCAAGGTCAAAGTCAAAGTACCTCTAAGTAAACCTAATCTTTCACCCCTCACTGATCTTGACTGATCTAACTACTACAATTTCAAAGTACAAGCACAAGTCATATCAGAATTCTGAGTTTTTATGTAAAGCTTGTACCTAACAGACTGCATCTGCTGCTTCTGACGTTCTTCCTCCGATAAGTAGGCACGAGGAGTCAAGGTCTTGGGTGTAGATGGATTTGTAGCGTTGTGCGGCGTAGTCGGAGCAGACGCTTTCTTCTTCTGCAATGCGTGCAGCTGTTCAAGGTTCGACACCTTTACCGTCGAAGAAGTGTCATCTTTGCACATGTCTGGCTCTGCAGGCTTAGTGTTGATTTTGGAAAGACCGTTGGGGACGTGAGAGCTCGCAAATTCGAAATCATGTGATGCGTTTCCGTTTCCATTGGAGGCCATTTTGATTGAAAATAAGTGGACACGTTCAGCCTGTCCAAAAACCGGACAAATTCAGCTCAAAGAATTCAGCACTGAGAAAATCCATAACTGTAAACACTATGCGAAAGTTAAGTGTAATAAAGATGGAAACTCCCAAAATATGTAACAACAGTTCAAGGCAGAACATTTCATTTCTGCATGACACCGAAACTACAAAGAAACGACTAGCTTCTGTACAAAGCGCTTCCAACCAGAAAGCCAGGTTCATCCCTTCAATAGTAAGAAAACATGAAAAAACAAAAACTTCGGAGTAAGAACTCTCTAATATTAGATAAATGTTTGTCCAACACCTAATCTGCTGACCTTATAAGAAGAAACACGTTTCTCACCAATATATCACCAACAACATCAAGCTACAAAAATCATGCTAAGACGAAGCTACTCAGCATTCCATCCAGCAACAGCAAATATGGTTGCATTGTAAAGCACCTAACCACAACAGGCTAAAAGTCTTCGTGATAAAAATATTTAAAAAAAAAAAAAAAAAGGAGTCTACAGTCACACGTGCACCACTAATCCTGACACGCCAACTGAACATTAAGGAACAGATTAAAACATGATGCAAGAAAAATAAAGTTCACTCGAGTTAGAGGATTGGGAGTGTCTAACATTGCATTGTTAAACAGAGCCTTCTCACAGGGCACGTACCGTTGGAAAATGCAGCATCCTAAGCAATAAAATGCAACAATCCACAGGAATCACCCCTGTGTAACGAAAAAGGACGAAACCGTGCAACCATACCAAAGAAATCTATCCGCACCACCTACAGAAAAATTAATGATATCGGGAAGAAGGGAAAAAAACTGTAAAACGTGATCAATTCCTGTCATGATAATTCGTCCGATTACGCAAGCGAATCCATTTCAACTTCAAAAAAATCCGCTCTGAACGAAATTACGTTTTCATTTCGAACAAAAAACATGAAACAAAACGAAACAAAGCCCGTCACCAGCTCCCACACAATAACGAAAAAGAAACGCAGAAACTGCATTCGCAATCGCGAGGGGAGAATTCACGTGAAACGTCAGATTATCCGCAGCAGAACAGCATTCGACACAGCGCGCGCACTCAATCACGGTGATGAAGAGCTTGCAGAGTGAAGCTTGCGCCACGTACCAGAGCTTGAATCCGCCACGGAGCACCAAATCAGACCGCAAAGTTCCACCGAAGGCTCAACAAGAGGGGAGCATGGGAACCGAATCCGCAATTGCACTCGGGGGCGAGCGGAATGGGGGAGAGAGATCGCCGAGGCGAAGGCTTCGAAGGAAGCAGAGAACGCAACAAACACGAGAGATGGGAGAGGAGCCATGGCACTCCTCCTCCTTTTGAAGGTCCCTGCCATTTACCGCCATGAATTCCGTGCCCCCCGTAACTCCTGGTAACTCTCATTTACCCTCGGGTAAACGTGTCCCAGAGCGGGGACCCGCCCACCGTTTCAGTGGGCCCGGGCATAGGCCCAACTCCCAGTCAACATCCCATCCCCCCACCCTGTCTCCCTCCTTCACTCGGTTCCTACCTTTCACCGCTGATAATATTCGAACGCGCGGCCACTTAACCTGCTCTCATCATATGGTGTACATTCACCAAACTGCGTTCGTGACATTAAGTTATGAAAACATTTCTAAATTCTCAATTTAATCACGCAACTTCCAAATTTTTCATCCGACATGTGTATTTACTAATATCGCATGTTTTCTAGAACAAAGGATGTGGATTTTATTTTGGGTGGCTGTTTTTAACATGACGTAGCATTTGGAAGTGGTGCATTCAACTCCTCTGAAGTTCCCTCAGTCACTTTTGTATTGTATTTGGCAGTAGTGGTATGTACATCTCCGAATTTGGCAGCTCACGGTACAGCAAATCTGCAAGTTACAGCAAATTTTGCATCATTTTTTGGAAGAACTATTATTGTGTATGCTTTTATACTATAATTTTGGTTTGTGAACCAATATGGCTCATTTCATGCAAATGATCTATAACATCTGAGACAAATATATCTGTCATACAAGTGAAATACAAGACTTAAATCATGTTGGATTTTGTTCCACAACAATTTAACTGTTACTCATCTAAATCGTGTAAGATTTTACACACAAAAGAAAACATTGGAAATTCTTAGTTATTGAGTTGCATAAATTCATTAAAATAAAAAAACAAAGATTTGAAATAAATTACAGTAAAAAAACAAACAATGTTAATTTCATAATTGATTCTTTTGAATTATTCACTAAAATAACACTAATAAATGGAAAATGAGATAAATTTTCGTCAAAAATATCCTATGACCTACACCAATGCATATATAGATGAAGGGATGACTGTTTGAAATTTTAGTGTAATTTTAGTGTAGTAGAAAAGCTGTCTTCAAAGACGGTCATCATAACATTTTCTTACTTTCAAATGAAGGTGAGGTTAAACCAATTAAGAAGTTATATACAAATTTTATTTTTAAACAAGAAAGAAGGGTGGAGGACTGACAGTGATATCTTATCCCTAAAACCCTGTAATCTTATCCCAAGCTAAAGATGGGGTTTTAATTGCACCGAGCCTCCATTTTAACCCCACCAAAATAGGGCATGATCCCAACTTGGATATATAAAAGAAGAAAGAATTGGAAAAGGGGATTGGAATGTAATCGGTGGCAAGGGGTCTATTCATGAATATTAGTATATACTCCACGCATGTAGTCATGAGTTCAACCCCGATTTCAGTTCAGCTAGTGTGAACAGGATCCATCGGATTCACAGTTTGAGAACATACATTTCCCTCACAATAACTCTGTTGCTATTTTTGAGAGATATCAACAATGATAGGTTTTAAAATCTAATTATACAAATTAATGCTCCTACGGATAAGTTCAGAGTATCAACATTATTATTATTATTTTACGCATGAGTATTATAATTTAATATCAAAATTCATTTTCTTTGTGATTTTTATAATTTTGGAAGAAAAATATATATATATATATATATATGTGTGTGTGCATGAGCCATTATCCCAAACCAGTGCAAAAATATAATTAAGTCCACCTCTGCTCTTATACTAATTTTTCGTGGTTCATTGGGCCATGTAATAATAATACATACACACGCCCTCCAAGTCGAGCAAATCAGTCCACCCGTCCCATCAACTGGCGGGAATAGAAATTACGTGGTGCGTGAGTAAGCACCACCACCACCTGAAAAGACACCAGGAGGATGCCACGACCCCTGCTTCCGCACGACGTGGCTGCGGTTCTAGTGCCAGCTCAGATCCGCATACCAATCCAGACATTCTCTCTTCCAACTTCGTGGGCGTGATCTGAAGTCCCCATCAACGCCCTTGGAGGAGCTAACTGTTTTGAGGAATGCCACGTGTTCTGCCACTTGGCCTTAACGCTCAGTTGCACCAACCAGGGAGCTCCGATTAGTTGTGCACCGTGTGATGACGTGGTGACGTGGCTTATAATTAGGAGTTATGGAATTTTTATTCCTGTGATGAGTTCTGGCACACAAGAGATGTTGTACTGGGGTTTGAACCATTTTTATTTTATTTTATTTTATTTATTTATTTATTTCAATGCCACCACAATAATTTTTCATTTTTCTTTCAACAAACATGACTTGCCTTTTGATGAGTATCAAATCCTCAAATTGCATGTAATGTATGCTCATCAATACACACTTTGTCTCATTATAAATGATATGCATTATACTGCAACATATTGGCATTGACACCCAAGCTTGTATGCATGTAAGTAATTAAATTTTAATTTAATTGCAACAAAATTTATTTTAGAATCTTGACTGTAAACAGTATGTTAATTTACTGATTTTAAAATACCAATTAAAACTTTGAATTCATTTAAATTATTTTAATAAAAAAATCATAACTTCTGTATTTAAACAATAATTAAATGACATCCTTACCCTGAAGAATCTATATTCACTAATGACCAAAAGAAATTGATGTAATGAGTCATTCTTCAAATCCCACGTCAGCACGCGAGGATCTGGGATGAAACAACAGCCGCAAGAATGGGGGCTGACACGTCATTTCCAGTGTGCAATTGAAAGGTGGATGAAGGGGCAGTCTACGTGGATGGGCCCTAAAACTCTTCTTCTCTTTCATCTCTGCTGTATTGTCCTTAGCTGCCCAACAATAATTGGTCCTGAAATCTATCTTTGGTTCAAAACATTGAATGTCGCTTCAAAATTCTATCAATGTTGTGATTATTGCTTTTAAAAGATTGACTATAGGTTATGATGTTACATTGTTGCTAAGTCTATTAATATATACTATAGAAGTTGGATGTGATTATGGGCCTAGAATAAGTAAATCTTAGATTTATACCAACCAAGGGTGAATGTTTGTAATATGCATTCATCAAAATTAAGAATTTGGATAAGTCCAATTTTTTGGCATGTGTGCTTATGTTTGTAGCCCAAGGGAGATGAGGATATGAACCAAAACAAAAAAACAATTGAGTTCAAAGCAATATAACACATGGAAAAAAATTGAAAAAATAAAATCATACAAAAAAAATTGTCCTCCATGGGCACAGGGGTTCAAACCTAGGACTACATGTGTGACAAAGTTCTTATTTACTACATACACCATGATATTTACCACATGCTCTTAAAATAAATGTGCAAATAAGGGTAATGCCTTCACCCAATGTCTCAAGCTTGGAAAAAATGGGTACATACAAAACTTTGTGTCTAAATGTCACTCTATGGATGATAACCCAAGGATAGCATTCATATTCATAACACAATCCTAATAGTCATTTTGCCAAAGTTGTGGGTATGAATAAATATTATGATGGATAAAACTTCAAAATCAATCTCCTTTACATATACAAGGTTACACTGTTTCTTTTATACTTATTTATTGATTCCATGTAATCAATACTCTCTAATGAGTTATTAGTTTTGAAGTTTTCAAAAATTCAATTAGTATTATAATAACATTTGAAAGAGAGTCTTTATTTTAGGCATACAATTTTAGGATCCATGATTAATTCATTAGGACACACCCTCTCTCAAAATGTGTGACTTTATTATTATTTTTGTGATAAAAAATACATCCAATCAGATGTAAGAGAAACTTTGTATGTGTGAAGGTCATATTTTTTTTACATTAGTTTTGTTTAGATGCTTAAAGTGTTTAGTATGTGCACATGTTCACATAAATGTTTTGATTTAATTTAATTTTTTTTTCTAAATGTCATAGAGGGAGTAAAAATAATTTATATATTTAAAAGAAATACAAATGTTTATTAAAATGCAACAGTTGTTCATGTGATCAATGTTAATCATTTCAAGACAAGCAACATTTGTAGAGACATCCTCCAAGAAAACAAACCATTAGAAGTTATTCTGTCCATCTTCCAAATTCTTCTAGCCTAAGTAAATTTTATTTGAAACTTCACACACCTTCAGTCTTTTGATGCCCCTTTCTTGTGTTTAACCACAACATCCCTGAATAAAATGATTAGTTTATACAGAACCCAACTATTAAAAGGTAATGTTTCGATTTTATTCCCTGTCCACAGCAACACAATAGTGCATCTAAGTTAATTTTAAAACATGAAAAAAACTTTTTTTTAGGGATAAGGTTTACCAAAGATTGACCTTGTAAATGGTCCTCCACTTATTATGTTGGTATACCAACCAAGCTTTTAAAATGGTTGCAACTTCCTAGTCAAAGTGGACCCTAAAAGCCTTCCAGAGATTTGCTTGACTTGCACTTAGGATGCTAATTAAAAACCTAAGCATTGAATATCTCTAAAAAGTAAGAAAGGTTTAGGCTTTTTTTGTGGTCATTTATAACATTTTGCTTGCAAGTTTAGGAGACGTACCTCTCCAGCTTTTTAAGTAATAAAATAATATATTTTTAAATTAAAAAGATGGGCTTTGTTGTTTTACTCAAAGAGATTCAATGTTGTACTTGAATTACTTTGACATGCTGAGAGGACGAGCGGGATAAGGTACCGTATGTGAATGGTCGTACATATTTCACATATTTCACATCGTACATATTTCACATAGTACATATTTCACATATTTTACATCGTACATATTTCACATACGAGACACGGTGCTCGATACTAGATTGGATGTGCGTAACAGCGAGGATGAACTCTGTGACCTTGGATTAGTCAAGATACGGCCGTCACGTTCTTCGAACAAGGGCGGCAATTGGTCTGCCACGCTGGCGCTGCCGCGTTGCCATCAGTGGCGCATATGTTGATGACGTGGATATGGGTGACCCCAAAGTTATCATGTACGCAGGCTTCGCGGGTTGCCACTCTGGCAGAGACACCCACTCTGTCTTATTTAGGGGACCCAACCTCACTTGGGAAGCAACCTTCTAGGAAGGAGGGGTCAAAGAAAATTTTATACAAGATTAAAATTTTGTATAGTTGATAAAATATACCAAAAATAAACATACCTAAAATTATTTACGACATATTTTAATACCAACATATTCACCTTCGACATATAGTAATCTACGTTATCTTTATATTTGTATTCATTCAAAATAAATAAACTAGCTTGTAAGAGTTTTCTTCTTTCCATCTTATATCTACACCTGTGGAAACATGGGTAGTTCGTCAAAAAAACAAACTCATTATAACATTTCATTTAGAAAACGTATTCTTCACAAAAACTCTAGTCTGTATTCTCCTGTTAAGAAAACATCTTATGTCAACAAAAGTTAATACTCAGGTGAGAAACTGGTAGTATATATATACACACACACATACATACATAAACAATGATTTTGGATAAATATTAAAATTGAGCTTGTATTATATTTTTAAAATTAAACATAAGTTATCCAAATTGTGGGAAATTCAATTTGATTTGATTTGTTTTGATTTTTATTTTCCCACAAATTTCCTAGCACAATACTATGTTATTTAGCTAAAAGAAATACAAAAACTTCTATTAATGAGAAAAATCTTGTAATGTATTCCAAGTTAACAAAAAATAATTAATGAATAAAATTGCATGCATTCTTACATTGAATCTATATTTTTTAGCAATACATTATTAATTTATTTCATGATGAAGATTGTTTGATACAAACAATGCTCTTAAAGTCTTCATTAATTCAAATTTTCTTAGAAGTGGATACAAATGGATTCAGTGAAACATCAATAAAAATAAACATAAGATATAGAATCGGATACTCAAGTTATACTCTAAAAAAATTAAATTGATGTTTACAAGTGTTTATCATAAATCATTCTGTAATGTTTATTAGAAATTTACATTGAACTACTTTTAACATTATAAGTGTAAAGTTCATAAAATCAAAATATCGTGATTATAATTTTACGGGGTGATATATCTATTTTCTTAAATTTAACCCTTATCAAATCGACTATTGATTTGTTTATTCACAAGAATTTTTTTTTGAGCAAGAGTATTGTCTCGAGTATGAACAGGGGGTTTAGAAGAGATATAATAAAAGAAAGAAATAAGTTGGAATTATAAGGAACAATTTTTGTGCAATATGACATGAATTTTACTAATAATGCATAAAAAATTAGATATAATAAGTAGAATCTTATGAAATTTCCTCTGAACTCTATGTAAACTCTAATCAATACTCTTGCTAAAAAAACACTTCTTTTAAACAAAAAATCGATAAGAATTAAGGTCAAAGAAATGAATATATCGAAAATAGGGAGTGAATACATCACTTCCCTAATAATCTTGTTGAATTTAATTAGTAGTATAAAATTCCAACGCAAACATGATGCTGGCTGTGAGCTTCTCGTCCTTAAAAACTAAACCCTCCACGGCAACGCAGCACCGCTGACGCGCGGCAACGACGATAGATTCCGCCGCTTGGAGACGCAGTCGCCATCGTGCTCTCAACTCCGTCGTGCATGCTCCGTCGTCGTGCCACCGTGAGCCTGGGGTTTCGTCACAGATCAGAGTTCGTGCGACGATATTCCTTGTGACGAGCATCGTCGCTCCACCATGTCGGGATTGTGAGCTTCCTCATGCGGATTGTTGGCAGCGAGGGGCCAATGATTCTTGCGGAATCCAGCTTTTCCTAATAAACAAATTTCAACCTCGTTGGAGGGGGACAGCTTTTAGTGCGGTAGTGGAGGTTGGATTTGCGAGAACGGAGTTAGCGAGACTCTTCTCCACAGGATTTGGTGACTTGTTCTTGGCCACGTGTAGAAGAAACGCTTGGAAATGGCCATGGCATGCATTGTTGTCCATGTGAATGAGAAAACTTTTGGAATTCATGTCGAGTTTGATCATGCGCCTTGTTTGACCCAATGTTTCTTCGTTGTACACGTTAGTCGTGTCCCTGGCCATGAAGCCTGAGGAGTTGTGGTAGTCACTGCGATCTGCGCGGCTCGTACATCAGTATTCACTGTTGTCGCTTAGCTACGTCTGTCCATGATTTTGCAGATTCAAAAGAAGGGACTAATGATTGACATCGTTAAACAGCTTCCGAGTGAAGCCACTGTTCCGACAATGAGGTGCTGGCTAATGCTGCGACGTGCGCTGTCCGAAATCCACCACGGCTAAGACTCGTGTCCATGTCTAACCTCGTTGCATTATGAACATACCTGAAGGCGATGAGGAGTCGCTTCCCGAATGAAGTTTAAGTTCGAGTTTCTGAGAATTCTCGTTTGGCGATGGCTATGTGGCCGTCCTATTTCAGTAGGACTGCCCGGCTGAATTCGACAGCTGCAACGTTCAGTTTTTTTAATAGAAGTGAATGACTAACAAAAGTTGTGATACCTGAGCGCATATAAATTTTGGTTACTCCCTAATTAAAAAAGTTCAGGTGGAATTTGTTCTACTTTTGACTTTGACTGGTTGTGAGGCCAAGGGGGGTGGCTTGTCGGCAAGCGATGCTTCCATCTCAGGAAACCGAAGAATCCCACCGAAGGATCCCACCGCCGGAATACAAGATGGAATGCATGATCTCAGCACCTGATGAAAAATATGAAGAATCCTTCTGGATATGTGTTTCGTGTTTGAAAACGCTGCTACTTGACTCTTTCCTTGTGGATTAGCTCACTTCCTGTGCGAGGTTTAGATTTCCTCCCGTTCACCTGGAATATGCTCTATTTGCTCTTCTAACCGATTTCTAATCTGCGAGGGTGCAATGGTGAATCAATCGCTGGTTCTCTGGATATAGACTTTTCCTAACCTGCATGTCGTGTGAATGTGCAGCACAGTCGATTCCAGTGGCCGTTATGAATCGATGCGTTTATGCAGGGCCTGCTTCAATTGAGCCAAACAGGGGGGCCGAAGAGATGAGCATCGATGCTTCGTAACCATCCAAATTCGTTGGAAATTTCAAAAGGGGCGAGTGAATCTACTGAACAAGTCCGTGATCTGCACATTGGGTGACCCGGCCCCTCTTGTGCTGATCCGAACATCAATCGCAGTTGGAGCTGAGGCAAAAGCTCTGTAACGCCTTGGACTTGGCCGATCAAATCTGTCCTAGAGCTTAGCTGACTTAGTGGTTCAATAAATTCTCTAAAGATGTCTTGAACATGGGTAGGTTTGGTCTTCAATGTAGCCGGTCACGGAAAACTCGACCAACTCTTTGCAGCAGCGACAAATATCTTCATAGAATACAGTGAGCCGCGAGTATGATGTGAAAAACTATCGCAGCTGATATTATTATCTGCAGAAGATTAAATCGAGACGAGGACTTTGAGGACAGTGACGTGGCTGACCCTCGTATATTCTAAGATCTTCTGCGCATTTCGAGCACGTAATTAACAAATTTTTTGCCGATCAATATGTTACAGATGTTTTGGAGAGCAATAAGCAGATCTCTCAACATGACAGCCTCCCCCTTCCGACGGATGCTTCTGCGAAATGCAGCCACAATTCGGCTGCGTCACCAGAGCCTCGGCGATGGTCACTAATGAAAGCAAACAGAGCTCTTACGAAACTAGAGCTTGTAGTAGTTCCTGCGCTGTATTTTGGGTAAAAACGGTTCTATTCTGATGAACTGTCAAATGCATTGATCGACGCTTTCGAGATTAGCCGTTTTCTAACCTTGCAATTTCAACTGAATCGATGGACTCATTCTGGTTGACCTGGATGTACCACCGTCCCATCAAGTCCAAAGGACGTGACTGTTCCCACGAAACTAACCAACTTTTTGTTCCCTCCTCTGGAAACGCCGCTTCCGCATCAGCACAGGTCTACAATTCGGTGAAGCAAACTTGTGCAAATGATGCTGCGATTCTCATGAAATGTTACCACTCCCCAACGAAACTATCTAATGCACAATGCAGAGCGTTACTCGCTCAAAGCAGTGAGTCAAGTCACTCAACGCTAAATCGGGCAACAGATAGCGGGTTGACGATACAAATTCTAGCAGTGAAGTCTTGCCTCAATCGAGGTCAGGTTCGTCAAGTGGCGTTGAGCATAGCATCCTCATTATCCTTTCAAAATTGTAGAAGTGCTTCAAATGCTACACTATCATTACCTTCGATAACTGTTCATTTTTACAATGATTCTACCTGAATCCAGCACTGAGTTAGCATGGAAGGATTGAAGTAACCACACTCGGCATGCAGCTCATGGTAGATCATCCAGTTGATATGATACCACACCGTAGAATCCTCCGAATCATGGAATTACACCGTAAAATCCACGTGACAATTGGTGTAATCAACTTGCCCTGATCTTTCACATGGCAGATAAGCTACCATGATCGGAGAGGTTCCATGTGAGATTGCCACACATGGAGACCGCCATCTCAAGGAAAGCAACGTTCACAAGCCCGGCCGCCGAAAATCCAAGGGCACCAAAACGCTGCAAACCCAGGGGCAACAACAACAACAAGAACAGTGGCAATGGACCAGCACCCTAGGAGCTCGGGTCACGGTTGCTTCCGCCGCGAACAGCGTCTGCAGCGGCGGCAGGTGCAAGCCTCTGAAGCTGAACGGGAGCATGGAGGACCCCGCCTTCACTCACCCCGACGACTCGCATCCCGATCCGCCAAGTCTGTCCCGCTCCAAGCACTCATCAGCTGTGATCGAGGACACCTCCCGCGGCGACGAACTGCACAAACAGGAGAATTGCCCGGCGCAGGTCGTTCCGGGATCGCAACTGGCGACGATGACCGAAATCGCATTGCAAGCCCGGCTGGAGGCGATCGGGTACGTGTGCGGGGACTGCCAGGCGGTGATGGTGAACAAGGCAAGCAGAGGCGAATTAGAGTTTCAAGAGCGACTCTCCCGAGTTGTCTTCTTCTTCTGCGTCTTCCTCAACCTCCTGTCGATAATGAGCTTCCTGTTTTGTATTTCGCTTCTCCGGACTCTGTACCCTCATCCCTCCCGGTGATGCTCTGCCTATACCGACCAATCTCAGCGCTGCCGAGAACTCTACCGACATAGGTCAGTTCTGCCAAAAACAGAATTCTAATTGAGGACCATAGGTTTGCAAACTTTAGCTATATGGCACAATTTGGTGTCGACGGAATGGCTTCGGAGGTTTGCAAAGACAAGGTGACTTTGGTTTCTCATCTCATGATGGAGCTTGTGAAGAAGCATTTTGGTCATACAGCAAGTTTTCTAAGAATCGGTTAAATTATTTTTACTTCATTTTAATCAATATTTTTGCTTTATACTGAAATTTGATGACTGTATGTTGTTATTTTTAATTTTTAAAATTCTTTGTGGAAAACTATGCTTAGAAAATAATTGTAATTGTGTGTAGAAAATATGAATGGTTGGTGTATTTTATTTTGTTTTATTTTATTGATTTTACACAATAACTTTTAATCTTTTTGGTAATTATTGTTAAGCTTGCTCTAGCATGAACTTTGTCTCTTAAGTTGTTAATATTTTTGAGTGAGGTATTACTTTGACTTTTAACATGAACTGTGATATTTGATATTCTTCAAAAATAAATAAACATTAAATAATAAGAACCAATATGATCTGCATTTAAATATGCTGGATTGAGACAAATGAAGAATTGATACTATAGCATATGTGAGGTGTAAAGGTTGTCATTTTTCTCTATTACATTAAACAATAAATTTTTATATCATTTCTATTCTTGGTGACGTGTATCCGCTATATATATAATTAAACCATTATGCATGTGTACATATGAATATGTTTTTGCATATTAACATGTTTGAAAGTTCTATTCATGGAAATCTCTGTTACATAGTTTTTAATATGTATACACAAAATTTAAAACATCACCTATTCACAATAGATTCATAGTAGAATATGCTTGTCAGTAATGACATAATATCATTCTAGATTATATTTTTGTATTTATTGTAAGGAAAACCTAACATTTTTGTGCATATTTTTTTCATACTTTTTCTATTATCTTTTAATTATAAGATGACCAATTTGTAGCCTTCATCATGCACTTCAGATAACCACTATTCACATCATTTTTGCATGTATATCCAAATCAAATAATTAAACTAGTGTAAGTGAACCACATCAACTAATTTATTTACAAAAACAGGTAGGAAAGAAAGAATATTAAACCAAACCCAAAACTTATATTTACATGGTTGAAAATGTTATACATTGAGAGTTTCAATAGTATTGAATTAATCAAAATATGTTTCATGAAATTGTAAAACCACAACCACCAACATGAGCACAGTAAAACCCAAGCAGGGTGCAAAAAGAATTGGAGCATTTGCAGGTTGGAAGGAATGAAGAAATGAGGTATTAGTGTCGCCTGTTTCCACATTCAAAACATCACCAAGAAAAAATAAAGCTGGCGTGGGCGGAGGTTTATTACCATTTCCTTTGTCATCTGACCCACACATCAATGCTCACACTACTTAACATTCTTTTAAATTCATCAACTCAAGTTTTTTCACAAAAACAACCCCCATACTTTTTAAGTTTTAAATTTATTATTATTATTATTATCATCATCATCATCATCATCATCATTTATGTATAAAGGAAAATATATAAAATATAAAATGATAGTATATTTATGTTTATGTATGATGTATATATTTTGCTTCTTACCTTCTTTTACAAAGAAAGTTGTTGGCATGTTTGCAATTGCAGTATGTGTTTGGTTGTTGATGACAGAAATAGAGTATCTTCCCACTTTGGTACAATAAATTGTCACTATAAAGAGTCCATACGCGAGTTTGTGCGTGATTTTGCCAACCGCGGAAGAGTCCGCAACAAGCATGTTGGTGGCATTATCAAATCGTAGAATGGTGGCTATGAAGGGAATGTGGCTTAGATCCATACCTCCTGTGGCTGCACTGATTTTATTTCCATAAGCATCATACAATAGTATCCTTATGACCCCATACTCGGACACTTGCCATGAGCTCCCTCTTTCCCATTCCCAAATACAATCATTGAGAGAAAGTTCTCCTACCACATTTGCAATAAAATTAATATTAGCCATAATGAATTTATGTATGTACAAAAAAACACACCATCTCTTCATTTCTTCAACAAGTATTCCATGTTACATACTGAGATATAATAATATCAATTATAACATTGTGTCTTTTATATAGATAGTAGAATTCAAAATTGCAAGAATGGTATGTACAATCATTTTAAAACATTACACAAAATGTTATATAACATCAAAATGACATATACTTGCATAAAGCATCATTTTAATGATACAACTTTACATTTTTGAAAACACCAAAGAAATAACTTATACTATATATATATATATATATATATATATATATGTTAGCATGTTTGGAACTGTCATCCAAACAAACACACACACAAACAAAAAATAAAAAATAAAAAAGGGGGTCAAAGGTCAAGACCTGCTGTGACAAAAGCATTGAAATATTTTGGAAATAAATAATCTTTTGCTGTGAGTTGAAATTGAAGAGGCTTGGTCACAGAGGCAAAACCATAGCCTGTGAAGTTGCAAGTAAAATAATAGACTCCTTCAGGAGTAGGAGCAAATGGAGGCAAAGTGCAATGTAGGTTATCTGTGTATAATTCAGTTAGATTGTCTGGAGCCCAAAGTTTAACTTTAAATAGAGGGTCCATGCCAATGTAGGGCAAGCAACAAACACATTCAAAATTACATATTTTGTGTATTAGGGCACACCCCCTTCCAAAGCACTCACGTTCATATCCAACAACTGTAAAATTTGTGAGCAACCCTGATGGAATTGAGGTCCGGGATGGATCCCCCAAATATAATTTTGTGCAAACATAGCTCAAGCCGTGGCTATTGATTAGTGAGTCACATGTCATGTACTTTTGGTTATACAACTTGGATTCATTTCCATAGGTGGTTGTGATGTTTGATCCAAGTATTGTAGGAATGTCTCCATTTTTGCGTTGTTTTTGTATGTGTGTAAGTGTGTACATGGCAACAAGGAGAATTGAAATAATAATTACTTTTGAAAGAATCATCTTAGCAAAGTTTAAAAGTGCATAATTGTGTGTGTGTGTGTTTTTTTTTTTTTTTTTTTTTTTTATCATTCAAAAAAGAAAAGAAGTAGAATGTGATTCTTAAGATGAATATGGTCCCAAATGAAAAACTTATTATTGTATGTAAAAGATATTATACATAAATTTCCCAAATTTAAATTGGCATCATGTTTGTATTCATTTTCATCAAATATATATATAAAAATTAATTTGTAACATATTACATGCATTTCTTGTATAAAAAAGTTTATTTAAGTAACATTTTGTATGCACACTTATATCAAAATACTTCAAAAACATTTATTAGAGTAAGTAAAGACATCAAAGTGCATTTTGGTACATATAATCATATGAAGAAGCATCATAAGAAACCTTCTAAAGTAAGCAATTAACTTCTGAGCACAAATTTCTCAGTGTGTTTAATTATTTAATTTCTTAAAAATTGTAGTTTTGAGATTTTGATGTGAGAAAAATAAACGCCCTTCTACCTACAACTCTCACTGTAGAGTTCAAATTTAATAATGTGCCAATCAACCCCTTTTCATAGAAATCCTTAGATTCTAGTCAAACTATCTAATTCAATAAGAATAATATTTCACACAACTTCAAAAATATTTCTATAAATATGTTCTTAGTTGAGCTGTCGCAAGCAAGGATATACATAGTTTGCACTACATTAGATTCTGATATAAAAAAATGTTTACATATTTCATTTTTTTAAAGTGGGTATATATGTGTATAATAACAATAATAATAATAATAATAAGGTTGTGTTATATTAACGTAAAAATTTATTTCTTAAACTTGATTCTCAGATTTTATTTGTTTTTTTTGTGAAGAAATTAAGTATACAACCAGAGGCATCATAATGTGAGAATAAGTCAAGACTTTTTTCAAAAAATGCATGTGGTCCAATCTTCTTCCAAAAAATATATCTTTCAATGATGCATGTTCTTTAGAGATTTTAAAGTTGAAGATTCAAAATTGACCAATGCATGGCTTTATCAATCAAAAATTCCAAAAAAGTATTTTGGAGAGTCAATTTTCTCCCCTCTTGCAAAAATGTTGTATTCCTCAAATGTTTCACACAATGCTCTTCTTACTCGTAGCATTCTTTGAACATTTTTCTTACATCCATGCTCCTCTTTTGACACCCTCTGGTTTTGTTTTATTTATTTCATAATTCGCATCAACACCGATCAATGCAAGTCATAGATTCTTAACCATCTTCAAAATAGATATTGAATTCCGATAGATATCTATCTCTGTTGATTAGATGAATTTCATTCTATCTAACACAGGTTCTTGGTAATTTGATTCATAGCCACCAAACATTTAAACAAATATTCAAGGAGACGGATGGAAGCAGCATAGTTGCAGACAGAACCAGCTTCTCAACAACAATCCTGTTCATAGTAAAGCACCGTCTAGCCTGATCAGAAGTAGGGATGATTATGGACGTGATTGAACAGAGAGGTAATCGGCACTTCAACAGCTTCAGCAACATTTGTTATCTGCCGCCATAATGTTTACCTAGGAAAACTCCCTGAGAATTTCCCAGAGTTTAATCCTTCAGCAAATAGCTACTTGTGGCTGACAATGAACCAATAACTAAGGTGCCCGACACATGATCTTGGCGAGTAACACACAAAAAGGCATGTAACAACAGATCTCAGGCCTTATATTATCACTTATATCACCGATGCATGAAGAAAAACCAGCAATAAATCCGACAGGACGCAGGAGAGACCCACAAATAGAGGAAAAGAATTACGGAACTGTACATTTTTTTTCATTTCAGCGAGCAGTTAAACGAAGGAATAGCTCGCAATATTGATGCACCACATTTCGAGGCAGGCTATATGGCAAGACCAATCTATGGCATTGGCAATAGTGCTAGTACGCCATCCTTGCATCAAGTGAGATTGAAGCCAAAACATTTGTACAGTCTGGGAAGAGAGGAAGTGCATCCAGAAGTACGTGTTGCGTCACTCTTCTTCATTAGCTTCCACGTAAGGAGCGAATAGCACGGATGAATTATGACCCCCAAAGCCGAAGGAGTTCGAAAGAGCAACCTTGATGTCCAGTTCCTGCTTTTCTCCTCCCACAATCACGTTCAAATCCTGAAAGACCATTTCAACATGTAGCAAAGAAGATTCAGAATCCAACCAAACTAACAATCTGAAGCAACTATTAGAGAACAGCAATGATTCTTTCCATGCATCGATAATCTCAGCACGAAAGCATTTCTTTAAAATATCAAATGACAAGTGAATGCTTCAGCAAACAAGTTCAATGTCAAGCGATGTAATCTGGGAGGAGCGGATACACGTCCTGTTCCTCCCAGATTCTGTCTGCTGTTTCCAGTAGCTCAGTATCAACCGGTTTGGTTGATAAGGCTGAAGTCATTCTTAATTAATGATCTCTAATAATGCAAAAATACCAACCATAGCCACAAGTAAGTACCAGCAGGTCATTCTACAAAATACCCTCAGAACAGTAATAAAGAAGCTCTTACCACTTCACTCTCTGGGTTCTCTAGGTTGATTGTAGGGTGCACCCAACCAGTTCTGATTGCCTGCATCATGATTACTACTGTCCGTCAGAGCAGAATAGAGTATACCTAGATATATTCAGATTAGCTCATACATTTGAAAGCCACGTGTTTGATATTCCTTATTTTACACATACAGTAGTAAACCATCAGTTAAAAGCACACAAGCTTAGTGAACCATAAATAATCCCCACAGATTACAAGATACAGTGCACTAAATTCAAAATGTTAAAATACCACATGGAAAACTCATTTACTTGTAGCAATATATCCACGATATACTGGCTTTCTTGAAACAGGTAATGTAGCGAAGGACCAGGAGTTTTCAGATACAGATATGCTCAGTTAATAATTGCTTCAAGCAATGCAAGAGCTCACCTGGATTGTAGCAATAGCTTCAACGGCGCCAGCGGCTCCCAGCAAATGACCCACCATAGATTTAGTTGAATTTACTTTAAGCTGCAACCGCAACACACTTAAAGTCCCGTCAGAAATAGCCTTGTCATGTGGATGGATCAACAGCAACGATCACACTATCCAGAACCAAGATCAAAAGCAGCAGACCAGGAAGAAATGAGGATGACAAGGCAACAGTCAGAAGACAAAGAACTACCTTACCTCAGGATTTCCACCAAAAACCTTCATGAGAGCCTTGTACTCCTGCAGATCGCCAGCTTTTGTTGAGGTTGCATGAGCATTTACATAGTTGACATCAGCCTTGTTTACTCCTGATTGAACCAAGGCCTTCTCTATGCAAAGTAGCACACCAGCACCTGTCACGCACTAGAAAGGGATCACGCTTCATAACCAGAAAAGTCAGAACGGCAAAATGTCTAACACAGTGCAATAAACCGGTTAGCAATGATCATCTACGCAATTCAGATCTAGTCATTAACGAACCAGAAATGGCCATCAAAGCAATAAAAAGATCTGGTTGGCAGAGAACAAGGAAAAACCTATTCTTTGAGCCCGTGATTCGAGCAAGTCACATCATACCTTCTGGGTGAGGCTCTGTCATGTGATAAGCATCACAAGTGAAGCTACCTCCAAGAAACTCCGCATATATCTCTGCTCCCCGTGCCTGTAAAAGCCCGACAAGCATTATTTCACAAATTAACTTCCTCAAATGTCTTGTTGCGGAGAATACAGATGTAAGGAAAAAAATTCAAAAAAAGAATCGTTAGTGTGAAGCAACAAAGATTAAGAAATCTCTTCTGGAAAAAACTCGTCATCAACTGCTTTAGGAGGATCAAAAATACAAACCTTGGCATGTTCTAACTCTTCCAGCAAGAGAACACCTGCTCCCTCTCCCATGACAAACCCATCCCGATTCTGTATAAGAAACATAAGTGAAAATTAGTAGGACTTACATTATAATAAGTATCATAATACTGTAGCATACTTGACAAGGGCACAATATCCAGAAGGGACAAGGAAGCCAAACCAGACCTGGTCCCAAGGACGTGACGCTTTGGCTGGATCTTCGTTGCGCTGAGAAAGGGCTCTGCAAGCAGCAAACCCCCCAAGACCTGTGTGCCGGCGAATTATATGTAAGAAACGAACGGCTGACAATCGATTAACACGAAAAGAAGCTCAGACAAATTACGTTGACGTCCAATTGAAAATATCTTAGGAAAATTTACGTTCAGTATAAACAAATAAATAGCCACTACATCAGTATCATGCGAGACACAAATCTTCCAGGGATGGGCATCTTCCACAACTTCAAACTTCAAACATAAGTGTTGACCCTATCCAGCCAGTGACATAGATTTAAGAATGTTCCGATTGCAGTCACATCACAGGATCTCATAATCAGACTTCCATTCAACAGAGAAAGCTCTTTTTCGTTTGAAACATACAGATACGACTAAAAGGCATGTCCCGCCCTTCTCAGGAAGACAATGCTAAATTCTACCCAGCTCTGGAAAGAAAAGATGGTCCGGAAACTAACCAATAGGGATGATGGCAGCGTCCGAGCCTCCTGACAACATTACATCCTACACATGAATGACTACAGTGAGGATTCGACTCTGAATGTTATAAAGATGTTCAATTGAAGCGGGGCTCATTGAATGGCCATTATTGAAATTTTCATCAACAATTTTTAAAACAACAGTTGTCAAGAAGACCACTTCAAAAGAAGAGGAGAATTAATTGATGACATCCCTTTACTTCAACTGATAATATATTAAAGAAATAATAGAACAATTGAATCACTTTCCAGTTACAGAGGTAAGTTCAGCAACTTACAACTTCACCCCTGATAATGTGATTTGCGGCACTAAGTATACAAAAATTGCTGGTAGCACAAGCTGTGGATATGGAATAATTGGGTCCCATCCACCCCTGCAAAAAGATAAACAAAGAAATAAATGCTCATTAAACTTTCTAGAGGAACAAAAATAATACAAAAAAACTTAAACAGCAGTAAACTTTCTATACAAGTGAGAACATCTCATTACGTTGTGATTAAACCAAGCATAACATCATACCAAATCCATGGCTAGCATAGCTGAGCCCATGTTGGTGGTTGCGAAAGGAACGCAAAATGGGTTCATCTTTCGGTAGGAAACCCTTAATGCCTCAATGGCATCATTAAATACCTGTCAAACCAACACTGCACCTTCAGCCAAATCATCCATCAGGCAGACCTGAAAGACTTTGTTGATTAAGTGCTCAACCTCATACTATCTACAAGTACACATCAACAACAATAGGTCCTAAAGCAGAGACCCGATGTCCATCAAGCCTGGACCCCCATGCAAGCGACTATTGCTACATGACTGGACAGGTGTGTTCCCGTGCCTTCAACTTGCATTAAGAAATAATCCTATATAAAAGAACTTGCAATACCAAAATACGATCACGCCTTGCTCCAACCTAAACCTTTTACAGTAAACAATTCTACTACACCTTCACTCCACAGGAGTTAAAATCATAGCAGAAGACTGTCTAGAAAGGTAAATTAGGTATTTGCAACACACGAACCTGCATTCCTCCCATTGCAGAACCAATGAGGACACCACATTTTGACTTGTCCAAGTCTTTCATGACATCTTCTGTAATCCCAGCGTCCATTACGGCTTTTTTTCCTGCTGTTAGAAGGTACAGCATGAACCTATCCATGCGTCTTGCGAATTTTCCGGCCACCCAGCCCTCCGTCGAAAATGACTTAATTTCTCCTGCAAACCTCTGCCACCACACATAATGCAAAATCAGCACTCGGCAATAGGTGTAAGCATCCAGCTAGCATAACCTTTCCAGCAAGAGTTGCTTACGTGTACTTTTCCTCTACGCTAAAAACAAAGCATTCAGGCGGTACACACAGATGTTTGCAAAGCTGGAAAATTTATGGAAAAAAACCACATTGGCTTTCTACTTACCCATACACTCAGTGCACGCTAAATATATTCAGCTGGAGCTGCATGAAAGTAAAAATGAGGAGAATAATATTAAGATCAGCAGCTTTTACTAAACACAGCTGGAAGTCTAAGCAAACAACAGAATACAATGCGCGACTTACTGTTGGAAAATCTTTGCAGTCAAATCTCTCTATCTCAGTGATTCCACTTTTCCCCGCCAATAAATTCTCATAGAATTTATTTGGTTCATGACCGTGACAAGATACCAAACCCATACCAGTCACTACAACTCTTCTTTTCTTTGTTGCAGTTTTTTTATTCTTCTTCTGCTCTGACTCCTTCGCTGGTTGGGCTGTGACAGCCGATGCGTTTCCTGTAATTCAGAACAATTAGCACCAAACGTACTTTCGGCACAGAAACAAGATTTCGCCACCTGAGTCAAAAATGGCTTCACCCAACTACGTCGGACCTCATTGTATGTCGATCATGCAGTCCAACTAAGGTACAAAACAATAATAGAACAACTGCAGTACATACACGACAAATTCTAAGCAGATCCTATGGATCCTCCAACACTTTCCATACATTCAGTAACGTAATGTACTCAAGAGTACTCTCGAGTAATACCAAAGGAATTTCACGAGGCCCTCTTCACCTAATACAACAAGAGACAATCACATGAAGTACAATCTTGCTCCAGTAGCAATATGAACCAGCCTATTCGAATAGGTGCTATAATCCTCCATAGAATTTACAAATACCATTTATAAAATATAAAAAAATAGGAATTCATTTTCACAGAACTAGGAGGAGTTCCAGTCTCCAATTATGGTCTTATCACTAGAAACATGCACTTCATGCAAAATTCACAACCTGAAAAGAGTGCTGCGTGAATGGAATAACTTGCAACAAGCCAGTCTTACCTGCTGCAGCTCTTCTAAACCTCCGGCCAGCTCTAGCGGACTTTGAAACGGGACCTTTTGAACCTCCCAAACCATCCCCAAAAAAGCCATCCCCGAACAGGGACTCAGGCCTCATATTATTATATTCCTTGCATCCTTGAAGCCCACAAAATGTTCCTAATTCTGAAAGACCAGATTCACAAAATGCTACTAGACTTTGGCTCGACCGACTTGCTGCTTGAACGCCAATGCTCAACCAGCTTTCTGCAGCCAATTGCTTCGAGCGTGCAATTCTCCTTTTAAGCCTTCTACCCAGAGGTCCTGAGCTTACAGGGGCATCAACACCAGAGAGGCCTGCTACAGAATTAGATACACAGGCAGCTATCAACCAAGTACACAGGGGCGAGGCAGCCGCTGAAAATGCCATCCTTCAATCTTGCATAAAACAACTCAGACTTGGTGTCTGCAAAAAGGGAATGACTCACAAGCGTTAGTTCGTTATATGAGCCAGGCTAAGGGCCAACAACAAGGACATGCATCGACGACGGAGAAGCGAGCGCGCGGGTTAAAATGTGCTCTTCATTTTAACATGCAATGGATTTCATGTAAAGATTGCTGGTTAAGTAAAGTGACGTGAACTGAAGGAACGCTAAATCATAACTTTAAAAGCTTTCCCATTCAATCTTCGGGCGTTCCGACTACGCACATTACAAAACAACAAAGAAGCACTCCGCAACATATTCCGAAACAGTGAAACCTGGCGGTGACTGAAAGCACGCACATTTTACAATAAAAAGACACAAACGAGTGGACAGCGTATCAAGACACAGTTAATGCATTAGAAGCTCTTCCTCCCTCTATATATATATATATATATATATATACATATCTCAAGATGAGATTCGATTCTTTTCTCAATCGGGATGAATATGGAAGGGATACGCATAAAAATCACCATCGTTACAGTTGTGCAACACCGATAAGCTCGCTCCTAAACCACAATGCTACCCGACAGAAGAAGAAATCGGTTCCGCACAATGCAACCCACAAATCTACACAAATCTGGAAAGAAGTACATTCTCCCACACTTTACAGCTTCTAGTTTCTTAACTTTCGATACAACACCGCAACCACCACTTCCCCCTCATCATCATCCTATCACAACTTCGATTCCAGAGAAACCCCGGAGGCAGCAACTTCCATTCCACATTCCATCCCCAAGCACAAATCAACCACAGAACATCTGCATACGCTGAGCTCACCCGCATCCACACTCACAGCTTACACTGCAACGCCCGCACACTCTCAGCTCGAAAACACCACGTCAACGACCACCTAACCTCCTTTACTTCACTCCCGTTAGAATACAACTCCAAACCTTCACTGCCTCCACATATCGCTCCATCAACCAAACCCTAAACCCTCTCCCTCACCACTAGATGGACCAGGAGCTCCTCCTCGCTTCTCCTCCTGCTGCTCGACATAGACTCCCTAAACCTCCCACTCCCCTGTCATCACCCCGACGAAGCCAGCAACAGCATTACCTCTCCACCAGCTGCAACAGCGTCGAAATTAATCCGCTCGTGGCTCAATCACCAAGCCGGAAAAAAAAAAAAAAAAAAAAAAAAAAAAAAAGCACGGCTATTACACCTCTTCTCGCATCCTCCACCTCCCCTTTCTCGTGTATCCCTCTCGACCAAAAAGCGTGACAGCCAGCCACTAGAAACACGGCAATAGACCGTGAGCTTGGTTGGTCGGCTGGTTCACTCGCCCGGTTGGTCCACCCGATCGACCAATCCCATGTATTTCCCCGCTTGCGACAAGCGCTAATGGGCACGGTACAACTGGAGCGATTTCTTCTCACCTGTGCAGTAAAGCAAAGCAAAGCGCACAGGGGAAGGAAGGGGTAGGGGAAGCAGAAGCAGAAGCAGAGGCAGGAGGCGGTAGGGGCGAGGGGGGATGGAGTGGGAATGGGGGCTCACCGCAGGCCCGCTCGGCGAGTGAAGCTGTGCTGCTGGATCGTTCCCGGCGATGGCGATGGCGATGGCTGCGGTCGAGTACGAAAGGGGGGGAGAGGGAGGGGAGGGGAGGGGGAAGGGTGGTGGTGGTGGGCTGTGATGCGATGGCGATGGCGATGGGGCGGAGTCTGCGTGGTTCGTGTCCGGGCGTTGGGAACGATGCGGGCCTCCGACTCTCCCTCTTGCTCACACTCTCTCTCTCCACCTCTCTCCCCCCCTCTCCACGCCCATCCATCCATACATCCATTCATCCAATGTCCATCCACTGTTCATCTGCTTACTCATCCGTTTATCTAATGTTCGTTCATCCGCTCATCCAGCGTGTTCATTCATTCGTCGTCGTCCTCGTCATCCGGCGTCGCTTTCAGGCTCCCTGCGCTGCCGGAAAACAGAAAAGAAAGAAGGTTCGTCGTCGTCATCATCATCATCATCATCGTCCGTCGCACTTCGCATCTTGTCCTTGGAACTTAATTGCTGACGTGGAACAAGTTCGTGGGAGGGGTTTAGCTTGAGGGAAAAATTAGACGGTTTTTTCTTTTCTTTTCTTTTCTTTTACTATATACATTAGTTTGAACAAGTTGAAAGAAGGAATGCAACTCCGTTTATTATTTCTAAAATGTAATATGTTTGGGTTATTTTTAAATAGTTTTTTGAAGATATTGTAGTTAAATAGGTGGTAAATTCTATAAATTGTTTATTGATTATTAGTATGAATCATCTTAAATGAAATTTACAGTAGGATCAAAATAAAATAAGTGTGCTGTAAACAAATGAGACATCAAAATAAAACAAACCTAATGGTAATGGGTGGTTAGTCTAATTTATACCAAAATTGGTAATTAGTGTCTTTCAAATTTTTTTTACTTTATAAAATACTACTTGAGTGTGTGTGTGAAGATATACATATATATATAAAATACTACTTGAGTGTGTGTGTGAAGATATACATATATATATATATATATATATAGAGAGAGAGAGAGAGAGATGTGTGTATTAACATTTTACTATTTCATTTCAATTATGTATTGGTTTGTTTTATAAAACTTAATAATTAGGAATCAAACACACATGCAGATTTATTTGATCTCAAGATAAAAAAATCAAATTAAATACCTCATTAAGAAAATATGAAACAAATCTAATCAGATAATACAGAATGTTGTGATAGGTCATTCTTTCAAACATATTGTTCAAATGTACTCTTTGTAGAATAAAAGACTCAAAACAACTCACACTGTTTTATTATTATTAATAATAATTTAAAAAATATAAAAATACTATTATTTTTTCCTCTATTTTCTATCTTAATAAAAACACGTACACATGTATTTAAGAATTATAAGTTTAGAATATTAATTTTTAAATGCTCTATATTTTGAATAATAGATGTTGAAGTGTTTAATAAAGGAACCAAATTGTATTGTTATTAGAAGACATATTAGTCGAGCATTGTAAATTAAAATGCAAGAATAATATTTAGTGTGATATTTTCCAATGCATTTTAAAGAGTGGATATGGCTCCTACAACAATACTAGGAATAGAATTTTGTTTGTAATTATCAAATGTTAATGGTGGGTGTTCTGATTTATAACAATAGGTGGAACTAAAAAAATAATAATAATAAAAACATTATGTTTTCTATTTTTCCAATAGTGCCATGTTGTAGCATTTGATGGAATAACGTGGAAAAAGTTTCTTTGATAAAGCCTTTGAATAATATGTATATATTTTTATTAAGATAAAAAAGTAGAGGACCGAAATGACTTGAGAATTTGCACATCATTGATAAATTGGTGTGCTAAAAAACATTAAAAAATTCATAGAGAATTCCGTACAAAAAGCTTAGGAAATTACAAAAGTATGAACATGATGCAAATGACAAGAAAAAAGCTGTACGATTTGAAATAGAATTTATAGTATACATCATTGTATGCAATAGTATCAAGCCAAAAATATAATAAAATAAAGGCATCAAAACAATAAATGAAAATTTACTTAGATTATACTAGATGTAACAAAACTTTTGTAAAAGGTGAATCTGAATGATTTTGAACATTTTGAAGCCAATTATTATAATTTCTACAGAAAATGCATAAAAAAAGTACAAAACTAATATTCAAATCTTCAAAAACAAAATTCCAACTGTGTATAGTGACTAGTTCTAAATTATATATATGTATTATTATCAAAGTATAAAAATACAATTGAGGTGCCTGAAAATACATTTGATTTAGCTGTCAAAAGGGTATTTACACTTGAAAACTGGTTTGTAATAGAAGAAATAAAATAAAATAAAATAAAATAAATTGATGTTTAACAACATATACAAGAAATTATTTACACTTGCAGGAATCCAAATATTCATGTATTGTTCTTTAATCTCTTTGAGTCTTTGCACAAATTAAGTGCAAAAATTAAACACATTATGAATTCTTAATACATTTTGATGTATTTACAAATGATAAAATTGACCATTTAGGTTGAAATGCATTAAGTTTTAATAAGATTACTAACAAATAAATAATAATTTTTAAAAATGTCTTACTAAGTTTAAGGGAGTCCAAAGAGACCTGTAAAAAAAACATAATATAAAAATATTATTTGGTAAATAAAATAAAATAAATTTAAGTTGGTTAATTTTTATTTTTTATTTTTTCAATACTAGATAAATAAAGTTTACATGTGTAAAGACAAGTTGATGTATTGTATTACATATATAACACAAAACAAGTTAGCTTGTTGGAGCCATGAGATAATATTTGTAAAGATTTTAACACAAACTTATCCAAATTAAAAAAATTACAATATGTTTCTTGCAATAGGTAATTAGTATAAAAAATTAGTTTATAGTGTCCAATTGAAAGAACCAATTTGGCTTTTAAATATTTTAATGTATTTTTTAATGTTTAACAGATGCATTACATATTATTAAAACTTTTTATACAAATTTTAGATTTAAATTTCCAAATAGATTTAGAATAATTGATATGTAGTTCACACTTTCAACTCTACTTACATTAAATTTAAATAGATAAATAAATACTAAAAATTTGTATTTGTAGGATAAAACTTAAACATAATAACTTATACATGTTTAGAGACCAAAATTAAGATAACCAGTTACAGAACTGAATTTACTTAGTGAAGATGAATAGTATTCATATATATATATATATATATATATATTAAAATGTTACACTTGTGAAGTTTTGTTGGAATAAATTGCAAAAAATATCAACTTACATTTATATGTTTTTAGATTATCAAAGATGACTAATTTTAAATTTGGAATAAATAACTACAATTTATCAAAAAAATAACCATTGTTAACATACTTTTTGATCTTTCAAATCTTTAAATAGGCATCTTTTGCAACCTTTGCAAAACAAAGTAATGAACAAGTTAAAATATCATTTGATATTATATTTTTGCATGATTTCTCAACTAGTAGTTTTTAGGCTAATTATAAAAATCATAAAATAAAGAAAATTATAATTTTTTTATCTTTAATCATGATTTAAAATAATTTATTGTCGTTATTATTATGATTTTGTTGTAGTTACTAAGTATTATTGAAGGACTTCAAGTAGCATGCATTCACACTGGCATAATAATTTATCAATGATCATTTCAGTTTCTAAAAATTGATATTTCAACTTTCTAAATAATTGCTGTAGTTGGTTTATATATTTATAGTAAGTATTATCAATTATAAGTTAAATTAGATAGTTGCTGAATTGGTTAGGGAAGTGTTTTCATAATGAAGACTTGATTATAAAGATAATGCTTTTAGTTTATGTGAAGCACATCAACACTTGCATTTTAAAACTTTGAGAAAATTAATCAATTAATTACTTATTTATTTTTTTTAAAAAAAATATAAACTAATTTTAAAACTTCAAATTATATTACTTTATAATTTTAAGCGGATAAATCTCAAATCAAACAAAAAAAAATTGTGTGTGTATATATATATATATATATTCACATATATACAATAGAGCTAACCAATATTAAGTTTTCCAAAATTATAACATTCTATAAAACTGTATTTCAAACAACAATAAATTTACTTGTTGAACTCATACTTAACAATTACACAAACATTTAGCTTTTAAGATCATAAAAAAATATTTCAATTATGTCACAAATACTTCAATGTTGTTTTGTAATGAATAATTATTTGAATAAAATAAATAAACCAATATGGTTTCATTAAATATTTGATTATCATTATTTTATATTTATTAATATATACATAGATACAATCATGAACAAAATAAAAATAAAAATAAAAATCTTATCTTTCTTTGACAAATATATTATTTTTTTAACAATATTTTATAAACTGATAATTATTAATTTTATTTACATTAATTTTGTAAATCTATTTTTTAAGTTATTATTTGATTATGTAGTAGTAAGAATTTGATTCTTTTATTCAATAATACACTACCGTAAATCTAGTTCCATCATTAAGCATATATATATATATATATATATATATTTGATTTGATTCTAAAAAAATGTTTAATTGTTTTTACCTTAACTTATACATGTGTTAATTCTACTATTATACAATGTTTATATAATGTATAATAATGATAATTGTATAATAAAATTCATATAACAAAACTAATTTAAAAATTCAAACATGTAATATAATATAATTAAAATTAAAATGACAAATCATAGAAGTAATAGAAGTTTTATAATATAAATTTAAATAACTATACCATAGACAAATTAGAACTATTAATTTTTTTTTTTTAATTATCATATTTCTTATGATAAGATTTGTATGTTTCTATTTGTAAAAAAATAATTAAAAATATATATAATAATAAAATAATAAATCATTGTAATACTCAAACAACGACATCTTTAAAAATAAATTGGTATATTGTTTAGTTGACTTTAATTTAAACATTTCATATATATATATATATATATATATATATAAATTTAGGCCAACTTTAATTTGATTTAATATACATCACATCATATTCAATAGATTTATCAAATATATATATATATATACATACATATATATATATATATATATATATATATCTTTTGTGTGGTTATAAAAATCTGTCTTTACAGTTTCTTAGACTTTAGAAGCTAGTATAAAAGCATCCTACACCTTGGACATTTGTTCCACATGTCTTGTGGTTCTCAACAAGTTTTTGGAATGATTTTCTAATTATTTTGATTATATTGAAATAAGACTAATACCATTATCAATCTTGTTAACATCCCCTATATATATATATGTATGTAATTTTTAGTCATTACAAAATATTCATTTATATTCATTTATATTCATTAAAGAACTAAAAGTTTTTTTACTTATGAATTTTAATAGAATTATATCCAAAATTTGAAGATCCATTAACTACATAAAATTTGTTATTGATCTTCAACTACATATTTGTATGAATCAAGCATCTAAAAATCATGTTTATAATAATATTACTAAGTCGTCATGTAATATCTTGGTTTTTATTATGTTTTGAAGGAAAAAAAATAGTATTAAGTAATTTGGATGTATTTCTAACAAAACTTGAATAATCTTGATATTGTATTAATGTTCAAAATAAAATACTTCATTTTGTATACAAAGCTTCTATCAAATTATATATATATATATATATATATATATAAGTGTCTTTAATAAATATAAGTTTAAAATATTAATTTTTAAATGCTCTAATTAATTTATTTTATGATTATATTTCTAATTATATATACAATAGTATTTATATTTTTTTCATTTAAAATATATAATATATTTTTTTAATATATATATATATATATATATATATAGTCAATATTTGACTTTTGTTGAGGTTTCCAAAAAGGGGACAACAAATTCATCTTGTAAGTAAAATCATTCATTCAATTATTAAAAAGTTCTTAGTAAACAATAATCTAATATATCTTCTTTAAATATTTTGGTATAAACTTGTAAATTTATAGTAATACCATATTTAAAAATAAAGACTTGGGTGTTAGATTTATGCATAAATAATGACTCTTTTAAAGACATATTTGGAAGTTTTATTATATGTTTCAATTTAATTTTGTTAATGCACTTTTACATAAATATGCTTAAAAGTACATCTTTGCACAAGTCCAATCATTTACAAAGAGAAATATATATCTATATCTATATATATATATATATGTAGTATTTTTAAAAATGTTTTCTATACTAAAACTATACTTTATTTATACTAATTTTGAATTAACATGCATAAAAAGTAAGTAACTTACTTATGTGATTATTTAAATTACATATTATTGACTCTGTTTTCATAACTAACTGTAAAGTAGTTCATGTTCATGAAGTATCTATAATAAAATGTGGCGCTAGTGTATTGTGTTTTAAAGAAAAGAAACAAATAATTCTATGATAACAACATATTGTAGCTATGTGCACTACCTAAGCAAATGATTGAATTCTAAACCAAATACACTTGCATAAAATAATCAATTTTAAATACACTAATAGTATTTTTTAACATTAATGTTCTATCGCCATTTTTTTTTTTTTTTGAAAAAATATTAAAAACACATCTTAAAGTATTTGTTAACAACTGTGGCACCTATTCTATCAACAAAAAATTGTTAAATGTATTTTCAACATGTTAGTATGGGTAGAATAGAAAGAAAATTGCAATGAAATGGAACAAATTTTATTTTATTTTACTTTACTTTATTATTTTTATTGTTTCAAAATTAAACTCAATATTTTTTAAAAAATAAAAAGATTCATATTAAATAAGAGTATAAGAATATAAAAACATATACACATATACATATGTACAGTGTCTCATTTAAAATAATCTGTAAAAATAAAAACATTTTTTTTTGTTTTGTTTTGTTTTGTTTTTTGTTTTGTTTTGTGCTGTTTTTTGTTTTTCTGAGACTTACAAAAATAAAAAAACATATTCAATTGAGAATATTTGTGATTTTAACTACAAACTGTCGAGATTGAAATTACACTTGTTGTTTTTTTTTTGTTTTTTGTTTTTTGTTTTTTTCCTTGTTTGATTCCATCTCACATGATTTTTGACCACGCCTCCACCAAATATAATCAGTTATAGAGTTGAACCCACAAATTGTCTGTAGATCAATCAAGAATAATTTCAAAATCATATAATAAGAAATCAATTAAAGTGTAATGTGCTTGGGATTATATTTATATATATATATATATATATATCAACAAAGAGGGTGACTGAATAATATTGTTATGAAATTTTTACATGTTAATGACTTATACTGTACCATAGGTATAGATTAAATATCATTCATTTTTCAACAAAGGCAATGCTTATAGTGAGTCAATCATGATATATATATATATATATATATATGACACATCTATTACTTATCTTGTAATCACTACCATTAATATTTTAGTTAAGATTATGTTATGTGTTTGTTTGTTTTTGTTTTTGTGTGTGTGGAGGCAAGAAGAAGTACCCAATATAATTATTAAAATCGTTTTTTTTGTGATGCTTTCATGATTGGCACATAAATCTTCTTTCATTTATTAATAAAATAAATTAAAATTTTATAACATATGGTACATTATTTTATTTGAAGCGATTTTTTAAACACTTAGTTGTTGGTGGTTCAATTGTTATGGTTGCTCTGAAAAATCTTATTCTGTATCTACACAAATACACATTAACAATATCTGATTTAAAAAATAACTATGTTATTTTTCCTAAAGGAAACAAAATAATCACACCAGTTTATTCATCAATGGTAATATTGTCGTCATTTCAAGTTTTTGTTTAATATTTTTGTTTAGTTAATATGTCAAGTTGGTAAAAATTTCCAATTTTATCTGAAATCTTCATAATAAAGAAATGAAAAAAAAAAAAAAAAAAAAAAAACTTTGGAGTTGAATCTGCTAAAAAGTAGATTTATGAAAAGTTGGAAAAAATCATAACAACAATGCTTTTGTATTTTATATTCTTATTTTTTGCAAAATGCTTTTTCCTGTAATCATGTGCTGTATATTTCATCCATTCGAAAAGATTCTGTTATTATTTTGTCTGAAAAATACACGCAATAAAAACTTAAAGTATACCATATACATGTATAATTAACAATTTACTAATGCATGAATTTTTTTGACAAAATAAGAATAATAAACTACAAAAAAGTATCGTTGCAAAATTTCTGAGTGAATTAACTTATAGCATTTAATAACTATTAGTCCCAATACTATTCAATTTTTGCATGCGTTCATAATGCCCGGTGTATCATCCACGATTGTCAGTTGTACATTCATACTAAATCAAGTAATGAAATAATTCTTAAAACCGTAATGGTTACAAGAGTCATTCCACACTTAAAAAAAAAGAATCACGACGGATCTTTTGAAAAATTTCATCCAATGGTCATGAGGCTGTGACCACGGCGATAACTTCGGGACACGGTTTTAAGTACGCCATAGAATGAGGTCGGCTTAATCCATCTAAATACCGTTACAGCAAGGTGGTGGAGCCCGTCCGACGGACGACATAGACGGTCGCGGAAAATGTCGGAGCTCCGTCAGCAGGGCGACTAGAGACAGACGAACCCAAGCGACGAAGTCTGCTCCGACGAAAAATAATGGACGAAATGTTGGGGGGGAGGACGAAGGAACGGAAGGCACATTCAAAACCAGAAGTCGGGGCAGCGAAGAAGAGAGACGGGGTAAAGCTCGTCGCTTCCTCTCTCTAATGGAGCTTTCATGGGGATTGATGGAGCTTGTTAACTCATTAGTCGGCAAATCCTAGGCGCATTCAACCTTGCGCCCGTGCGTCTCTACCGTTGGTCGGAGTAGGGCATGGCTATGGCCATTGCGATGGCGCGCGGAAAGCAGAGGCCATGCGGGGAAGGGAGACACGAACACGGAGCAGCGTTGGAGAAAGCAAGATGGTGTGCCCGGTGAGAGGTAGCTGCTGCTGCGAGAGACGCGTGACGAGGGATTCAGTGCATGGAAATGTGTAGCAGAGAGTGGCGTGAGTTTTGTTAGAAGATAGGGAACGGGGAAGGTGTAGGCGGGCAAGGTTCGATGCAATGGGCCAGTGCTATGGAAAATATGATGATGGATGCGAAGGGGAGGATTCGTTTGAGCGCCAGAAGGTGCAGGTTTCTAGGACGCCGAAGCATGGATCGTGGAGTACTAGCAACCGAGGGAGCTTCAATAATGGCGGAGCTTCGCCTATGAGAGCCAAGACGTCGTTCGGGAGCAGCCATCCGTCTCCGCGGCATCCTTCTGCTAGTCCGCTTCCTCACTACACGAGCTCCCCGGCGCCTTCGACCCCCCGGCGGAATATATTCAAACGGCCTTTTCCTCCTCCTTCTCCCGCGAAGCACATTCAGTCCAGTCTCGTGAAACGACATGGCGCGAAGCCGAAAGACGGAGGGGCGATCCCTGAGGCTGTCGATGGCGAGAAGCCTCTGGATAAGCATTTCGGCTATCATAAGAACTTCGCTACCAAGTATGAGCTGGGGCATGAAGTCGGTCGCGGGCACTTCGGTCACACATGTTACGCGAAAATACGGAAGGGCGAGCACAAGGGGCAAGCCGTGGCAGTGAAGATAATTTCAAAAGCGAAGGTAGAGGCGTTGTCCTTTGTTGTGTACGTTGTGGATCGTTTGATGTTTTGTGCATTTGCTGAGACAGGGGGTGAAGTGATTTTGCTAGGGATCGCGGGATGGAGGGGGCTGACTAAAGTCTGTAGCAAGTATGGTGTTTGTGTTATGAGAAAACGCCAGTTTCTACTCGCTTGTCCATTGGGAGAACCTATTATGAGTTAGCAGCAGAGGCATCCGTGACTGGATCTCCTTAATAGAGGGGTTATTGTGTTCGAAAGTAGCGTCAGTCATAGATGTTTAGGATTAGGTCGTGGTTGGCCATTTGGCACTGTTGATAGTGGAGAGAGAAATGTAAAGATTATTGCGCCCAGGCAATTTAGTTGGGGACGGTGGATGCGAGGTGTCGATTGAGCACATGGGAGAACGTGATTTTTGTTGTATACAGTGTTTGCAGTGATAGACTAGTGGTTACTTATGGGGTACATGTCGGATCGGGTGGTTGACATTTGACTCGGTGTATTATTGAGCTACTTTTGTGATTGGTTAAATAGACTTGTAGTTGTTTGATTCGAAGCTTTCGATGCGTCGTGACAGATGACGACAGCTATTGCGATCGAGGACGTGGGACGAGAAGTGAAAATTTTGAAGGCTCTGACGGGACACCAGAATTTGGTGCGATTCTACGATTCCTGCGAGGACCATCTGAACGTGTACATTGTGATGGAGTAAGTAGTCATGTACCTGGTGAATGATTTTTGTACACAGACGATTGTGAGTGGCAGTGGCGATGATGAATGTGAATCTGTCGCATATTTTAATTTAGGAGAAACTAATTTTTTTCCTGATTTTCTGCGACATCCAGTGTTCCTTAAATTCAGATTCCCTGTTCGGCACTTTATAGGGCTTGTCAGTTTGTTTTGAATTTGGCGCTGCTAGCAGTTTTTTAGCCGGAAATCACTGGGTGGTTTGCTATTGCCTTTTGAGTCAGCAAAAGGAACTTGGTTAATATAGTGGTTTTTATTTCATATCTCTTTGCGTAGAGATATTTTTCAGCATCATGTCAATGCATCTGGGTTTTGGTTCCGAAATATTACTTTTTGTGGTGTATCTTCGGGGTTTGATCCTTGCTCACTCCAGTTTCTTTCCTTGCAAGCTGCCCGAAAACACTATTTTTACACCGTGTCATAAATTCGTGCAGATTATGTGAAGGAGGTGAATTATTGGATCGAATTTTGTCTCGGTAAGGATTTATGTTTACTTGTTATGTCTGCTATCTAGACGTGATCTGTGTCAATGTCTCCAATGACGTTGTCATTGATTTTCTATGCCCTAACGGTCGATAGCGTTGCATGGGTGGTTGTCTGAATATACAACCAGCCTCAGTCTTTGAGGCTTGATTGTAGTATTCATTGGACTCCGCATGGGGCAGCCATGGCATGGCCAGCCTGGAAACGAAATTTTTTCTATCGAACAGAAAAAAGGAAATTAGCTGTAGATGAAAAAGATAGGAACAATTTTGTGTCTGGTAGTGTACAATGAAGTTATGTCTGATCTCTCGACGTGATTGTTTAGGGGAGGGAAGTATTCGGAGGAAGACGCCAAGGTTGTTGTGCGGCAGATTTTGAGCGTTGTTGCGTTTTGTCACCTGCAAGGTGTTGTTCACCGAGATCTCAAGCCTGAGGTATGTGAACTTTGGACCTCGTAGACCAGCCATGATTATATCTTCTTTTTTTTTGAATGTTGGAGGTGTAAATTCTTTCCCCCCTTCTTGAAATAAGTTCTGCTCTCGTACAGGAGTCCCCTGGTTCCTCTGGTGTTAGGTCTTTGAATTTCTAAGTACCGCTGCTCTGTCCACTGGAAGCTCGAAAGCTACTTCTCTTCGTTTGTCTTGTTGGTAGTGTGAAGTTAACGCTGTTGTTGACTTCAGTTCATTTTTTTGGAAAATTTGTATGCAGAATTTTCTGTTTACCACGAAGGATGAATATGCTCAGCTTAAGGCCATTGATTTTGGATTGTCAGATTTCATCAAACCCGGTAAGTTGCCATTTTGTCCCAATTAAACATCAAATCAATTTTTTTCAGGGTGGTTGTGTTCTTCTCTTCGACTTTCGTGTTAGGGGTGAGTACTCTTCTCTCAGAGAGTGCGATGTTATTCATCTTTCATAATTGCTGCTGTACACGATTTTAATTTTCCTCTTAGAGTGTAGGTTAGTTACAGGATTTCCGGCGAAGTACATTATATGAGATTGGTCTGTGTTTTCTCTGCCTATCTTTTTGAGTATCTCCGAGATGTACTGTGAGAACGTGCCTGTGTACGGCAGCTCCATTGTGGACTTCGGTTCTGTTTGTGTCACCTATATGCAGAAATGCTAACAGCTTTGGTTGTCGCTTTTCAGATGAAAGACTGAACGATATCGTCGGAAGCGCATACTATGTTGCGCCGGAGGTATTGCATAGGTTATATTCAATGGAAGCTGATGTATGGAGCATTGGAGTCATCACTTACATTTTGTTATGTGGTAGTCGGCCGTTTTGGGCGCGGACCGAGTCGGGCATTTTTCGTGCGGTGTTGAGGGCTGACCCAAGCTTTGAAGAAGCCCCGTGGCCTTCCATTTCTCCCGAAGCCAAGGATTTCGTGAAGCGCCTCCTGAATAAGGATATGCGGAAACGCATGACTGCTGCACAAGCTTTAAGTATGTGCTTACTTTACAAGTTGTTAGCAATCGTCTTCATTTTGTTCTGAATTTGCCGCATAGTGACTGTTCTACTTGGAGCTCGTCATTATATTCTTTTTTTCTGTTTAGTACAACGAGAACCATTTGTGTACCATCCTTATTGGTCATCACCCTTTGGAATTGCAGCTCATCCATGGATTCGAAGTAACAACGTGAAGATACCTCTGGATATCTCAGTGTACAGACTTGTGAGGAATTATCTTCGTGCATCATCCATGAGAAAGGCTGCTTTGAAGGTCAGTGTAATGAATCACTCTTCTCCCATTTCCGTCTGTTGTACCAGTGTCTGGAGGAAATATGGCTTCACACACGTACTCTCGTAGTATGAACATCTGTTATCCGGAAAGGTTTGTAATTTGGTGGGACATCTCTCTAATGTAGTGGTTTATGACGTCCTTCCAGAGCTACAGTTATCTCCTGGGTTGGTTTTGTGTCGTCGAGGCCCTTTGCATTTCACTAAAATGAACTATGTAGATGTGTTGATTTGGGATTGGATTATCGCAGGCCCTGTCAAAGACTTTAACAGCGGATGAGACTTTTTATCTACGTACTCAATTTATGCTGCTAGAACCAAGTAATAACGGGCGTGTTACTTTTGAGAATTTCAGACAGGTAGGTGGACATCTCCCTGAAAGCCTTCTAATGGCGTTTTGGTCACGTCAATGGGCAGAAGTTTTGATATGGGTTTTGCCTTGTCTAGCACAAAATGTTCCCTCATGTGTCGCGGGATAGTTAATATGAGTGGGTTACTGTTCAACTCGTTAATGCCTTTCATCCCTTCGTTTTGTTCCATTACTACTTGGTCTCCTCATCTTCTTCCGTGGTTGCTGATGGCCAGGCACTGCTGAAAAACTCAACAGAGGCCATGAAGGAGTCGCGGGTTTTTGAAATTCTGGAATCGGTATGTTCTTTTTTGAACGCATCCCTTGTGTACAACTGATTCAGATTTTATATTCCTACAATTGGAAGTGCTTTAGTTCTTCTGGTCAGAAATTATGTTGTCATGCATGATGGTTTTTGAAAGTCACTTTCCTGTTCTTTGCCTGAGGAGGAATTAGTACCTCTCTTACCTGGAAAATGCATGCGTGTTTGCAGATGGATGGTCTTCATTTCAAGAAAATGGACTTTTCAGAGTTCTGTGCAGCGGCCATTAGTGTTCACCAGTTAGAAGCCACTGAGCGATGGGAGCAGCATGCTCGCGCAGCTTACGATATATTTGAGAAAGAGGGTAACCGAGTCATTTATCCTGATGAACTCGCGAAAGTAAGGCCCGTTATCCCTCTCTCATTTAATTTCTGACTGTTTTTTTCGTGGGTCGCCTTATTTCTGATTCAAGCAGAACATTCCTTTCCTTCTGTTACTATGCAAGTTTATGATCACTTAATGGTTGCATTGCCACGGCGAGGTTGTCATCTTTGTAGTTTATACGCCTTTTATTAAAGTTTTCTCCACTTTTTTCAGGAGATGGGACTAGCACCAAATGTACCAGCCCAAGTGTTTCTAGATTGGATTAGACAGTCTGATGGTCGGCTGAGTTTCACTGGGTTCACCAAGCTGCTACATGGAATTTCTAGCCGTGCTATCAAGAACCTTCAGCAGTGATTCTTTGCGTCGTACAGTTTGGAATGGAGTTTTTAAGCTCTTTCAGTTTCACTTCCTCCTCCAACTGCTGCCTCGCCTCTTCTCTGAGCCGTGATAGCGTATCTAAAGCATATGCACAACTCGCATTTTTGCTGAAGTGATTTGTCACCTCACATTAGTCGGGCCTCTGGATCTTTCACTTATTTGGATTATTTATGTAGAAGTCCAGATCAAAAAGCGAAAAGGAATGGCTAGATGTTGTCACAAGAAGTAACATAGTCAAATTCAGGAGCACTTAAGCACACATTGAGTGCTTTTTATTGGAATTCTTAGATATGGAACTGATGTTTCCAAGGGAAGGGTCTATGAGGCAGTGAGTGGAATGTATAGACTGGCATATGATTAAGTGATCATTGGACTGCCGTTCTACTCCGGTTGTCACGATCTACCCACCACATGCGTTAGTGGTGGCCGACTCTAGGCAGCCACTATTAGCTTGATCCAATTTCCGAGATGATCCCTCCTCCCACATTGTATTACTGGAGATGTTCAATTATTGTTCATAATTTTGTGCCTTGATTTTCATTCATCTCTCGTGTTCTGGTCAGTAAGTCTTGGTTTGGTTTACACGGAACCTTGCTTTCAGATCAAGGGTGGCGTGGCTTGTTGATCCTTCTTGGCGTAGGGTCGGGAACTGAGGATTCCTTGTCACCATCAGAACCTTAGTGTTTTTGTGCCTTACTTCCTAATGTAACTTAGGTGTTGTGCAACGCAAGTGTTTCATTCCTTCGAAAAGGAGCGGAAAAGCTCATGTTGCTGATGCAAAGCATGAGTACTGGTTTGTTGACTCCATATCATAGGACCATCGTGAGAGGGAAAGTGGGAGGTGAGTGGGGGATGTCTGCACACTTCTGTTAGGTTTCTGTCCGTCCCAAGTTGACCTAGTGGATGGAAGTACTACGTGGGCCACATTTTGCAGGATGTTCTATATTCCAGAGGTGTGCGTAGTGAATCATCTATCTAGTCTACTGAGAAGACGAGCAACTTCAAGGTAATTCCCAATCTCCATTGATTTCAACAAACCTAATATGATTTTAAGTACTCATGTATATCTTCTGGTCTTGGTCCAACTTGTGGATGAATTGTATTGAACACAAGGAATGTGTGTAAGCTTGGACTATCATGCACCATTCCAATCCCGGCCTTTGCCATTATCTTGTGCCTTGGTGACTGTCTCATTAGGTAGGAATGTTGCAAATGCTTTGGGATAGAGAATCTGAAACATGGACAAGAACTCATTTTGCATTTTGGTGGCAAGTACTGAAAGCAGAGGATTGTTGCCAATTGGATTACCATGCTTTTCTAGGTGAGTTGCATACTCCTACTTTCTCAAAAGATTGATGGGTTCAGATTTCTGAGCCTATTAATGGACATTATGTTGAATACTAAGTGTATTTAATCCGTTGAATAACCATGGAAAATGTGCTAAGTTTTTCCACCACGTTGTGTGATTGATGTTATGGATTGAAAGTTTAGTGTGGAGCCAACTTTTACTCTTCGTCATTTGAACCAGGATTGAAATGTACCTCAACTACACATAGTTTTGAAATTATGTAGATTGTCACACTGCCCCACAGAGAAAGAGTTATTTTAAGAAATGAATGGGTTATTTGTAGGTTTAAATGCAATCATAACGATTCTGTTCTAAATTTCATGCATCTTGAATTCTCATGTCCATGCACCATCTCGTATTGAAAAGCACTTTAAAAACAGTTATTAGAATGATCAATGTGTTTTTTCAAAAAAAATTAGAACATGCTAATCCTCTATGTTTGTCTCTTCTATTTCAAAATTAAAATTTACATGCATGTATGTGTGCATACATATGTATTTACTCCTTGACAATTAATTAACAATTGATTCAATTTTATTAAGTATATGGTTCAGTTTTTCTTTCAAATATAAAATCATTTTTAATATAAGATGAAATTTTAAGAAGTTGGTATAATGACCATTGGATTAAGTTTCAACCTTGAATTTTTCATTGTTTACATCTATTGGAGTGCAACCTCATACATACATACAATAATTGTTGTTTTTTTAAAAATTTGTTGTAAAAAATCACATAATAAATTAAAAACTAAAGGATTCTTGTCATTTTCCAACTATATGGAAGGTAAATTTTGTATTAAAATGGATTTGTGTATTTGGCTTTTTAGTTCAATGTTCAACTTATGATCCTCTTATCATGCCATTACAACTAATTTAGAAAAAAATACAAAGTAGAGGAAGATTCACCATTCTATTATTTATCACTTATAAAGATACTATGGCTTCACCAAATATAAATGTGGCCATTAACAAAAGTCATGCTTCAAAATGAGAATTTTGGTACCTCATGGTGACTAATCTGAGTGAGGAGAAGAGATTATTCTTTGTAAAGCATTTTGGAAAGATTTTAGTAACTCTCTTTATTTCTATTCTAAAACATGAGTAAAGTTCCAAGACACAGTTTAGCTTTTCTAGAAGTCATCTGTTGATATTTTGCAGTTTCACACCTTTTTTGGGGGTCATTTCTTACTCAACAAAAAATAAAATAAAAAATGGGATGATACTATGAATCACTGATTTTTCTTTTTTTGAAAGTAACAATATTATGAAAAATTGAACCAAATAACAATAATAATTATGATTTTAAATTATTGCATTATTTGTTACTATACATGAGGTTGAATAACATTAAGATTCTTAACAACTTTAATATTTAATAATTGGTTTTGGAAGTGAAAAGCTCTAATTGATTTTGATGAATCAATTGGATCTTAATAAATGAATGCGTTCTAAGTGTTTGCACCATAACGTTCATGTGATTTCAACATGCATTTTTATTGCATAATCCCAAAGCCTAGATTTATTTCAGTCTGTTACTATTTTTGAATCTTAAGTAGTAATGTTAATTTTTTTTTTTCTTTTATATTAATACTAACTTATTTTGAAACTATAATAGTTTATACTTACCAATATACAATAAAGAATAAATTAAATAGCATAATTTCAAAGAAAATATTAGATTTTTTATTTTTATATTATTTGGTAAAATATTTTTTAGACAAAAAAATTTAAAAGTTATATAATAGACATTAAAATTATAAATATAGATTAAATAAAAAAATAAAAAAATACTTTCTCCTAGTTAATAGATGCAATTCTAGTTATCTTTTGTAAGGCCAAAAATAACCTTCTCAAAGCCCCACCTCCCCTTGAATGAATCAATGTTTAATGTTTTAATGGGCAAGCCTTAATGCCTTAAGGTTGTGCCTATAGGTTGCAATATCTTCTATCCACTTATCTTTTGTCTTATTGCTTTTCTTCATTTCACCTCTATGCTTGCTTCTAATCTCTCATGAGGCTTCTTCTCCCACCTTACATCAAGCTATTGATGCTTCCTTGATACCTATACTAATTACAAGTTGTATTAATTTACTAAAAATTAATTAATGAATAAATTATTGATTGAATTTGGTGATAGATGCCTCATGTTTTATCTAAAGATTAATATAATTTGGAAGTACTTTGTTCTTTGCTATGATGTTTTGAATTAAAGTGCATTTTTGAGTTTTTGCAAAACAAATTATTTCATTAGAAGTCTACTTCCATTAAACTCGATTAAAGGAAATTGTATTAAAAATATCTCCAAAACCATTGTGACTAATATATGGATGCAATAATAGAGATTTTGCAATTAAAGCAATGTTGATAATGATCCAATTTTTTGTAATCCAAATTCACATGTTTTCAATGAACTTTAAGTTTTTATTATAACTAATTAAGAACTAATTATAATATCAAATAAGTTTTATTACAAAATAATATTGCAATCTAAGAAAAAAAGGTTTTTTATCCAAATATATAGGTTGGAAGGCAAACAATAGGCATAGGCTCTACAAACAATGGTCCTTACAAATAACCACAAGTACATCTAAATTGAAATAAACTTCATAGCAAAAATTGTAACAAACTTGATAAGATGAAATTAACTCAAATGATTGGCTAGTACAGTATCTAAAACTCATTCATCATTGTATTAGTAATAAATCATCTTAATATATAACGGATTGTAAAATATGTAGAAGTAAAATACACCAATGAAAGATTAGAGTTTCACATTGCTTGTATAATTGACTAAGGCTTTTAATAGATATATTTACTTTACTTGACTTCAAAATCATCAATGTCATACAAGATAACATTATAAGCTACAAAAATATCTTTGTTTGTTCCACCATATTCAATAACTCTCAGCAAGTCTCACAGAAGCATCAAAAATTTAATGTCATATAGAAGAGGTAGCCAAACAATAGGTAGAAAGCAAGCATAGATGCAAGAAGAAGAGAAGTAAGATGAAAAGATACAATAAGTGGACAAATAAGTGAAAAAAAAGTGGAAAATAAATGATACTTAAGCACAACCCTTTGGTATTGAGGTTTGCCTATTGAAACTTAGAACTTGGAAAAATGAGAAGAGATGAGGGATTATATAATGGTTGTTTTTGTTTTAACAAAAGATAAGTAGAGTTGCATGACATCATTGACTATATATGCCAATGTAAAATACTTACATAAATATAATAGAATAAGAAAGTATTAAATTATTTATAATAAAAATGACTATTTTGAATTAATAAAATGTCATAAGATTTTTTTTATATAAATCAAATAAAAATATTATATTCTAATATAAATAATATATTTTTTACTTATTATAGATAAAATTATATATATATATATATATATATATCTTAATTTGTATAATATAAAAAGATTTATATATATAAATAATAGTTAATTTAATATTTTTAATACATATATTTTAAAATATTATAATTTTTATATAATATTAGCAATAAAAAAATCCAACATATAAAAAATAAAAACATATCTAGATCCTATATAAATTAAATTATCAAAAAAATCATAATTTAATGAGTTATATTAGACTATTATTTTTAAATATTTATTTTATAATCTTAACTAAGTTTAATTTTTTTAAAATATTATAAATTCATATAGTAGTATTTATAAAGATTATATTTGATATAATTCACTAGATAAACATACATTATATTATTAATTTCAATGTAGTTAAGATAATGTTATATAAGAAATTACTTTAAGTTGTAGATGACATTATTACAAGTTGTGTAAGTAAAAAATTTCTACTAAATTATTTTAAATAATTACCTTCTTCTTTGATAAAGAATTTTTATAAATTTAATAACTTTATTTGTACAATGGACCGTTGTTATAAAAACATAATTTGTGTTTGAGAAAATTTTAAAGTATCCATATTGAATATATTTAATATTTTAAAAATTTAAGTAAAAATATTAAAATTTAATAATCTATCTAAATAAGCTTAAATTTTAATATTTTCACTCTTGTCAATGCCTTTCTTATTCTTAGTCTTATTTCAAGAGTCTCTATTCTATTTTATCTTTGAGAATAGCCATTTTAATTTAATACTATACTATCTTTGAAGGATTTTTTATTTCTTTTAAGTGATACAAGAATATTTTGATACTTTGGTTGTTTGTGTTTTATGTCCTTGATAGTTTGATAAAAGTGCTAATTCATTGTTTTTATTTTGTATTTTAGAAGCAAATAAATTATCTTATTTTTATTTTTATGTTAGAAAATTGAGGACTATCTATCTTTTAATTAATATTCTTTATTTTTTAACCTTGATTTTTTTTTAAAGAAAGTGGATCTTTCTTCTTTGTAGAAATTTTTATTTGATATTAGAGGTTGTGGATTATCTTCCTCTAATTTAAATTATAAATTTATTAAGTTACTTAAGATGGAAGAAAAAATTGTGGATGCTATACTTAACAAAAAAGAGAATAGATTTGTAACTATTATAGATCTTTAGGAGCTTATCAATATTCTTAGGATAGAAATTTCATGCATCACTAATGTCAACCATAGAAATACTATTCTTATACCAAGAAGTTATACAATTGATGGAAGCAAATAAATCAGCCTCACAACTAAATCTAAAAAATATTACTTCTTTAAGTATAAAAAAGATAAAGATTAGTATGCCTAAGAAGTTTAATGGAATAAGATCAAAATTTTGAGGATTTTTGCAAAAAATCAAACTTTATCTAAGATTGCATCATTTCCAATATCTTAATAGATTTACTCAAGTTGGATTCATAGGCACACTTCTATTTAGAAGTATTCTTTTTTGATTTATATCTTTAATAGAAAAAAATTCACAACTTCTTTTAGACAAGTCAATTAATGACAACAGCTCTTAAGTTTTCAGAAACTTAATTCACTAAGTTAGAATCAATGCAAATTGATATGGTATATTTTTACCCCTCTCACCAAGTAAAAAAAAATTCAAAATTTTCAAAAGGGTCTATATTTATATTATAGAAAAGCTAAGCATACTACTTGTCATTGTTAAAAAAAATAATATAACTACAAAATGAGGAGTATGGTTGCTAGAAAAGATAATGTATCTGAAAACAAATTTTTCCAATTATAATAAGGACCATGCGATTGGAATCATATGCAATATCTATTAAAGGTCCTATTTTCTTTTTAGATCCTTTACCTTGTTTTATAATAGATACATTTTTAGAACCTAGAAATCACAAAGACTTTTTCTTATTAGATTTAGAAGCCTTAGCTTGTTTTATAGACAAAGATTTTCTCACAAAATAAAAAATACTTTTAATTAAGAAGATTAAATCTATACATGTAGAAGTAATAAATGGTTTTTTGTTGTCTTTTGGAGATATCATTTGTGAAGTTTTTTTTTTTTTTTTTTTTTTTTTTTTTTTTTTTTAAATATAGTAATTAAAAGATATAATAGTATAATAATATGTAATATAATTAGATTTCCTTCTAATTCAATTAATTTAAAATTATCATAATTAAAAAAATATAATCCTCAAATAGATTGGATTTCTTATGACCTTGACTTTTTTTTGTAGATTTATAATAATACTTTTCTGAAATCTTTAAATTCTTTAAGAATCTTTGGTAATAGATTTTTTTTCAATCTGTCTCGATTTTTCTTGTGATTGGGAGGCATAGTTAGAAATTATACTATTTTTCTTCTATCCTTATTGCATATCCATGTATAAATTGAACCATCATCAAATACCTTTATCTCCATCCATATTGCTATAATATATAATTGTTTTAAAATAAGCAGATAAGATGTTGTATCTTAAACAATTTTTTTTTATTCTATTCTAACATCACCAATCCAGATCTTGATATCTAGATAAGCTCTATACAATTCACCTCATATATTATTAGCCTCTCATATTATCCATCTATGCTCCATATCAATTAGCCATCTTTATTTCTTATAAAAATCTTTAGACATAAAATTTATTTTTATATTATGGTCAATTAAAGCAATAATTGGTTCATTTATATCTCTAACCTTTACTAATACTTCTATAGTCACTTTAGTCCAATGTTTTTGAATATAATGACTTAAAGCCTCTATTTTATTTTCATTCCAATTTTTAAAATTTACTTATTGATTATCACTCTTTTCTTTATATATTGATTGTTTACAACAATTAACAAATTTTTCTTCTTCATTTTCATATATCCTTGCATTAATAGCATTACTTATCATAGCTTTATTTGTTAATTGTCTCTTTTTTTTAATACTATAAATGATGGCATTATAAAATTCTTCTTTGCAATCTGTAAAATTTTCTTTAATATAAATTCAACCTTTGCATTGAATACATGCTCCTCAAGTACTCCTTTGAGATTTGTTGCTACTCTTCAAGATCAAAAAGTAGTTTGTAAATTGCTGATTTATCTTTTTTTCTTGTCTCTTTTGCTTTCTACTTCAATATTATTGAAGCATCCTTCATTGGTAATTCTTGTGAAGCCATCTCATAAGCATTGTCTTTACAAATTTGTCTCTTGGAAGAAATGCTTTTTCTTGTATTATTAACATCCTGCCTCTTCTTTTCTTCCATTAAAGCTTCATGTTCATTCTTAATAATAAATACATATACTGAAAAAACTTCCACATGATCTTTTTAAAGTATTTTAGAGATTACAAATTATCCTCCTCTAAATTGATATTATCTTTTTATAGATTCATTTCTTTTTTCTTTTAGAATGGCTAGAGGTTAAGACATTAGTATGACCAAATTTTTTGAGTCCAAGTTAGATGCCATTATAAATGCTTTTACTACTTTGTCTGTTAGGAATATAGAGATTGAAGAGATTATTGCAAAACTTCATAATAACTTCATATTTGGAGTAATACAATCTAGACTGCACCTACCTCCAATTTTTGTACTTGAAGATACAATACTACCTATGCTACTTAAAGAAAATCTATCTATTTAGCAACATAAAGAGCCTCGAGTTAGTCTTCTAAAGAAATATGATGATATGCATTCAAAGTTTTGAAGGTTTGTCAACCAAATTTAATTGATAATAATTCTACAACCTAATACTTATGTGACAAAAGAATCACACATTGGATTGGTTTGCACCTTGCTTATGGGACAAGTATTATCATGGTTTGCTTCCTTGTTTGAAAAGAGATCACCAATTTTGAGTAACTTTGAAATTTTCATAGAAATATTTGCGGAAGCATTTGAGGAACATGATAAGGCTCGTTAGACAATAGCTAAGATCCGAGCATTGTGTCAAGAGGCATACTCTATATTAGTCTATGCATTTGATTTTAAGCAATTAGTGTGCAACATCAATTGGGACAAAGAAGCTTTAATGAGTTAATTCTATTAAAGACTAAGAGATAATATAAAAGATTTGTTATTATTGCTTCTAGATCCACAATTATTTAATGAAACTATTAGCTAAGTAATAAAATATGATAATCAATTATTCCAACGCCATCAAGATCAACGTTTATGGGCTTCAGTAAGACAACTCACAATCTGACACACTTGTATTATATTAACAATCATTCTAAATTCACATTTAGAAGTAGAAGATATGCAATTTGATATAGTATATTTTAAACTTCTTAGTCCACAAGAAAAGAAGCATCAGATGGAAGAAGGTCTATGCTTATATTGTAGCAAGAAAGGCTACAAGGTTGGCAATTGTCCAAAAAAATAAAATTAACACACTATTAAAATTAAGAGTGTAATTGTTCAAGAAAACAAAGATATTCAGCCTCAATAGGAACTATACGACTAGATAATTTAATATGACAAAACTATTTAGGTTTCTCTCTTTTTGCTTAGCCTACTTATTATTTTATAATTCCTTTGTGTTTTGGCCCTCAAAAGCTTCAGACAATTATCTTATTAGATTTGAGGGCATTTCCTTATTTTGCAAACAAAGTATTTGCTAAGCTTTATAAAATTTTTTTAATACAAAAATCCAAACTTGTTTATATAGAGATAATAGATGGACAACCTTTATCCTTTGATAGTGTCATCCATAAAACCATGCCTATAGAAGTATCATTCAAAGATCATAACAATCAAATTGTATTCAATGTTATAAAGGCTCTTTTTAATCCTATTATTCTTGGACTTTCTTGATTGGAAAAGTATAATCCATCTATAGATTAGAAGTTACAAAGAATAACATTTCCAATAGAAATTTTTACAAGAAAAATTGATAAAAAATAATGAATTAATAAGCCTTCATTTATTAGAGTAAGGATTTTTATAAGATTGGCCAAAGAAGATACACCATTTATTATTTATACAACTTCAACTAAAGAAGATATGGCTATTAAGGATATGAGAATACATAATAAGAGACTTAAAACTAGGATAAGGTTTCTAGAAGAAAATCAAAAAAAATTTGGATTAAATAGATGATTACACAAACAATACCAAGAAAGATAAATTAAAACTCCGAGAGATGCATTGTTGAGATTGAAGAACTCTTCAGTCTTGATTCCTATATATATTTGTATCTAAGGTACTTTCTAAGCAACTTCCATCAAATTAAGAAGCTTCTCGAGCAACTTCTACTAATTGAGAAGCTTCTTGGATTCCTTCCACTAATTAAGAAACTACTTAAGTTCCTTCCACTAACTGAAAAATTACTTAAGCTCCTTCCACTAACTGAGAAGTTTTTTGAGCTCCTTCCACTAACTAGGAAACTTATCAATCAACTTTCATCAATTATGAAGCTTTTAAAATATTCTAGAAGGTTTTGTGAATCTTCAAAGTATATATCCCTAATATCAATATCTTTTCTAGCAATGAGTCCCAAGAGGAGCTCGAACTTATTACATACATAAAAAATCAAGAATATGCTGTATTAGTGAAGCTATATATTTTATTCTCCATTCTTGAATAATGGATTCTACTGGTCCTCGAAAAAATCACCTATGACCTTGAGCTAGTACCTCCGTTGTTGAAACATCCCATTCCAAGATCTAATCTTTATTAAAGCCTTCAAAATATCTTCCAAATAAAATCTCAATACTGAAAAGATTCATCTTTTCAAGTTCCAGCAATATCAATAAAGCTCAAATATTGGAATCGAGACTTGTATGGTTGAGACTTGCTTCTAATGACTCCAACCGAGGTCGTACTTGGCATTGAAATGTATTGTCCTCACTTTGCTTAATTAAAGGCTGTGAAAATTGTATTGGTTTGTTTCAAGCTCACGTGACAAACGAATCTTCTAAGTCTTGTTCTTTCAATGCTTGAAGATTTGACATGGTGCCTAATTTACTTCTACTACTCTATTCTATCTTAGAACAGATGACTATATACAGATGAAGGCTTTAGTTTTACTCTCTCTCTTTTTATGATTATTCCTTAAATCTAATCTTCACTAAAAAGTTATCATTGAATATGTTTGGATTTGTGGAGATAGAGCCAATAAATTTCTTGTACCTTTTGATATGCATTAGCAAGATTTGTAGCCGGTTCCTATGTATACTCATTAATATCATAGCTTTGCCAATGAATAAGATATTCCAATTTATCCCACCTTCACCATGAATTAAACATCTTTTTAACCTCATATTTTTTATAGTCTTCAATTTCAATACTAGGCGGTGATTGTTGTATTCTTTCCGGAATGTGTGACTTTCTATAAGGTTCTAAAAGAGAGACATGAAATATTGGGTGTACTTTCATAGTAGATAGCAATTCTAAACAATATGCCATTGGATTGATTTGCTTCTGGATAGAAAATGGTCCCAACTTTTGATAGTCCAACTTATTACATAGCTGCTTAGTCTTAATATTCCATCAAAGAAGCCATATCTTATCTCCAATATGTAAAGCAGATGGTTGATTCTTAAATTCATCTATAGATGCTTTATAAGCATCTTGAGCTATTTGTAATTGAAGCTTCAAGGTTGATGGTGTTGCAATAGCTGCTTTGCAAATCCTTCAGCCGTTGGATTGTTGTTCTTTGGCATAGTCCATAGATCAAGTTTCAGATGATGTCCATAGTTAAAGTAAAATGGTGTTTGTTGAGTTGAAGCATAAATAATATTATTATATATAAATTCTACTAATAATAGATATAAGGTCCAATCTTCTTATTGATAATTAATGTTGCATCGTAAACACTGTTCTAAAACTTAATTAACTTATTCTAGTTGGCCATCAATTTGAAGATGGAAAGCCAAAGAAAGTTTAATATTCACCTTCAATATTTTAAAAAGACATCTCCAAAATTTAGATATGAATTGGGATCATCGATTGGATATGATATCATCTGGTAGGCTATGATATTGATATATGTTTTTAAGATTGAGCCTTGCCGTTTCTTCATTAAATGCAATTTTTTTGCAAGAAATGAAATGAGCCATCTTTGTGAGTCAATCAACCACTATAAAGATATTGTCCAATGAATTAGATGGCAATAAATCTGTAATGAAATCCATTGAGATAGAGGACCATGACCATCTTGGAATAGGAAAGGATTGTAAAAGTCTATAAAAGTAATGTCAAGGATTTTTGGACCTTAAACAAATATCGCAAGAGAGCACAAAGTTCTTCACTACCTTCAACATTTGAGACCATAAAAAACCTCGAGAAATAAGTTCCAAGGTCTTATTAAATTCAAAGTGATCCGCAATAGGAAAGTCATGGCAAGATTGAAGAATACATAATCATGTTGGTTCTTGTGGGATATACAAATGTTCTTCAAAGTATAGAAGGTCTTCTTCAAATTTGAACTTATCAGCATTTTTTTTCAAGTGATACTTGGTATCAAGGACCAAAGCATCATTAGTAGTTATAGCACGCACTTCATTGAAGAAACTAGAATTGATAAGCCTCAATATAATAGTGGCACAAAGGTAGAATAGCTCTGGTTTCAATAAAATTATATATTGTTAATCAAATACTGCTTCTCCTATCCTTGGTACAAGATATGATCTCCTCGATAGAGCATCAGACAATCCTTGTTGCTTCTTAGGGCAATAAGTGATGAGAAAGTTGAATTGAGATAACAACATATTCCATCGAGCTTGGCAGCAATTAAGAACCCAAGATGACATAAAATATTCTAAATTTTTATGATCTATATATACAATCACAAGATGCATTGTTCCTTCAAAAAAATGATGTCATTCTTGAAAAGAATCCACAATAGCAAGAAGCTCCTTATCATGGATTTCATAATTAATTTTGGCAGTAAAGAACTTTCAAGAATAAAATGCAACATGATAGAATTTGTCATCTATATCCCTTTGTGAAAATATAATCCTTAGTGCAAAATGTGAAGCATTAGTCTGTAAGTAGAATGCATTTGTAAAGTCTGGATGTACCAATATTGGAGCTATAATAAATACTATCTTGAAGTCTTGGAATGCCTTATATGTTTGACGCGTCCATTCTAACTTGTCCTTATATGTCAATCAAATAAGAGGGGCAACAACTTGAGAGTAATTTTTGGTGAAGATCTAGTAGAAATTAGCAAATCTAAGAAAATATTATATATCTGTTACAATCTCCGGAATGGCCATTCAATCCTCAATAATCAATGCACATACGTAAGAAATCATCTTTCTTCTTCACAAAAAATATAGATGCACATATTGGAGACTTTGAATGCATGATGAAGTTCTTTCGAAGATATTCGTCAATATAATCTTTCAATACTAAAAGGATAGTATAACTGCCTCTACTTTCTTGAAATCTATTGTCAAATCTTCAGTAGATACAATATATCTTAAAAACTCCATCTTAGGTTGGTGAAATATGCATTTCTCTGATTTGGCATATAAATATGTTTGTTGCAGCTTTTGTAATACCAACTTGACATGCTCCTTGTATTCCTCCATATTTTTTGAATAGATCAAGATATCATCAAGATAGATCACCACAAACTTCTTCAAATACTCTTAAAAGATATCATTTATTAAATGATGAAAGATAGTAGGTGCATTTCTTAATCCAAAAGGTATGAGATAATATTCAAAAGGTCCATACCTTATACAAAATATGATCTTCCATTCATCTTCTTCCTTAATTTATATGAAGTTGTATGCTCTGTAAAGATCTATCTTAGTATAGATCTTGGCTTAGCCGAGTTGTTCTAAGAGTCTTGAAATTAATAGTAGTGGGTAACAATTCTTTACCATTATTTTATTCAATCCTCAATAATCAATGCACATACGTAAGAAATCATCTTTCTTCTTCACAAAAAATATAGATGCACATATTGGAGACTTTGAATGCATGATGAAGTTCTTTCGAAGATTTTCGTCAATATAATCTTTCAATACTAAAAGTTCATTATGAAAAAGATTATAGATTGGTCCAAAAGGTGATTGTGTTCCTTCTTGAAGATCTATAGTATAATTGTAGGATCGGTGCTTTGGCAATATATTAACATTGTTCTTCTGAAAAACATCTTGAAATTTATTATATTACTTTGAAATACTTGTCGTTGAAGTTATATCTTTTTTAATTGGAGTCACATAAATAACAAACAATGTACCTTCTTTGGCCAATCTTATGAAAGTCCTTGCTCCAACAAATAAAGATTTACTAATTTGTGGCTTTTTTATAATTTTTTTTTGTAGGAATCTCTGTTGAAAATGTTACTCTTTGCAACCTCCAATCTATAGATGGATTATACTTTTCCAACCAAGATAGCCTGAGAATAACAGGATTCAAAGGAATCTTAATAACGTTCAATATAATTTGGCTTTTGTGATCTTTGAACAATACTTCTATAGGCATGATTTCATAGGTGATACTATCAAAGGATAAGAGTTGTCCATCTATTACCTCTACATGAATAGGTTTGGATTTTTGTACTAGAGGAATTTTGTAAAACTTAATGAATGTCTCATCTATAAAACAAGCAGATGCTCCCAAATCTAGCAAAGCAGTTGTTTGAAGCTTCTGAGGGCCCAAATACAAAGCAATTGTAAAACAACAAGGAGGTTGAGCAAAAAGAGAGGAACTTGAATTATTTTGAAATGTTGGATTGTCTAGACGCACAATCCCTACTGTAATTGAATATTGTTGTTTTCTTGAATAATTACACTCCTTGTTTTGGTAATGTTTCAATTTTGTTTCTTCGGGCAATTACCAACCTTGTGGCCTTCCTTGCTACAATATAGGCACAGATCTTTTTCCATCTGACGCTTCTTTTCTTACAAACTAAGAAGTTTAAATTGTACTGCATCAAGTTGCATATCTTCTACTTTTGAGTGTGAATTCAAAATGCTTGTTGATGTAGTAGGGATATATTAGATTGTATATTGTCTTGTTCGAGCCTTAAACATTGATTTTGTTGATATTGAAATAATTGGTTATTATATTTTATGGCTTAGTTAATAGCTTCATTAAGCGATTATAGATCTAGAAGCGACAATAATAAATCCTTCACATCATCTCTTAATTTTCAATAATATTGTGTCAAGGATGTAAGATAGCAGGTTAGCCAAGAATCATAGAGAAGAAATCAGAACCAGAATAATTTCAAAAACAGAGAAGTGGATGGACAGGAACAAGAATTAGATCAAGAATAAGAAACTGGATTAATATCAAGAACAAGGCAATACTCTGGATTGCTCCAAGACTTGTGTTGGCAAGACTGAGGTACTCCTCAGTCTTGCCTCTTATTTATATTATGAAGCCTTATGTCCTATTGGACCTTCTAAGAGTATCTTAGAATATTTTAGAAACTTGAGGAAGATTTTAGAAGATTTTGGAAGATTTAAAAAAGTCTACGGGAGGTCTTGGAAGGTTGAAGAAGATTCTAGAGGATCTTAAAAGTATCTTAAAATACTCTAGAAGCTTGAAAAAGATTCTAGAAGATTTTTAAAGACTAAAGAAGATTCTAGAAGGTTCTAAAAGATTCTAGAAAGCTATAGAAGATTTTAAAAGATTACAAAAGTTCTAATAATGGCTTAAAGTATGTCCGTGACATCACCTTCTTTTCTAGCGATGAATTTTACGAGAAGCCAAAGCAATTTGATGATTAAATCACATGCATAAAAATTCTAAAATTTGTCAAAGTAGAGAAGCAACATATTCTATCTTTTGTTTGTTGGTTATTGATTCAATAGGTTCCTTGAGATGGCGTTGATGACCTCCAAATATCACCTCTATTAGACTAACATCCCATCTAAGAATTTTCTCTTTGTTGCGACCTTCAAAATATCCTCTAAAAATAATTTCTAGTCCACCTGGAGTCACTCTTCCAACTTTGAGGAGTATTACCAAAGCTCGGGCATTTGAATTGAGATTTTTGTAATGAGGCCATATCTCCAAAGACTCTAAGCATGGCCTTACTTGACGTTGGGATATTCCTTCTTCATCTTATCCATGTTCTTCAAACCTAAGAGATTGTGAAAGTTGTAATGATTCTCCAACCGCTTGTATGGCATAAGAGTCTTCTGACTCTTATTCTTGCAATTCCCTTGAAATGCAAAGATTTGACATGATAACTAATAAGCTTCTAGCAAGATCTATTCTATCCTAAGAAAATACAAGTGCACGTCTTAGCGTGGCTCTCCCCTTTTTATATTGGTCTTTTGTTGTTGATAGGAAGTGTCATTTAGAAGCCAAGAGATGTTATTGTCCACAAAATCTTCAATAACCATTGAATCTAGGTTTTTTAGGATATTATTGATGGAATTGGCAAACCTTCATAGATACATTCTTAAGATTATCTGAGGGTTCTCAGATTCTTTTGCTAACTCTATAATCCTTCTAATAGATGAAATATTTCAATTGTCTATATTTTATATGTGAATCCAATATTTCATCCACCTGGTATTCAATCTCTTGATTGACTTCAACTGGAGCTAGTGGTGGAATAGTTCTTCCAACAATATTTGATTTATAATAGGTTTTTAAAAGCAAGACATGAAAGACTGGATGAATGTGTATGCTACTTGGTAGTTCAAAACAAAAACTTATTGGATTTACTTGGTGTTGAATTGTAAAAGGTCCAAGTCTTTGATAGTCTAATTTTTTTGATGGTCGATTTGTTTGTATATTTTGTCAAAGTAACCAGACATAATCTCCTACTTTGAAATTTGGTTGGTTCTTGCGATGAATGTCTGTGTAGTCTTTATATTGATCTTGGGCTATTTGTAATTGGAATTCCAATTCTTTATGGATGGTTTTTAAATAGGTAGCTTGACTTTCTGTACTAGGGATTCCCACATCTTCAATTTGGAATAGATCTGCTCTAAGGTGGTATCCATAGTTTGAGAAGAATGGAGTTTTTTTTATTGAAGAATGTTTGGAATTATTATATGCAACCTCAGCTAATGGTAGAAAGTTCGTCCAATCATCTTATTAGTAGTTTATACTACAACAAAGATATTGTTCTAAGATCTGATTCACTCGTTGTATTTGACCGTCAGTTTGAGGATGATAAGTAGACGAAAGGTTGATTTTGATCTTTAAAAGCCAAAGTAGTTCTCTCCAAAAGTTTGATACAAATTGCGGTCCTTGATCTGAAATAATATCAATTGGAAGGTTATGTATTTGGTAAATATTATCAATAAAAAGCTTGGCTATTTCTTCTCCAAAAATAGTCTTGCTACATAGGATAGAATATGCCATCTTGGTAAGATGGTCTACCACCACAAAAATTGAATATTTTCCATTCAAAATTGGGAGGTCTGTAATGAAGTCCATACATAACGATTGCCATGGGCCCTTAGAAACTAGAAGGGATTGCAGAAGTCTATATGATTGATATCTTGGAATCTTTGTTTGCACACAAATTTTGCATGATTGAATAAGTTCTTTTACCAATTTCCACATTTTAGGCTATCAATAGTCTCTTGATACCAATTCCAAGGTCCAATCCTAAAGTATCCAACTGTTGGAAGGTCATGTTGAGCTTGAAGAATTTGAAATCTTGTAGGTCCTAGAAGAATATATAGGAAATTTTTGAAGTATAACAATCCATCTTTGAATTTAAAATTATTATTTTCTTCCACATGTGTATTTTTTAAACGTTGTTGGATGTTCTTTATAAATAGATTTGTCTTCATTGTTTTTTGGATTTCTGTCTTGAGAGTTGTATCTGTATAGATAGATATTATTAATGTCTTTAACTGCAAATTGGACGACTTCAACATGATTGATTTTTGTTGATCCAATATAATGTCTCTTATTCTTGGTGCAAGATATGATCATTGAGAAAGGGCATTTGATTTTTTTTGAAGTTTTTTTAGACAATATGTAATTACAAAATCAAATCAAGATAATGACATGCTCCATCGTGCTTGTCAATAATTTAGAACTCGAGCACTTATAAAATATTCCAAATTTTTGTGGTTGGTACATACCATGATTTTGTGTTGAGCCCCTTCCAACAAATAGCACCATTCTTCAAAAGTATCAACAATTGCCAATAATTCTTTATCATGCATCTTGTAAATAATCTTTGCAGCTAAAATTTTTTGAGAGTAGAATGCTACTAGATGTAGTTGACTATCATCACCAGTTTAAGAGAGTATAGATCCCAATGCAAAATCTGAGGAATTCATTTCTAAAATAAATGCTTTTATTGAATCTACATGGTGTTGGGTAGAAAGAATTCGCCTTTGGAAAACGCCGGGTTCCTAGCTGCTACTAGAATTAACAAGGAATATAAAAGGAAGCCGTACAAGTATCTTCTATACTTGCACAATATTTGTTCAAGCTTTCAAATTATAGTTGTATTACACTTGTATAAGACTTGTATAAATATAAAGTATAAATCTTTGAATAATATTTGTATAATACTTGTACAAATACTTATATAAAATAGTGTATAATCCTTGATATAATACTTATATAAATACTTGTATAAAATAATATATAATCCTTGATATAATACTTATATAAATACTTATATAAATATTATATATAATACTTGTAAATTACTTTTATAAATATTTGATATAAATACAAGTATATATATTTGTATAATAAGTATAAGCAAAGTATATATATACTCATGTATACCTCAAAATACAACCGCATATGAGGAATACAAGTTATACAACAAGCTAAAATTAAATAAATCACTAAAAATTCATCCAAAGGTTGAATCAAGCATGCTTATAGCCTATGGAAAGCCAATGATCCATTGTAAAACATATCAAAATTTCACAAATAGATGACTTACCGTTTAAAAGTTATGGCTAAAAGAAATAGGTACCAAAATTTCCCAATAAATGCAAAGGCAGCAAAGCTCCTCTTCACTTCAGCCTTTGTTGTGATTACTTCTCTTCTCCAAATTGGGCATGCAATAGCTTTTTAGAAAGCTCACTCCATCATCTAACTTATTCTAAAATTTCGCATGTATGCCTCTCAAACTCCAGATTTTATAGCTAGTTGATTCTACTCTTCAAACCCTAGCAACAATTTGCCCTCTTGATACTTCACGGCTCATAAAACTTTCATAAAAGCTCCAGATGTATTGATTTTTGTTTTCATGGAAAGCTTACATAAACTACTATAAGTATCTAAAATATCAAAAATATTGAAGAATCTTTCCGACTTAGTTTTGTTGAACAAAGTCTCTACCCTTCTTCGTCAGATGGCAGCAAACCCTTTCCCACTCTTAAGCTCACAACTTTTCTTTTCCAACTCCAAATGCTACAAGAGATGTCTTGATAGAAAGCTAGCACAATTTTCTACATTTTCAATGAGTTTCACTAAGAAAGACTTGAAATCAAACTTGCAGTGGTAGATCTAAGTTTCTACCATCACTTTTTAATAGCAGCAGACCTCATTCTATTAAAACAAGCATAACTTTTTGCTCACAATTCCAATACAAGCAAATGAGTAGGTTCTAGAATCCTCACAATTTAAAAAATACACATCTCAATTTTCATTTCAAATGCTTTTATATCTTTGGAGCTATCTCTCTCTAAAATTCACCACTCAAAACTGCCCAAATCCTAGGTCCAACAAGAGGAGTATATCCCCCTTTCTTTCCATATCAATCTATGACACGCCCACATGGGCAACCAAATCCTATTGGACAGGCCCTATTCACTCCATGCTCTTCTTTCTTATCCCTCACAAGGTCCATTCTACATCAAAAGTCAACAAGAAAGATAAAACAACCTTTACTTTTCTTCTAATTACAAAAAAATCTATTCTAAGATATAAGTAAGGTAGGAACAAAAAAAATAGCCATTTTAATTCACTAATTAAGTGGCTAAAATAAATCCTCTCCTTATAATATCTTCTAAAATAACCTTTAGCACTTACACATGTAATAACAATAAATACAAGATATATAATATTTTTACACACTGCATGTAAATGCAGTATGACAGCGGACAAGTATAGGAGCAGAAGTGAAAGACTCTTTTAGCTTCTTGAATGCTTCTTCAGCCTTATCATCTCAAATAAATTTGTCCTTGCTTCTGAATCACGTTAAGGGAGTTGCAATCTTTGAATAATCTTTGATGAAGATTTTGTAGAAATTTATAAATTCCAAGAAACATTGTACATCTCTAATTGATGACGGTTGTTTCCACTCCATAACAATTTGTATTTTCTTTGGATCCATAGAAATCCCATTTTTTGAAGCGATATATCCCAAAAATTTGACTAATAGTTGGTGGAAAGAGCATTTCTCCAATTTGGCATATAATCCACTTTCTCATAGTTTATCTAATATCTTATATGTATAATATTTATACTCTTTTTCATTCTCAGAAAAGATCAAGATATCGTCCAAATAGATGACTACAAAGTCATCTAAGTATTCTCGTAAGATATCATTCATCATATGTTGGAAGACTACAGGTGCATTTGTAAGTTCAAAAGGTATAACATTGTACTCAAAATGTCCATACCATGTGTAGAATGTTGTCTTCCATTGATCTCCTTCTTTAATCCTGACTAGGTTGTAGGCACCTCTCAAATCAATTTTTGTAAAATCTTTGCTTGTCTTAATTGTTTCAATAATCCTGAGATTAATGGTAATGGATAGCAATTTTTTATAATTACCTTATTCAAACCTTGATAGTCAACACACATACGTAAGGAACCATCCTTCTTTTTCACAAATAATATAGGAATTCCAATACATGATTTTAAATGTCGAATAAAATTCTTGGCTAGATTTTCATCAATATATTCTTGCAAGGCTGTAAGCTTTGTTTGTGATAGATTGTAAATTGGACCAAATGGAAGATGAGCTCCATCTTGTAATTTGATTGCACAATGATAAGGACAATGTTTGGATAATATGTTTATTTTTTTTTTTTCAAATATGTCTTCTAGGTCGCGATATTGACTAGGAATTTTCTACTTCAGTTGCTCTGTTGGATCTTTCATTGGAATAGCATACAATGCAAATGCATCTCTTTTTTTTGCTACTTGAATAAATGCTTTAGCTTTAAGAAATAGAGTGATATCTTGTTTTTTCTTTTGATGTGTGGATCTTGAAAAAATCTTTCGCATGCTCTAATAAATATCAGGATTATGTAGCTCAAATCAAGGAAGTTCAATGATAATAGAATTTGTCGGACATCTAATGATATTGAAAACAATTTGTGATACTTGATCTCCTAGTATCACTTCCAACGGTTTGATTTCTTCAACAACATCTCTTGATGCAAGGTTTCATCCATCAATGACTTCAACGGGTGTAGGATGGGTCTTCTTTATAAGTAATAGATTGTGTCTGGTTATAAAATCCTTATCCATAAAGCATGTTGAGGCTCTAGTATCTAAAAAGACTTTAGTAGAAATTTCTTGTTTCAAGTTTCTTATATATATATGAAGTATAAAATAAGATGTTGGATCTGGAGGTAAAAAGAGACATTTTTCTGATGCTTTAGATTTGAGGGTGTCCAATTACAAGGTCACTACTGTGGCTAGATGTCTTTATTTTTCGACCTTTCTGATTCAAATATTATACCTCGTGCCTTGAATTCTCTACACTTATTTGGACAATTTGCTGCCTTGTGATTGGATCTTCCACAATATAGGTATAAATTCTCTTTCCGACGTCTAGTCTTTTCCTTTGGTATTAATGGCTTGAATTGAATCGCATCAATTTGCATAGGTTCAAAATATATTAATCGTTTTTCCAATACTCTTAAAGATGTAGGAGTTATACCTTGATAGATATTATTAAAAATTGATCGCCTTTCTTGTCGTAGTTCAAATAGGTGATTGTCACAAGTAATAGCTTGAGTTATGAATTCTTCTAAGCTTTCAACTCTTGGCATCATGATCAATAAATTCTTTACATCATCTTTTAGGCCAAAACAAAATCGAGTCATAAAAGCCTTATCATTCCAATCAAGGTCACAAATAAGTTGTTGAAATTTTGCGGCATAAATTGCAACTGAACGTTGCTCTTGTCGTAGATTTTGGATCTTCTTCTCTACCACCCTCTCTCGATCACTGTTTCCAAATACAGCAGTAAATCTTTTCATAAAAGCTTTTAAATTGTATAAGATCGGAGAATTTTTTTCCAATAATGGTGTAAACCATGATCGAGCACTTCCTGATAAAAGGATGCCCACAAAAGTGACTTGAGTGAATCCATCTGAATAACAAGAAAGATATAGTCGTAAATAAAGTCACACTTGTTGTAAAAATCCTCAAAAGTTGGATCTTGTTCCATTAAATTTATCAGGCATACTAGCTTTTGGCTCTTTTATGACAACCTTTGGAACTTCTAGAGAAGTTGTGTGATAGCTTGTCTACCGCTTGTTTCTCTTAATTGAATAATCTCTTGTTGCAAGTTATCAATCTCTCGCTTAGTTTCTTCAGATACTTGTTCCATTTACGATTCTTTTTTTGGATTGCGAAAGAATGCCATTTCTTCTTGTATCATATCCAATAGGATTCAAAGATGTGCAAGTGTTGCCACTCTATTCTCTATTTATAAGGATGCACCTCCATTAACCTGATTTATTTTCATCTTAAAAAAAAAAAAATCGATAAACCGTTAGTATTTTCTTTACTAAAAAGAATACTTTTAGATAATTAGTTTAGAAGAGGGTAATCTGCAACCTCTAAAATATAGTGATATAACTAAAGAAAGGGATAATCCATTCTTTCCAAAGAAAAATCAACTACAACAAGTAAGCATATCAGTTTAGATGGGGATAGTCTGCACTCCTCTAGAACGCACTTGTATCTTGAAGAGGCATAATCTACTCTCTATCAAGAGATCTAAGCTCTGATATGATTATGTAAGTCAAGTCTTGCCAAACTATCAAAGATGCAAGATAGCAGATTAGCTAAGAATCAAAGAGAAGAAATTAGAAGCAGAATAACTTCAAAAACAGAGAATTGGATGGATAGGAACAAGAACTAGATCAAGAATAAGAAATTGGATTAATATCAAGAACAAGACAATATTCTAGATTGCTTCAAGATTTGTGTTGGCAAGATTGAGGTACTCCCCAGTCTTGCCTCTTATTTATACTATGACGGCTTATGTTCTATTGGACGTTCTAAGAATATCTTAGAATATTCTAGAAACTTGAAGAAGATTCTAGAAGACTCTAAAAAGTCTATGGGAGATTTTGAAAGGTTGAAGAAGATTCTAGAGGGTCATAAGAATATCTTAGAATATTCTAGAAGCTTGAAAAAGATTCTAGAAGATTTTCAAAGACTAAAGAAGATTTTAGAAGGTTTTAGAAGATTCTAGAAGATTTTCAAAGACTATAGAAGATTTTAGAAGGTTCTAAAAGATTTTAGAAGATTCTAGAAAGCTATAGAAGGTTTTTTTTTAATAGTAATTTTGAAGTTGATTTATATTGATAGTAACTTTTGTATATCTTAAGTCATCTTTGTTAGACATTGGTGATCCTTAAGATCTTATTTATTTCTTTTATTTGGTATTTAGAACACATATTATATAAATCTTATAACAAAAAAGATTATAAAGGGATTTTTAATATGAAAGGGGGTAGTTAGGCCATCTATGTGAATGAATGGAAATGGATGATAGAAGTTTCTATTCCTATTGGCCAAAAATCATGCCCAATGGGCTCAAGGAGGCTACCTAAGGGTTTATTGGGATTAGGGTTTGTTTTATGAAGGAGTCGAACATCAAAGGCTAGGTTCAGCAAGTTTGGTTTTTTGGATATGGTTTTGGTGCAAATCTTGGATGATTTGGACTCTTTATGAAAAAGTTATAGGTGCTCAAAGTTAGGGTATTAAAATTGCACCTACTGTCACTATTTTGAGCATTACTCGCACGTTCAGAGAGAAATAGAGGATCGGCAACTAGGGTTAGAAAGAACACTTTTTTGGCTATACTTTTTATATATGGCTTGATAAAAATCAAGCTGAGCTAAAGGAGATATTAGAAGTTGAAGTCATTGCTTGTAAGCTAAGGGTAGTAAGTGACCCTTCTTAACTAATGGTTACATTTTGAGCTATATCTTAAGCAATTTGATAGATTTTTGATTAAATTTTTTTAAAAGTATATATATTTATGTCTTAAAATTATGTATAAAAATTTTGTGGCATTAAAATTTTGGATTTGTGAGATATAAGAAAAATAGTGCTTGGATGTCTCTGAACTAGGATTTTAAGCACCTGCTAGGGGTTTTGAGATATTGGACAATCAAAAATAAGTTTTTGGTTGATTTTTTTTTTATGATAAAATTTAAAAAGATTGTCTACACTTTAAAGAAAATTTTATAGAAATTGAATAGTTGGATCAAGAGTTATTATATTCTAAAGATCAAAAAGAAATAAGTCTTTGTGGATGAATAAAGTTTTGAAATATTTTTGTAGAAATTTGAACCCTTTTTGTACAAACCTACTTGAATACAAGAGGGTTTATCTATATAACTTTTCTTTTGTAATATTATTATGTTATTTGTTCTTTTTATTAAAGACAAATCACTTATTGGAATTTAGCCAATAAATTTCAAGTAAATTCTTCACATCCAAGTATCCAATATATTCTCAAATAAAAGTTTATGCCATACGACAATGTAGTGCTTGGACCTTAACTGTTGCCTACTAAGCCTTGTCATATTCTTCAAATGCTTCCACAAATGCTTCCATAAAAATTTTAAAGTTGCTCAAAATTGGTGATCTTTTTTCAAATAAGGGAGTAAACCATGATAGTACTTGTCCCGTAAAGAAGGTGCCAACCAATTCAATCCGTGATTCTTGTCTTAGATAAATATCAAGTTGTAGAATTGTTATCAATTGAATTTGATTGACAAATCTTCAAAATTTTGAACGCTGTTGTGTTGTGGTTTGATTATTATGTAAAAAAATTGTATATGTATATTTAATATATAATTTATTACATAGTTAATGAAAGCCATATCAGTGGATTTTTATTGATTATAAGATGTGGTTAGATTGCTAGTTAAAAAGGGATTTATTAAAAAGATTATTATTAAGATTTATACAATCTTATTTTTTTTTTTAGTAGTGACTTTTGAAGTTAATTTTATATTGATAATAACTTGTATATATCTTAAGTCACCTTTATTAGACATTGGTGATCCTTAAGATCTTATTTACTTCTTTTATTTGGTGCTTAAAGCAAAAAGTATGTAAATCTTATAAAAAGAAGGACTAGAAAAAGATTTTTAGTATAAAAAGGGTAGTTTGGCCATCTATGTGGATGAATAGAGGTGGATGATAGAAATCTCTATTCTAATTGGCCAAAAATCATGCCCAATGGGCTTCAAGGAGGCTATCCGAGGATTTATTAGGAGTTAGGGTTTGTTTTTGAAGAGGAGTCGAATATCAGAGGCTAGGATCATAAGGTTTAGGTTTTTGGATCTGGTTTAGGTGCAAATTTTGTATGATTTGCACTTTTTATGAAGAAGTTATAGGTGCTCAAAGTTAAGGTGTTGATTTTGAACCTACTGTCACTCTTTTGGATATAGCTCGTGCATATAGAGAGTAATTAAGGATCGATGATTAGGGTTAGAAAGGGCACTTTTTTGGCTATATTTTTTATGCATGGCTTGATAAAATTCAAGCTAAAATGAAGGAGATATTGGGAGTTGAAGTCAGTGCTTACAAACTTAAGGGTAGTAAGTGACCCGCTTACATAGTGGTTATATTTTGAGTTACATCTTATGCAATTTGATAGATTTTTGGCTTAAAATTTTTAAAAGTGTATATGTTTATGTCACAAGACTATATAAAAATTTTTTGTGGCATTATGATTTTGGGTTTGTAAGATATAAGGAAAATAGTTCTCAAGTGTCTCTAAGTTAGGGTTTTAAGTACCTGTTAGGGGTTTTTGAGATATTGGATGATTGGAAATGAATTTATAGTCGATTCTTTCTTTAAGTGAAACTTAAGAATATTATCTACACTTTAAACTAAATGTTTTAGAAAATGAATGGTTGGATCAAAAATTATTGAACTCTAAACTTTAATAAGAAATAATCCTTGTGGGTGAATAAAGTTTTAAAGGGTTTTTGTGGAGATTTGAACCTTTTTTGTACAAACCTACTTGAATACAAAAGGATTTATATACATAACTTTTTTTTTGTGAGATTGTTGTTTTATTTATTTATTTTTATTAAGGACAAATCATGTGTTGGATTTTTGCCATCAAGTTTCAAATAAACTCTCTACAGCCAGGTACCTAGTATATTCTCAGATAGAAGACCAGATCATACGACAACGCATTGTCACGTTGTAAATTAAAACATAGTGTGAAAGATATAAAGGAATGTGTTAAAATAAAAAGATTAAGATTAGAAGAAGAGAGGATGAAAAAGAGAAAGGGTTGTGGTTATAACCACATTATCTTGGAGATTATAATATTTATCAAAAGCTCAGGGATGATAGGTAGGCCAAACTACTAATTTCCTGCTGAAATTCCCACTAGCAGTACCAAGTCATAAAGTCAAGGATTCCTACAGTGAAGTCAAGTGGATTCGAACCCACGTCAACTCCAAAGTAGCTAAGAACTTAACCACACAAGCTTCTTTGACTTGGCAGTGAAGGATGTAGTTCTTTCTTTTTTATCTCTAATCTAATCTTAATTGTTTTTTTCTACTTATTAGATTTTTTTCTATTTTATCTTAGATCTACTTTACCTTTATTCTCTTCTATTTTAGATCTAAACTTAAATGTTGTGGGCTGAAATTAGAAGAGAAGTGGGTAGAAAAAAATGGTAGTAAGAAGGTAGAATAGAAATTTACCTCAAAAAGTGAGATTCCTTCAAATTAATCCAAAAGAAAGGATTGAAGAGGTGGAAAGACATGGCTGAGGTGTCTCTTTGACCAAGGGAAGAAGGAAGACCAGGCCGGGAGGACAAGAAGGGGGTCGTGAAGAAGAAGAAGGAGGGGTTCTTTTGGAGAGATAGGGGTTTTTTTTTGATAGGCAGTATACGTTTTTGTGTGTAGAAGAAGCTTAGAGAGGAGTTTAAGTGCAATTTTTTGTAGGTTTGTAGTAGACAAGATAAGGAACATATAGAATATATTTTCATGTCTTTTGGTTAAGTATCAAGGGAGATATGAGTCGTCAAAGTTGTAGGTATTTAAGACTACGGCAGTGAGGTTTACTAAATTTCGGGCCTCGGCTCTTGAGAACCATTTGGACTTTAGAGGCAAAATTTGTTGGGGTTGTGTTCCTTATTGAGTTTACTACTTTGAATCAAAATCTTAAGTCAATATGATCTTTGAGCAAAGAGTTATGAGTGAAATTGTAACCGGATGTAGGTGAAAAGAGAAATAGAGTGAAAGCAGAATTGGGGTTTGTATGGGCAGAGTGTGTGTGTGGGTTTTTTTGGGTATGAATGGAGTTAGGGAGTGAATTTGAGTGTGAAATTTGATAGACGTGATCTAAGCAAGTTAAGAAAGAGATGAGGGTAAGTTTGATACTCATTTATCTTATAAAAAAAATGTTATGCTCTTTCAAAGTGATAGGGGTCTATCTCTAAGTCAGTGAAGTTTGGGGGAGCATATCTTTGTGATCAAAGTAGCATTTTGAGTAAAATTTATTGGGATTTTTAGATATATGAGTCTATTAAGTTGTGTAAAAAACTGATTGCTATTGGAGTTATGGTTAAAGAATTATGAGGAAATTTGTAGTCGGATCCAGAGTTGGTAGAAGACAGAATTAAAGGAGAAGAGTAGAGTCTATAACTCTATTTCCAAGAGGAATTTTGGAGCAAAAATTGGAAGATGTTTACAACATAAAGCAAGAAACAAGCCTACCAAATTTCAATACTTGGGGTTTTGATAATGAGGAGCAATGAAGGTGTGAAGCAAAGGGGGTCCAGAATCAAAGGCAGCATGGAGGGGTTTCTTTGACAACATGGTTCTCTCTAACCACATAAGCTATAATCAAAGGGATTATGGGGTTTGCTTCCTTACTTCCTTAAGTACTTTGTGTTCAAATTTTGCTTCAATTGATGTGATATCCTAGGATTTATGGGCAAATTTGAAGGCAGGTTTTTAAAGGCAGAATATGGGAAGATTAATAAAGTATGTTTTTATGTAAATTCTTCAGTTTTATGAACTTCATGAATCTCATCTTGCACTTAAGAAACGAGAGGCACAAAAGACCCAGTGTTTCTTAGGGCTAAGACTCTCACCACGACGGCGTACTATCATATTTCTCTAGAAGATTAACTTGAGGCTCCTTACATTATTAAATATATAGATTTTCTTTATATAGCATAGATAGTACTGCATTATCAAGTGCAAAAGTTGACGGTGGATGTAATCTGGAATGTTATACTCTAGTTGTTGCATCATTATGAAATTTTGCAACAATTCCTTCAATCTCTGCAGTTCTAGCACATAAAGTAGTAAGAGCACTTATAATAGCATCTAATTTGGATTCAAAAGATTCAATCATATTAATGTCTTAACCTCTAACCATTTTAAGAGAAAATAAAAATGAATCTATAAGAAGGCATTATGAGTGTAGAAGAGGATAATCTGCAACCTCTAAAATGCTTTAAGACCTTCAAAGAGAGGGGTGATCCACTCTCTCATAAGAGGGACAAAGCTCCAATATTATGATGAAAAAAATATCAGTTTAAAGGAGGATAATCCGCAACCTCTAAAGTGCTGATATGCCTTTGAGTAGAGGAGTAATTCACTCTCTAATAAGAAAGGATCCAACTTTGATATTAAAGATGAAGTCAGTCTTGACAAACTGTCAAGAATGTCAGAATACAAAATAAGAGACTTGAAACTAGGACAAGGTTTGTAGGAGAAAACCAACAAGAATTTGGATTAAACAGATGAATACACAAACAACACCAAGAAAGATAACTTAAAACTTGAAGAGATGCGTTGCCGAGACTAAAGAACTCTTTAGCCTCGACCTCTATATATACTTATGTCTAGGACTCTTCCTGAGTAGCTTCTATCAAATTAAGAAGCTTCTTCAGTAGCTTCTACTAATTAGGAAGCTTCTTGAGTTCCTTCCACTAATTGGAAAACTACTTGAGCTCCTTCCACTAACTGGGAAGCTTCTTGAGCTCCTTTCACTAACTAAGAAACTTCTCAACTGACTTTCATCAATTATGAAGCTTCTAGAATATTGTAGAAGGTTCTGTGAACTTCCGGAATATATGTCTTTAACAATGACTTCATCAACAAGTATTCTAAAGTAATATAGTAAATTTTAAGATATTTTCTAAAAAAAATGTTGATATATTATTAGAGTACCAACCATTTGATTGTGTCGTAGATCTTCAGGAAAAAATGCAACCACCTATTGGTCCAATTTATAATCTTTTTCAAAACAAGATTTTGGCATTGAAAGATTATATTGATGAAAATCTTACAAAGAATTTCATCAAGCATTTAAAGTCTCTAATAAATATATTTATATTCTTTGTGAAGAAAAAAGATGGTTCCTTACATATATGCATTGATTATTGGAGATTGAATAAGATAACGGTGAAGAATTATTATCCACTATCATTAATTTCAAGACTTTTGGAACAACTTGACGAAGCTAAGATCTATACTAAGTTAGATCTTTGTAGAGCATATAATTTGGTACAAATCAAGGAGAGAGACCAATAAAAGACCGCATTTTGGACAAAATATGGACATTTCAAATATAATGTCATGTCTTTTGGACTAATAAATGCACCTGCTATCTTTCAGCATTTAATGAATGGCATCTTTTGAGAGTACCTAGACAAGTTTGTGGTGATTTATTTTGATGACATCTTAATCTACTCAAAAAATTTGGAGGAACACAAGGGGTATGTCAAGTTGGTATTATAAAAGCTACGAGATGCAGATTTGTATATCAAGCTAAAAAAATATGTATTTCATCCACCAAAGATAGAATTTTTAAAATACCTCGTATCTATTGAGAGTTTAATAATAGATCCCAAGAAAATAGAGGCAGTTATGCAATGGGCTATTCCAAAGACTGTGAAAGACGTACAATATTTTCTTGGATTTGCTAACTTCTATCGGATCTTCATCAAAAATTATTCTCAAGTTGCTTCCCTTTGTGAATCATCAAATTGACTCACTAGTTGTTTTAGGACAAAAGAATGCATTTAAGTGCCAAAATTATAATTATTAGGTGAAGATACATTTAGAAGATGCTAAATGAAAGAGAATAGTATTAGTGGAGAAGAAATGGAGTCTTAGTAAGTTTTGGAGGCAATTATCTTAGTTGGTTTAGTATTTTCTTTTAATTGTAAGAATTAGTATTTAGTTATGGAGACCAATGTCTACATTAGCCTTCTATCTTTATGTACCACTTATTAAACATATATAAATGGTACTTAGTAAATAGAAGAAGCATGAAAAAGAAATCTCATGTCTTTTTAGTTATTTATGTAAAAAAAAGGATTTTTAGTTGATGTAAATTAATTTTATTATTATAAAAAATCACCAAGGTAGAATAAAATAGTTTTAAATTGATATTATTACTTTAGAAATATTATAGGAATTTGTAGAATTTATTTAGAATTTTTTAGGAATTTTTAGAAGATTTTTTAAGACTTTGGTAAAAATAAGTTTTATCACCTTGGGAGCCATTATGAAGAAATGGAGCAAGATTTGAAGGCCATTTAAGGTCCCTAGGCTAATTGGGTGTTTTTGAACACTATGGTGAAGTCAAAAATGCAAAAATATTAGTTCTACTAGTAGAAAATAGAAGGACCAGCAGCTAGTATAGTCCATGTAGGAAGGAAGGTGCACAAGTCCCATATGGGTTGTAGCACCTTGGATGTAGGTAGGAGGATAAGACTAAGACCTCGTGGCTTCTCTAGGACACCCTTATATATAACTTGTGAGCCTTGGTGAGGTTTGAACTCTTGATCTCTTAAGCAAGTTATCCTTGAAGTAAAAATTACTCACTTAACTTTTTAATTCTTTACCTTTTATCTTTGAATTATCATAACTTACTCATAGTAACTTGGATTTATATGTTTTTTATATCATTAGAAAGATAAAAGAATTATCTACTTAAAAATACAATTTTTATTATTTATTTTTATTTTTTATTAGATGAAAATATAATAAACAGACTGTGATTAGATTTGTAGTGAGCAATTACTCAATTGCACATATTTCACTTGTATTGTGTTGTTCTTCTCCTTCATTGTTGTTCATTACTCCTTATACTTCATACCACAATTTATAAGCAATTTTTAGTTGAGGCCACCTTATACTTTGAATTGAGGAGTGAATTTTATCCTCACAGCTTCTATTATTTGATTAATATGTATAGATAAGTAAAAATGAGGGCCTTAAGCAAAGAAGGCATTCCAAGACTTTAAGATGGCATTTATTACAATTCTAATTTTGTTGTATCTAGACTTTATAAAAATATTTTATATAGAAATTAATGCTTTGGATTTTGTATTAATGGCCATTGTCGTATAGTAATATGACCATTAGGTGAAAGAAGAAAGAAGTGGTTATATTATAGAAAAGCTCAAATGAGAATATTTGAGAAAATTATCTTAAAATAGATAAATAATAGAAAAGGAGGTAAAAAAAAAAAATCGAAAGGTATTAATACTGCCTTTTATAGAAGTGACTTCTAATTACTTTATATGGCCATAAATAATACAAAATAAAGTAGATTAGAAAAATAAACAATATAGGCATCTTTAAAAAAGAGTTGAAAATAGGTTTCAAAAAAATTTATTATAAATTTCTAAGAGTTGATACCCAGAGAGGGCCAGTTATGAACATGGATCAAAATCAGATCCTAAGGCACAAAATAGCATGTGTACAGCAGATGAAGGACTTTTTGGCAAATCAAAGAATGGAATTAGAAAAAAAATTAGAAAGACTTTGTATAGAATTTGATTTGGAGTGATTTGAATAAAAAGTGACTTTATAAGAGTTTTGCAAAGTCAAGGTTGTTTTGGACAACTTTGGATTTTGTGAAATAAAATAAGATTTATGCTTTGGACAATTACAAAAGTTTTATAGTAGATCTACAATTAAAATTTTATAAATTGGTTGATATTATTGTTATCAATTTGTGCTACAATTTTGAGCTTAATCTAATGGTTTAATTGTAAGTAATTGAGGTCTAAGTGGATTAAGGTCTCAAGAATTGGATTTTGAGGGCTAGTTAGGATTTCACAAATTTTGAGCAATTTGCTAATTGGATTTGAGTGAAATTTGTGTTTACGGATAGAAGACTTATTTTTCTACACACACATAAAATTTGAAAGCAATTGAACAATGAAAATAAGAGGTTTAGGTAATAGAATATTAGTGTCAAGATTGGAGAAGGAGGTCGGCCGACACCCGAGCAGATTTATAGATTTTTCTTCTTTTTGGTAGATTTAATCTTCTTCTAATTTAATATGTTTATTGTCAACTTAGTTGTTAAGACATGTATAAATGTTCAATTAAGATCAATAATTTATCTCATAGTTATTGAGATTCTAAAATTACCTTAGGAATCCTTAGGACTTAATTAAGATTTGATTAGGATTTAAAATTTGGATTTAGGATTTGTTATTTGATTAGGATTTTATTAAGATTTGGTTAGGATTTAGGATTTGGATTTAGGATTTTGTGTTTGATTAGGATTTCATTAGAATTAGGATTTAGATTTAGAATTTAGTATTTAATTAGGATTTCATTAGGATTTCATTAGCATTAGGATTTGACTAGGATTTGATTAAGATTTGGATTTAGGATTTAGTGTTTGATTAGGATTTCTTAGGATTTGGTTAGAATTTCATTAAGATTTGATTAGAATTAGGATTTGATTTAGGTTTTGACTTAGGATTTGATCAAGATTTTATTGAGGATTTAATCAAGGTTTGACTTAGGATTTGATCAAGATTTTACTGAGGATTTAATCAAGATTTTACTGAGGATTTAATCAAGGTTTGACTTAGGATTTGACTAGGATTTGATTTAGGATTCGACTAGGATTTGACTTAAGGTTTGACCAAGGTTTGATTTAGGATTTGACTAGGATTTGACTTAGGATTTAACCAAGATTTGACCTAGGATTTGATCAGGACTTGACTTAGGATTTGATCAAGGTTTGACTGAGGATTTAATCAAGGTTTGACTTAGGATTTGACCAATGTTTGACTTAAGATTTGATCAAGATTTGACTTAGGATTTGAATAAGGTTTAATTAGGATTTTAATATTTCTATTTTTAATATTTTTTAAAATTATTATTTTATATATATATATATATATATATATATATATATATTTATGATTAATATATGATTTTTTTTTTTTTTTTTTTTTTTTTTTTTTTTTTTTTTTTATAATTTCTTTAAGATTGGATCAAAACTTGATTAATATTGTTAAGGTTTAATGGAAGTTATTTAAAATTCTATTAGAGTTGTTAGGATCTTGTTGTTGCATATTTCTTTTTTATCTTCCACAACCAGGTGCCCGGAGCATTCTCAAGTAAGACTTCATGTATTGCGACATAATTTGGTGTATCTAACGTGAAAGCTTCTGGTGGAAAATTATTGAGATTTTTTTGATTTATTTGACTTCTAAAGAAAGAAGGCAAGAGAGTTGAAGGAGGAATTATGGATGGTGCATCAATGGGAGTTTCTAGTAGAGTTGCAAGTGGAGTAACAAGTGGAGGTAGCAAAGGAAGACAAAGTATGTATTTTGATTCTAACTTTGCAAGCATGCTTGAAGCATTTTCTTTATTCATACAATAATAACAAGTAATAGATCATAAAGAAGATATGGCAAATAAGGCATTACAAGCAGTTGTGGACAAGATCGATCAGTTTGAAGGGAAGAATATTACAAAATAATTAAGATGTTATGTTAAAGAAATGAAATTGAAGCGTGATTTTGAGAAGGAGATGGTTCAATTATTTGAATTAGCTACTGTACCAAAGATAAGAAGCCACGTAAAGTCTATTATAGGATAATTTGATGGTTCATGGAATTTTTTTTTTCAAATATTAAAAGATAAGTATTTTTTTAAAGACAGTGATTGGGTTACAAAAAAGACGTTTTTTGAATGGATTGAAAGGCCTAAGAAGGATCTTCAACTAATAAAATTATTGAAGGAGTTTGAAAGGCAATATTCCCATTTATCAAAGAAAGAGAAGCTATTACTAGATCCAAGGAAAGTGGAGCTTTTTCTTCAAGCGATTGATGAAGAGTTGTAAGAGAAGTTAGAAATTTTATTTAAAGATAAAGAAGAAGAAGAAGGATTGACATCAAATTAGAAAGAAGTAGAAGAAAGAATAGGATTATTTACAAAAAGAAAAAAGAAAAAAGATAGGGTGGATATTCAAAGACCATTGTAAGCATCTAAGATAAAATTGCCTACTAACCATCCTACATCTATGATTCAACCTTCAATAGTAATATCAAAAAAAGAATAAATGGGCATTGATGAAATCATATAAGAGATGAGAGATTTGCAAATAAAATTTGTAAAACTTAAAAAAAAGGGCCAATCATCAAAAATATTAATAAGACAAAAATTTGGACAAATGGATGGTATAGTACATAGGTACATGTGGTGTGATAGCATGGATCATTCAAGAAGGGAGTGTGAAGATTTTACAGAGGCGCTACGTAAAGGAATTATTTTTTTCAAAGATGGTATGATACATTTAGAGGAGAGTGGAGAAAAATTAGAGACAAACTTTGATAAAGGAAGAATAAAGGTACTTACAAGAGAATCATTTAAAATCTCAAGTAATGAAGCATCAATATATTAGGTGGAAGCAAATTGACGTAAGTGTTTAAGTATAAATCTTGAACTTCTAGAAGAATCTAGTTCTTTATAGACAAGTGCAATGAATTATGCTAGAAAAAAAATTTATTAAAGATGATTTAAAACGTATTGGCAATGATATTTAATAAATTACTAGATGTAATGATCCAATAGATAGATTATAGGTGTATGCTCATATTGCAAGGAGTCAACATGACGCATTAATAGAAGAAAAAAGAAGAAGAGATGAGAATAATAAAGGGCCATAAAAAAGGACTACAAGAAGAGAAAAAACACGACAACAAAAAAATCCTATGCATAAAGAGACAATGGAGAATGTTCCTACAAAAAAAAGAGATTTTATAAAAGAGAAGAAAAAGGCCCTTGCTTATAAATTACAATCAAATATTGAGGTTGCTACCGATTTGAAGAAGGTATTGGAGGAGCGGATTTTAAGTGGAAAGATTGAGTTTACAATTGGTGAGATTTTAGGAATTGCAAAACGGAAGTTTCATGAAGTTATTATTGATAAAATAAAAAGAAAAAAACAATCTATTGGTGATACTATAATATCAAATATTCAAGATACAAAAGCAATGGGAAGCAATGAAGATGAAGAAATTGAAATGCAATTGGTTGGAGATGTTTCACGAGTCAAGTTCACAGATAAAGAAAATAATATTCAAGCTTTTAGTCATTATTCTTGAAGTCTTTGGATAAGAGCTACAACAGAAACTTTAATAAAATTAGGATAATTAGAAGAGACGATTGTAGCGCTAATTGATCATGGTTTTGAAATCAATTTAATATCAAAGGAATTATATAAAAAATAAAAATGGCCGATTGATATTGAACATGGATGGATGATAAGATTAGCAAATAATTCAAAGGAAGAATGGTATAGAGCTTGTCCAAATATAAAGGTGATGATAGGAGATATCATTCATGAACAATATTTCTTTGTACAAGATATGTCTATATATTCAATTATATTGGGACAACCATTTATTACTACTACAATAATGGAAATAAAGATTATGGATGATGGTTTAACCTATGCAAAAATAAGAAGCCAAGATGGAATGAAAGCAGTTCAATTTTTAACTATTTATACCGATCATGAAAGAAATCATGATAAATTGAAAGAAAAGCCATTATTAAATGAGAATTTTGAAGACCTTGAGGATTTTTACCGCACACCATTGTAAAGTGGGATTGCAATGGATTAGAGGAAGACATGCTCCCGCTGAATTTAACAAAGATGGCATTATCTAGTGGACTTATTCGATTGAAATAAGATAATGTATTATGTTTTAAAACTATTGAAAGGATGAAAAGAATAGATAAATGTTATGTTAAAAATATAGAGAAATTTTTGAAAGAAAATAAAGGATTAATTAAAGATGAATTTATATAAGGAGCATTTGAAGAAGTATGATTTGCGGATATTATAGGAGAATTAAATTATTTATTGCAATATGGATTATAAGGAGATAATAAAATTAACAATGTATGTTCTAAAAAATTTTATGATGAAATTCAAAACTTAATGAAAAATTTAAGTCACAAAGAAATACGTATTGAAACTAAGTATAAATCAGTGGCAAAAAAAGTTAAACCAGTGGCTTTGCCACTACCATCAGATTGTGAAGAAAAGGTGAGAGGAGCATCTATACAACCAAATTTGAGAGATCCTAGGAAGATAGGGCATGAATTTATGGATGCTACATTAGATGGATTAAAAGTTGGGTATGAAGGATTTTTGACAAAATATTAAGAAAAATGCTTTAGAAATATGCTTCCATGACATAGAAAGGCTTTTGTATTTAAAGGACATGAAATTAGATGTATTGATCTAAATATTGTAGTATCTATGGTTATTTTTACTATTCTTCATGAATCATGGAATTTATGACCAATTCTAGTACTAAGGGTACATTTATCCAAGTTGATAAACTTACTCAATGAAAAGATTGAAATGGAGATTTTAGAACTATCTATGGCACCTTATTCAAATTGATGGTTTATGATACCAAAGAAAAATGGAACAATGAGATTTATACAAGATATGCAACTTGTAAATAAAGTAACTATTAGAAGTATGGATTCAAGTCCAATTGTGGATGAATTTGCAGAGGCATTTGTTGGAAGAGCAATCTATTTGGTAGATGATCTTTACTCAGGATATGATCAATTCTAATTGGCATTACAAAGTAGAGATTTAACTACTATGAAGACTCCGTTGGATTTGGTAAGAATGTGTACATTGCCTCAAGGGGCTACTAATTCAATAACTCATATGATGAATGGAATGAATAAAGTATTGAAAGAGTTTATATCAAAAAAGACTATGCCATTCTTAGATGATGTTTCAATTAAAAGATGTGCAAAAGAAGAATAAGATGAGATATTGGATCAGAAAGGTTGTAAAAGATTTGTTGCAAATCATATTATGGATTGTAAAAAGATTTTATCACAATTGGAAGAGGTACACTTGACCTTATCAGGTATAAAATCTATATTTGGAATAAATAAAATACTGGTTGTTGGATACATATGTGGATCATATGGACATAAGCCGAATATTAAAAAGATTGATATTATTAAAAAGATGAAAGAATGTGCAAATATTACAGAAGTCAAAAGATTTTTAGAAGCGTGCATTTTCTATCATATATGGATACCTCATTTTGTACATGTAGCAGATCCATTATATGAATTGCTAAAGAAGAATAAAAGATTTCAATGGAAAAAAGAATAAAAAAAAACTATGAAAAAATTGAAAAAACTTCTTTTTTCACCTCCAACTTTGAAGAAAGTGAATTATGAATGTGGAAGACCAGTAATATTAACAGTTGATGTAAGTCTAATTGAAATAGGTTAGATAATTGGACAAGATGATGAACAAGAGAATATATATGTAGTACAGTTTGGAACAAAAGTTTTGAATATTAGACAAAGAACATATACACAAATTAAAAGAGAATTATGGGATGTAGTAATTGCTATAAAAAATGAAAAAGAGTATTTGATTGGTGCATCCGTAGTTATAGAAATAGATTGTTTGTCTTTATTGGATATGATTACAAGTTGTTCAACTCATGATATTACTATGTTAAGATGGATAGCATATATCAAATCTTTGAATCCAAAGTTTAAACACATTGCAAGGAAAGATAATTCAATTACAAATATATTATCAAGGGCAAGGTATTATAATGAAGAAGATATGATTGATTTGGAAGATGATGTGGGTGCAAATTTTTATATTAATGCATTATCAAAAGAAGAAGGTGTATGTTTAAACACACCATTGGAATTATTTTTAAGAAACTTATATGAAGGTGAATGGGAAGATATTGGAAAGTATCTAAGTACATTAAAACAATAAGAAGATTGGACAGATAAAAAATTTAAAAAAATTCATAAGAAAGCCTATGGATATTTTTTACATGATGGATATTTATGGAAGCATCTAAAGAGAAGAGGAGAAGTACCATAATAGGTGATATGTGATTAGAAGCTCAACAAAAGATTATCAAAGAATTTCATGAGAGTTTGTGGATAGGACATAGACAGCTTTTATTAAATTGAAAAAAAAATATTGATAGAAAGGCATATATAAAGATGTGGTTGATTTTATAGGATCATGTGAAATTTTCCAATTTTATTTTAACATTCGACAACAAAATAAATTACATCCAACTTATCCTTTAGCACTACATTATAAGTCGATAGTGGATTTAGTGGCAATGCCTATGGGACTTGGACAAATGAAATATTTGATACTTGTACGTGAAGATTTATTAAATATGATTGAAGGACAAGCATTAAAAACAAAGAGTATTAAAAGTGTACGTCAATTTTTCTTGGAAGACATTATTTGTTGCTATGGTTGTATAGGAAAAATCATAGCAAATAGAGGTGAATTGGATGCAAAAGAAGCAAGAAAACTCTTTGGTAGAATGAGAATCAAACTTTCTTTGACAACATCATATAATCCATAAGATAATGGGAAGAGTGAGCGTGGACATTCACCTATTGTTAAGGCATTAGTAAAAACATGCAATGGCAAAATACATCAATGGCCAAGGCTACTACTATTTGCATTATGGGCAGATCATACAACTCATAGTACGGTGACTAGTTATATGCCTTCTAAATTAATGTACGGACAAAAGCCAGTTATGCCAATAGAAGAAACAATGCCTACATGGGAAATATTACCTTGGAAGTATAATCTTAACAAAGAGGAGCTTTTAGCATTACAGATTCAACAATTAGAAAGAAGGCCTAAGGACATTAAAATGGCAATAGGAAGGTTGAAAGAAGTAAGGGAAAAAAATAAAGAAAGATTTGATAAAATGCATCGAGTATGGCCTAAGAAAATAGAAGAAAGTAATTAGATATTAGTCTATGACAATAGTTTGGACAACCAACATAGTATATTATAAAAAAATTTTAAGCATTGTTTTGGATTATATATTGTGATAGAAGCATATGACAATAGAACATATTTATTATGGAAAGGAGGTAGAAAAAAAAATAAACTCAAAAGGTATTAATGCTGCCTTTTATAGAAGTGACTTCTAATTGCTTTGTATGGCCATAAATAAGGCAAAATAAAGTAGATTAGAAAAATAAATAATATAGGCATCTTCAAAAAAAAATTGGAAATAGGTTTCAGAAAAATTTACCACAAATTTTTAAGAGTTGATACCTAGAGAGGGCCAATTATGAACCTAGATCAAAATCAGATCCTGAGGCACAAAACAACGTGCCTATGGTAGATGAAGGGTTTTTTTTGGAAGATCAAAGAGTGGGATTAGAAAGCAAATTAGAAAGATTTTGCATAGGATTTGATTTAGAGTGATTTGAATCAAAACTGACTTTGTAAAAGCTTTGCAAAGTCAAGGTTATTTTTGATGATTTTGGATTTTGTGAAATAAAATAGGGTTTATGCTTTGGGCAATTACAAAAGTTTTATAGCAGATCTATGGCTAAAATTTATTAAGTTGGTTGATATTATTTTTGCTAATTTTTGCTATAATTTTGAATTTAATGTAATAGTTTAATTATAAGTAATTGAGATCTAAATGGATTAAGATCTCAAGAATTGGGTTTTGAGGGCTAGTTAGGATTTCACAAATTTTAAGCAATTTGCTAATTGGATTTGAGTGAAATTTATATTTACAGTTAGAAGACTTAATTTCCTATAAATATATGAAATTTGAAAGCAATTGAATAATGAAAACAAGAGGTTTAGGTACTAGAATATTGGCATCAAGATTGGAGAAGGAGGTCGGTCGACACTTGAGCAGATTTATAGATTTTTTTTTTTTTTTTAGTGAGTTTGATCTTCTTCAAACTTAATGTGTTTGTTGTCAATTTAGTTGTTAAGGCGTGTGTAAATGTTCAATCAAGATCAATAGTTTATTTGGTAATTATTGAGGTTCTAAAATTGCCTTAGGAATTGCTTAGGGCTTGGTTAGGATTCGATTAGGATTTAGGGTTAAGATTTAGGGTTTAGTATTTGATTAGGATTTGATTAGGATTTGATTAGAGTTTGATTAAAATTTAGGATTTGAATTTAGGATTTAGTATTTGATTAGGATTTGATTAGGCTTTGATTAGAATTTGATTAAGATTGGAATTTGGATTTAGAATTCAGTGTTTAATTAGAATTTCATTAGGATTTTATTTGGATTAGGATTTGATTAAGATTTGGATTTAGGATTTAATATTTAATTAAGGTTGATTAGGATTTGATTAAGATTTGATTAGAATTAGGATTTATTATAGATTTTGACTTAGGATTTGACCAAGATTTGACTAGGATTTAACTTAAGATTTAATCAAGTTTTGATTTAGGATTTGACCAAGGTTTGACTTAAGATTTAACCAAGGTTTATTTTAGGGTTTGATCAGGGCTTGACTTAGGATTTGATCAAGGTTTGACTTAGAATTTAACGAGGGTTTGACTTAAAGTTTGACCAATATTTGATTTTAGATTTGACTAAGATTTGACTTAGGATTTGACCAAGGTTTGATTAAGATTTTAAAATTTCTATTTTCAATATTTTCTAAAATTATTATTTTATATATATATATTTTATATTTATGATTAATATATGATTCTTTTTTTTTTTTTTTTTTTTTTTTTTTTTATAATTTCTTTAAGATTGGGTCAAAGCTTGATTAATATTATTAAGATTTAATGGAAGTTATTTAGAATTCTATTAGAGTTGTTAGGATTTTATTGTTGCGTATTTTTTTTTTTATCTTCTATCGCTAGGTGCTCGGAGCATTCTCAAATAAGACTTCCATTAAATCTTAATATGACATCTTACTTTCATAAATAGATATAGATAGTAAATTCCATCTTATTATATTTTATTCTCAAAAATTTTTTACTATCAAATTAATTATAAAATCTACAATAAGAAGCTTCTTATTATTGAAGATTCTTTTCATTTTCTTGAAGGAACAATCGATCTTGTGACTGTTTATACAAATCATAAGAATTTGAAATATTTTATGTCAATTTGGGTTCTTAATTGTCACTAAGCTTGATAGAATATATTATTATCTTGATTTAACTTTGTCATCACTTATTGACTTAGGAAGCAATAAGGATTATTTGATGCTTTATCAAAGAAATCATATCTTGTATCAAGAGCAAAAGATGTAGCGTTTGATTAACAATGTATAATTTTGTTGAAGCCGGAGTAATTTTATCTTTACGCTACTATTACATCAATACACATTGATTCTAATTTCTTTAATGAGGTACATGCTGCAACTACTAATTATACTCTGGCCCTTGATATTAAGCGTCACCTCAAAAAAAATGTTAATAATTTTAAGCTTAAGGAAGACTTTTTATACTTTGAAGAATATTTGTATATCCCTGAAGGACCTACACAATTGTGTGTTCTTCAATCTTGCCATGACTTTCCAATTGTAGATCACTTTGGATTTAATAAGACCTTGGAACTTATTTCTTGAGATTTTTTATAGCTTCAATTGTAGAAGACTATAAAGGACTTTGTACTCTATTGTTACATTTGTTCAAGGTCCAAAAATCCTTGACATTGCCTTTATAGACTCTTACAATCCTTATATGTTCCAAGATAGTCATGGTCTTCTACCTTGATGGATTTCATTATGGATCTATTGCCATCCAATTTATTAGACAACATCTTTGTGGTGGTCAATCAACTCAAAAAGATAGCTCATTTCATTCTTTACAAAAATATTGTATCTAATGAAGAAACGACAAGGCTCTTTTTTGATAGTATATATTGATATCATAGCTTAACAGATGATATTGTATCCAATCAAGGATCTCAACTCATATCTAAGTTTTGAAGATATCTTTTTGAAATATTGAAGGTGGATATTAAACTTTCTTTGGCTTTCCATCTTCAAATTAATAGCCAAATAAAATAAGTTAATCAAGTTTTGGAGTAATATTTATAATATGATATCAATTATCAATAAGACGATTGGATTTTATATCTATCATTAGTAAAATTTATATATAATAATATTATTTATGTCTCAATTCAATAAATATTCTTTTATTTCAACTATGGATATTACTTAAAGCTTATTTTATGGAATATCCTAAACAACAACAATTGAGCAGTTGAAGAATTTGCAAAGCATCTATTGCAATACCAAACAACCTTCAAGCTTCAATTACAAGCAGTTCAAGATACTTATAAGACATCTATAGATAAATTCAAGAATCAATTATTTACTTTTTATATTGGAAATAAAATATGGCTTCTTTGACAAAACATCAAAACCAAGCGGTCATATAATAAATTGGACTATTAGAGACTAAGACCATTTTCCATCCAGAAGAAAATTAATCTAATGGCATATTACTTAGAACTACCATCTTTTATATAGGTACATTTAATTTTTCATGTCTTTCTTTTAGAGCCTTATAGAGAATTGTATATTTCAAGAAGAGTACAATAATCACCACTTAATATTAAAATAAAAAATCATAAAGAATATGACATCAAAAAGATATTGGATTTATAATAGAGGTGGGACAAATTGAAATATCTTATTCATTGGCACAACTATAATATCAATGAGTACACATAGAAATTAGCCAAAAATCTTTCTAATGCACTTCAAAAGATATAGGAATTTCATTAATTCTATCTCCACAAATCTAAATATATTTGATGATAAATTCTTGGTGAAGACTAGATCCAAGGAATATTCATAAGAAGAGAAGAGTTAAACTAAAATCCTCATTAATATGCAATTATTATTTCAAGATAGAATAAAATTGTAAAAGCAAATTAGTCACCATATTAAAACTTCAAGTATTGAAAGATTTAGCAAAATAAGATTCAGAAGATTTCCTTACTATGCAAGCTTCAAAAAAACTAGTACAATTTTTATAGCCTTCAATTAAACAAAGTGAAGATGATACATTTCAGCGCTAAGTACAAATAGGATTGGAGCTATTAGAAGCACCATCCAACTATACAAGTCTTGATTCCAATACTTGAGTTTGGAAAGGTGAATTCTTCTAAGCCTAAGATCTTGTTTGGAAGATGTTTTGAAGGCCGCAATAAAGATTAGATCCTTGGATGGGATGTTTTAACAACAAAGGTATTAGCTCAAGGCCATAAATAATTTTTTTAAGGACAAATAGAATCTATTATCTAAAAATAAAAAATAAAAAATAAATTTTTATTAATACAGCATATTTTTGATTTTTTACATATGTAAAAAGATTTTTGAAGGTATGAGCTCATCTTAAAACTTGTTGCTAGAAAATGGGGTGATGTTAGGGATATACACTTTGGAGGTTTACAAAACCTTCTAAAACATTCTAGAGATTTTTGAGTTATTGAAAGTCGGTTGAGAAGCTCTCTAATTAGTGAAAGTAGCTCAAGAAGCTTCGAAATTGATAGAAAGAACTTGAGAAGCTTCTTAGTTGGTAGAAGCTGCTTGAGAAGCTTCTTAGTTTGATGGAAGCCACTCAAGAAGCATCTTAGACATGGATATATATAAAAGTTGAGGCTAAAGTGTTCTTCAATCTCAACAATGCATCTCTTAGAGTTCTAGCTTATCTTTCTTAGTATTGTTTGTATATTCATCTAGTTAATTCAAATTTTTGTTAGTTTCTTCTTAAAACCTTGTTCTAATTTAAGTCTCTTGCTCTACATTCTTATGTCCTTGATACTCATGGCATTTTTTTCTTTTGTATTATAAAAATAATAAAAGACCAAAATCCACTTGTAATTTTGTATTAGTAGCTCAAAAAAAAAATTCAACCTTGTTTGGCTCCAATATTAATTTTTTTACTTTTAACAATCAAGAATACTATCTTTCAAACTTTCTTAATAGTTTTGTAGCTTATAAATTCTTATTAGATTGCTCAATCTATTCTAAGAATAATTTCTTAATAGTTCAATTAATATCTTTTAACAAATATTTATCGTTTAAGGTATGTGAAAATATCTCCTATGAATTTTCAAAATGCTCTAAAATTAATTTATCCTATTTTCTTATTTCTAATACCATTGTAAGTTCAAACAATTCAATTCTTTTTATTTTTAAAAAAATTAAATTTAATTCCATTTTTTGCATATAATATCTCAAATAATTTGAAACATCTTTTCTATCAAATTGGTCAATCTTGTTAATCATTATAGATATTACACCAATTATATAAATCAATCAAGAATATTAGTATTAATTATATTACATAAGTCTAAAATTATCAATACAATCTTAATTTTGAACAATGATTACAAAGTCATTCTAAAATCTATAAAAATAAGACTTATGCCTTTAAAACAAGCTTAAAGCTAGACCTCTCATTCAACTCACTAATCTCCAAAAGCCTCCTTATTCTACCTCCAGCGGTTGTTTAAATGCCTTGGGATTAGAATATAACCATGTTCTACAAACAGTTCTCATTTAGGTATCAATTCTATTTTTTTCACAGATCCACTTATCTAATCTTATACTTAATTTTTCTAAGAGCCAATTATACCAAATTTTTACCTATTTAACTTCATTTAGACCAAATTATGGCCTTATAAAAGATGTAGAAGTAATCTAATAATAAATCTCAACCTAAAAATTAAAATGCTATTCAATTTTAAAATTTTTGTTAATAAAATAAATAAAATTAAATTAAAAGATTTCTATAAAATTATTTTTGAAATATTTTTAATACTTATTAATTTAAGATGAAATAATAATAATATAAGATAAAATAATTATAATCTAAGATAAAAGAATAATAATCCAAAAATTAATTTAATTGATATTTTTACCATATAATTGTATTACAATAAAACTTCTATCCCTCTCTAAACTTATGCATCTTTTACATGTGCCAAACAAACATTTCATATTAATTTGCATCAAATCATTTCTTCAATTTTAGCATTAGTTCCTTCATCATTACTTTCAACATCAAAATCTTCATTAGTATCATCATCTAAAAGATCTTTTAAAATAATTTTTCCATCTCATTATTTAAATATCTTCATCTTCTTTCTTACAATAGGTATTTTTAACCTTACTCTATTCAACTCCCTCAATGAATATATTACATTATTATGAAGTGTCTCTACAATATTTGGCTCAAATCAATGCTTAAAAATTTTTCACAAAGCATTGTGTTGATTATCCAAACTACTATCATAGACTAATATCCAATCACCTTTTTCAATTGCTTTAGGTCTTAATTGATGTTGTTTATGAAATTAAACTTTATTTTCAAATCTTATCTTTTTTAATCTTTGCAATATAGCTTCTATATCTTTTGATTTTTTCTTAAGTTATTAAATCTTAATGGCTAACAATTCTTCTTTAATTAATCTATCTTCCTATAGTAGTACATTCTAAGTTAACATGTGTTTTTTAATTGGCATGATAGGTTTTTGATTTTTTATGAATTCTATTGGCATATATCCTGTCACTGAGCTATGTGTTGTATAATCAAACCATAATACAAATGGTAGTAGTCAAGGCCATTTTTTTACTTTTCTATTATAAATTTTAATTAAAACTTTTATAATAGATGGATATCCATATTTATTATTTATATTTTCCTCTAAATTATAAGTAATAGTTAATGAAAGCTTTATTCTATATTTTACAAAATACTCACAAGCTTCATGAGTATTTAACTCTCTATGATTTGGAATGACTTTTTCTACACATTTATAGTAGTAGATATTATCTTCAAGTAAAAACCTGTAAATTTTTTTAATAGATTTTATCTGTAATGCCCTATCTTCTACTTGGTTTGATAAATCTTCATGATCCAAGACTAAATATCTCATCTGCTCTAAGTCTATTAGCATAATAATCAAATCCACAACCTATTTGAAATAAATAGCTAAAGGATATATTGGATATAAATCATCTTGATGCCATATATTAATATACATCTGATAAGTCATACATGACTCTATAAATGAATAGTCTGCCTTGAGAGAAGGAGCTCGTGTGGATGAATGCTAAGAAGGCCATGCAATTTTTGTTATTTTATATAATACTATTACAAATTAATATAAGATTGGAATTATATTGAAGTGTGATGAGCAATTGTATGAGTGAATGTTACTATTGAATGTAGTCTACAATATATGAGTTGATTGATTGATATGTGCATGTAATTGAATGTCCAATTGAAGAATATGAAGTTGCTGAGAGATTTGTAGTGACTTGAGTGGAAGCGATTGGTGAGAGATTATTATAGAAGTGAAAGTAATTGATTACTTGAATAAAATCAGAGAATAGTAAGCAATTGGTTAATATATGAGTAAACAATTGAGAGAATGAGTAAAGCATGTAGATAAGTGAGAGAGCAATTGAAGTGAGTTAATGAAAATTCCAAGCAGATTTTAGAATATGTGTAAAATAATTGAAATTGTGAGAATATTATTATCGTATGTCTTATGATATATATGAAGTCTTGTTCAAGAATGCTCTAGATACGTGGCTATAGAAGATAAAAAGAAATAATAATAACTAATTCTAACCTCTCTAATTAATCTTTAAACAATCCTTAAATAAATCCTAACTAAATCCTAATCAATCTTAGTCAAACCTTAATAAATCCTAAAATAAATCCTAATTAAATCCTAATCAATTCTAATCAAATCCTAATAAATCTTAAAACAAATCCTAACCTAAATTCTAGCCAAATTCTAAATTAAATCCTAAAAAATCCTAAAACAAATCCTAACAAATCCTAGCCAAATCCTAAACTAAATCCTAACTAAATTATTTTAACTTTAGGGCAATTTAGAATCTCAATATCTATTGATTAAATTGTTGATCTTATGTAAAAATTTACACATTCTTTAAAAACTAAATTTGTAGTAAGCACATAAAATTTGAAGAGGATCAAACTTACAAGCAAGAAATTCAATCCAAAAATTCAATCAAGTGTTGGTCAGCCTCCTTCTCCAACCTTAATGCTGATTGTCTAGTATTAATATCTCCTTTTTATACCATTTAATTGCTTTTAAATTTCAAATATGTATAGAAAATTAAGTCTTCTACATACACATATAAATTTTACTCCAATCCAATTGATAGATTGCTAGAAATCTTAAGAAATCTAACTGACCTTCAATTCCCAATTTTTGAGATTCCAATCTACATAAACTTCAATAATCTTTGATTAAACTATTAGATCAATCTCAAATTTATAATAATCTAGAAGCACAACTGTATGTACCAATTTACAAAATCTCACCTATAGATCTATAACCAATCTCACAATATGCTAAAAAATGTAAATTCTAATATGTTTCACAAAAATCAGAGTCACCAAAATCAACCCTGATTTTGCAAAGTCCTTACAAAGTTGTTATAAACTCAAATCACTTGCAACCAATGCTCATAAAAAGATCTTCTAGTTTTCTCTCTAATCCCATCTTTTGATTTGCCAAAGAATTCTCTAATCGCTATAAGCACGTAGTTTGTGCTTTGGGATCTGATTCTGATTTCAGGTCATAATCGATCTTTTCTAGGTATTTATTTTGAGATTTTTGAGATAATTTTTTTTCAAATCTATTCTTAACTCTTTTTTAATGATTCCTATATTATTTATTTTTTTAATATACTTTATTTTACCTTATTTATGATTATACAAAATAAGTAGAAATCTCTCCTATAAAAAGATAGCATTAGCCTTTTAATCTTTTTTTTATTTTCTTCTCTATTATCTATATTTTTAAGATAAATTTTTTCAAATATTTTTATATAAGCTCTTATATATTATAATTATTACCTCTCTCTTTCACCTAATGGCTGTGTCACTATACGACATTGTTAACCAATTGGAATAATGAGTGCGAATTGAAATTATATCGATGCCTAAAATTGGAGTCAATGTATGACAATTGGAAAAATCCAATCAGCCTAAAAGGAGGGTTGGGTGGAATAGAGTGAAATCAATGAAAAATATAATAATCAAAAAATAGATTATAAAAAATTAAATAAGTCAGTACTAATTAGATTGCCCATTGGAGATTAAGCATAGATGCAATGCATCAGAGCTAAACTAATTGAACATTCTATCTATTAGAGAGAAGTGAACTAAAGTGAAGGTAAATAAAATAATAGAGCAGCAAACCAATAGATGCAGCGCTGTACCAAAAAAAAAGTATACTGCATCAATTGAAGAAGAACAGTGAATTTAAAACAGTGCTAGAAAAGCTTTTGATCCAATTGATTAATTCACAATATACATTATAGACAATACTATAGAGTTCAGAGTGAGGATAAAGTTCCCTCTTTAGTTTTAAATGTGCAAATCCATTGGTTAATCATATCTTAAATCACCTATAGAACCTTGAAAATAGTCATCTGCCTCCTTGTGAATGAACCTTTGCCATTGGAATTAAACTCCCATTAATAGATAACCACTATTATATTTGGTGCTACTGTCGAAGAAGCAGAAATTGATAAAAAATATTAAAGGTTCCCTTATAGGTGGATTAAGAAATGTGGTTAATTGGATATTTTGTTGAAGGGATCCAATGAGCCAATAATGTGGTTAAGAAAAAAAATAATAAAATAAAGCATATTAGAAAAAAGGCTTCTAGAGCAAAAAGAGCAAGAGTGAGGAATTTAAGGGCCAAATTGAATTCCCTTTCTTGATGGAGTAAGAGTGAAAGGAATGCACCTTTATCTCTACAACAATTGGAAAAATTAATTATACATCTAAATCAGGAAGAACCAATAAGACCTATAGGCGTCAATCAATCAACTATCAAATCTACATCCCAATTGTTAGTTATTAATATAAATCAAGAAAATTTGAATAGTTATGAGCAATCACAATCCAATGGATTTGTGGCAAAATCACTAAATCCGGTTGTATTAATTAAGCCACAAACTCTAATTGTATCACTTGCTTGTGAGATTGACTTAGTATAATTATTTGCTGAAAGAAACTAATTTTTAATTTTATCAATTAGTAAAGAAATCCCAACGATAGTGCCGAGTGAATAAATTGATGAGGATTATGAAGAATTTATAGAAAGTGAAGGAAATCAAATAGTTGAGAAAAAATTTGTTAGAGATTCGGCAAGCAATAGTGAAGAAGAGGCAAGTGAAATTGATCAATTGGATAAAATATCCATTGAATGGCGATAGATCAATCCATTATATGAAAGATTTAGTGAAACCAATAGAGATCAATTAGTGAAAGATTAGAAATTAGGACTATTTCTTGATCTTGACAAACCAGTGATTGACCAAGAATGGTTGAAGGAAACAAGCAATAGTAATTCAAGTGTTAATAGGATCAATAAAAGCTCTATGAGACAATTGGTAAGTACTTTCATTTTCACGGGGGTATACCAATAAATCAGTAGAACTAATAACCAATTAAATAATAACACCCAGACCTCAATTATGATAATGTTTGCTCTCATATGGACCACAATTCAATCAAAATTATAATAGTAATAGTTTTATAACCTCTGGGAATTTAAATCCTAATTTTTCTATAAATAATTTTAATAATAGAGGCTGTAATAATAATTCTAACTGATTTATACCTAGAAATTCAAATCTCCAATTACAAAGATGGATTCAAATGCCTTATGGCAATATTAATCAGAGTTGTCCTACATATGGAAGAAGAAATCTCAATTGGATGAATAATAATGTAGTGTGTTATAATTGTAATCAAAGAAATCATATTTAATCCAATTGTCCAAATGCCAAAGTTGAGGTCCCTTATATATCTATTTGTGGCAATTACAAACAACAAGGCCATACGGCTGAGGAGCGTAATGGCCTTAAGAAGGATGGATATAGGGATATTGGTAATGGGAGAAATATAAAAGATAATAATATAAAATTAATCCAATTGCCTGATGATTATATAATGCCAAGTAGTAGCAATGGGAGAAATATAAAAGATAATAGTGTAAAATTAATCCAATTGCTTGATGATTATGTAATGCCAAGTAGTAGCAATGGAAGTAATCAAAATAACAATAGGTCTATGAATAAAGTGGATGCTTACGTAAATAAAAGCAATAGGTTAGACCCATTGGTATAATCTTTGAGTATAGTGCAATAGGTTGTGGGTGTTAGCACCCGTGGCATGTTGGCCAAGCAATGGCCTAAAGATGTAGAACCAATTAAATTTGATAAAGTAGAATTGGTAACTAAATATAATGGGATGACCAATAGATCTACCATGGAAAATCTAATAAGTGAGAATCCACCAGACCTTGAGGTGATTAATAAAGAATCTATTAGTAGTACTACTACTGCACATATAGATGTGTAAAAACACTTGGTGGGATTTTATAATCCATTAGTGGCTATGTTAGCAATGCCTATTGCACCTATGGATCAAATCAAGAGTGAAAAAAATAAAATTGGAAATATTATAGTTTCTAATATAAGTAAAAGTCAACCAATCATATTTATAGAGAATCCTATAATAGTATCAATTGGTGTGAAATTGCTTGATCCTATTGGCACTTCAAAAACAAATTAGGTGCCTGATAATATGATACATCTAGAACCAATGGATAATTAGTTTTATCCTATTCAAGGAAGACAAATGAAAAAATTAAAAACTATTGGAATAATACAAGATACCATATCCTATGATCTATTGGAAGATTTGGAAAAGATCAAAGGTGATATTATCTTTAAGCAATTGTTGACTGTTGCCCCACAATGCCGTGCCCTGTTGTAGTTGACCCTCATCAAGAAAAGATATAAGCCAATAGTAAGTAAAGTATCCCTTAGTCCAAACCCTGAATCTCCTATAGTAGATGTTCAAATAAAGGATCTATTAATTAAAGGAATCCAAGTAGATGGTGGATCTAATATAAATTTAATGGATGCCAATACTATGGCAAAATTAAATTTGAAGGACTTACAGGAAATCCAATTGATTCTCAAGATGGCTGATCAAAGTAGAGTGAGGCCATTGGAAGTTTTGTCTAAAGTTTCAACAACTATAGTTAATATTGAATACTTTATAGATTATATTGTATTTAAATCCAGCACATCTTATATGGCATATCTAATTCTATTAGGTCGGCCTTGGTTTTATTAAGCATATGCCAAAGATGATTGGAAAAGAGGCTTATTAACAATTGGTAAGGGCAGTAAAAAAGTGAAGTTGGACATGTATCCCATCAGATATAATGGAAAAATCCAATGATACTCTCTTGAGGTATCAAACAACAAAACCTGTAATTTTGATTTAAAAGATGTTGAAGTCAATCATGTACATGATAAACTTGATTGCGTATATGTAAATAAAAATTTGAAATTGACCTATAAAAAAGTAGGGCTTGGAAAATATATAATTCCATATTCAGAAGATGATAATAGCAATAAGTGCATCTCTACATGGATGGCAAATAAAGTTGTTTATGTTGTTCAGCATATCCATAATAAAAATGAACTGAACAACCCTATGGGTGATTATATAATTGATGTTTGTGACCTATTGGAATCTACTCCGGTTGTACACCATATCCCTGAAGGACAATACTATGACCTATCCATTAATAAAGAAGGGAATGAGTTTAAAACTATTAAGATTAATCAGCAATTATATAGGCAAGAAAGAAGAGCATGGCAAATTTTTTTTATTAAATATGTAGCATCTTTTGCTTGGACCTATAAGGATTTAAAAGATATCTCCCTTGAAATATGTGAACATCATATTAATTTAGAATGAGATGCTAAACCTATTAGGCAAAGACAACGATGTGTTAATCCAAAATATTTCATATTGATAAAAGAAAAAATTAAAAAATTACTTGAGATTGGTTTTATTTATCTTATATCCTATAGCAAATGAATTAGTCCAATTGTAATTATACCTAAGAAAAATGGAAAAATATGAATTTGTTAAGATTTTAAGAAATTAAATAAAGCTATAAAGAAGGATTATTTTCCAATTTTATTCACAGATGCCATATTAGATACTATAGCAGATTATGAATGTTACTCTTTTTTAGATGGATTTAGTGGATATAATCAAATTAAGATCGTCCTTAAAAATCAATTAAAAAAAAATTTTACCATTGATTTGGAAACTTATGCATCTAAAGTGATGTTATTTGGTCTTGTAATGTCCCAGCCATATTTCAATGGGTCATGATGATAGCCTTTTAACCTTATCTTCAATGGTTTATGAAAATATTTTTAGATGATTTTTATGTATATGGCAATTAAAAAGACCATGAAGACCAATTGTCACTGTGTTTTGAAAATTTTAATAAATATGGCATTTCTTTGAATGCAATAAAATACTAATTTGTTGTACCATATGGCAACCTATTGGGACATATAGTAAATAAAGAGGATATAGCAGTGGATCCTAATAAAATCCTATTGATTGTGAACTTCCCTCATCCTAAAATTGTGAGGGAAGTAAGCAGATTTTTGGATTTGACAAGCCACTAAAGAAGATATATTTATTTTTTTATTGTATTAGCACCCCTATTGATCAAATTGTTGAAAAAACTTGAAGTGGAAGCAAGTTCAATGTGGGATACCAATTATGAATAGGCTTTTCTAGTTCTAAAAGATAAACTATCTTCAGTCCATGTGTTGATCCTCTTCAATTAGAATAAATCATTCCATGTATATGTAGATGCTTCAAATGTGGCAATTGGTTGTATTTTAAGTCACAAGAATGCCACCAATATGGATCATCCTATTTATTTTACAAATTGTCAATTGGTAGCAATTGAAAAAAATTACACTACTATTGAAAGAGAGGCCTTAGAAATGATATTTGCTATACAAAAATTTTGCCATTACCTATTTGGTTATGAATTCACATTCTATGTGGATCACGATGCATTAAAATATTTAATAAATAAACTTAATCTGAATCGCCACTTAATAAGGTAAATATTGCTATTGCAGGAATTTAATTTTGTAATTGTGATATGTCTTGGAAGTCCCATGGTAATGCTGATCATCTGTCCTGATTAGAATCTTTTGATATAATTAATCTATTATCAATTGATGATAATTTTTTAGATGCCAAATTATTTGAGGTTGATGTGATCTAGCTAGAATATGTAGAAATTTTATAATATCTGAATATTCAATTGTTTTTAGCCAATAGTATCCTTGCTCAAACTAAGGCTATTGTGTAGAAATGTGCCCCTTATACAATGATAGCCAATAATTTATATAAGTAGGAGTGAGATGGGATTTTAAGACAATGCATTTATAAAAATGAAATCCCATTAGTATTGGAAGGTTGTCGTTTGGATGCTTGTGGTGGTCATTTTGTTGGTGACACCACAGTCCAAAAAAATTTATTAGCAGGCTATTGGTGGTCTACATTGTTTAAAGATGTCCATAGGTATATTAGATATTATGATCCTTGCCAGAGAGTCAGTAGACCTACTCTTATTTTGATTATACCATTAGTACCCCTATTGGCATTAGCGCCATTTAAAAAATGATGCATTGATTATGTAGATCCTATAAGCCTAGCCATTGTCTCAAGGAAGAAGCAATATATATTGATTGCTATTAATTATGCCACTAAATAGGCAGAAGCAATTGCCACTAAAAATGATGATGCTAAGACTATGACAAAGTTTTTATAAGAGAATATTATTTCATAATTTGGATGCCCTAAGGAATTGATTAATAATAAGAGAATTCATTTCTTGAATGTCATTATTAAAGAATTAACTGCTACCTTTTTAATTAAATATCATAAGACATCCTCCTATCATCCTCAAGCTAATAAACAAACAAAGAAAATCAATGGCATATTGTGTAAAATAATCACCAAAACTATTGCAGGCTCAATTATTGATTGGGATGAAAAGCTATAAGGAGCCTTATGGGCCTATAGGACAATCTATAAGGTGACTATTTAATTCATTCCATTCCAATTGGTGTATGATTAGGAGGCTCTTTTACTTATTGAATTTGAATTATCTTTGTTGTAGGTTGCTTTGGATAATTGGTTGAATGATACAAAGAATTTAAAGGAACACATTTTTTAATTAGAAGCTTTGGATGAAAAGTGCCAAGAAGCTTACTTAAATACAACTGCTATCCAATCACGTAGGAAATCATTTTATGATAGTAAATTATCTCCCAAGCAATTCTATGTGGACGATTTGGTATTATTATATGATAGATGTTTTTTCAAAATTTTTGATAAACTCCAATTACACTTGTTAGGTTCATATACAATTATTGATATTTCTTCCAATAAATCTGCATAAGTCCAAGATCTTGAGGGCAATTTATTACTTACCCTTGAATCAATGGATATCATCTTAAATTATATTATGATTAAGTCGGAGATAGCTTTATATTTGTGAGGGAGGGGAAGTGGAGAGAATATTAATAATAATAATAATATTAAGATTTCTAAAAGAAATATAATAAATTTTAATTATTTTTATAATAAGAATCTTAATAATAATAAATAGAGAGAATTAATCAAAATAAATATGTTAATATATATATATATAATAAATAAAAATAAAAATAAAATAAAAATAAATAATGATGATAATCAATATATTTATCAATAAGTTGATAATGCATGGCCCTCTGTTCTCTCATGTGAGAAAAGCATATACAAAGAAGTCTTATCACTATTTTCAAAGATTCAACAATGATGAGAAGAAGATGTTTACATTGAGATATTTATAATCTCAAGTATGTTTTAAAGAAGTTGTAGATATTATAGTATCACAGTCTATTGGACAACCAACAACTCAGATAGCACTTAGTTTTGTGTGAAAATAATATGTGGTATTAAGCGATCATAAAGATACATTGTGAGAGTGATAATGAGCAAATAGCAATTGGACACATTCTAAGGTGTTGAAAAATTCAAGTCAGCAAATAGTACTAATTGTGAGTGCATCTATTTGGAAAATTATGGCAAGACAGGGAAGAAACAATTGTGTGATTATCGAGGTGAAAGGAGCTACAATCTGATTGGTAGGATTAAAGAAGCCGAAGCTAGAGCCGGAGATGACTTCTACATAATTTGGTCCATCAGTAACAACACCAATCTCTTTGGCAATGTCAATGACAATAACGACAGTAGAACCACACCGATCAGTGCTACGGGAAGTTTGTGTGAAGCAAGACAAGGAGAATTTGGACAAAGTGGTATGTCAATCAAAGGCCAAATTAGAGCGGAGGGCAGTGCAAATAAAGGCACAACTTGACCAATTAGAGGCAATGATTTATGAGGTGTAGTAAGAAGAGGAGGTTTTGGAGGAGCTAGTTTACTTGCGAAACAAGCTAGTATAAAATATTGTCCAAATCCAACAACAAGAAGTGGCACTACAATTGGCCAAGACGGAGCTACAAGAAGAACAAGTGAAATTTGAACACCAATTGGAAATACTTACAAGTCCGCTTAAAGAGACTGATTGACATAAGAGAGAAGCCTAAGTTGAAAGTCATGTGAGGAGACAAGACAAGGAGGCCTTGGAGTCTAGAATTTGCCAATTGGAAGAGGCTCAAGCAGCCTAGATGCTAGAGAAGACTCAATTAGAAGAGCAAGTGCAATTGCTCATATCAGAGCTACGTAGTGAACAAAGATCAAGTGATTAGAATCAATTGGTAGTTACGAGTGGCAATTTGCTAGTAATGCAGAGATATGTGTTGAGAGTAGAAGACATTTTGGAGCTATTGGAGTAGTTGCTACTTGTTTATGTCTCTGAGCAGGCCTATTGATTTGATTGTCAAGTCTTTTTCCTATTACATCATATTGAATTAGGTGATACCTTATTGTTAATACAATTAGAGAGAGTTTGGAAGACAGTTGCCAGTTTTGAAATGCAAAACTTGATAGCAAAAATAATAGTGAGGAGTGAACTATTAATAGATGATTATTTTTAAGTTTATCTATTGATGGGAGATTTGGCGGCACGATCATTCTTCTATAGGTACGATATAGAGTGATTGCAAGCCAATCAACATCAATAGTCAAAATTAATAGCAACAATTGGTAGAGTGGTGAGTTGTATCGAATGGACAAGACTAATTGTTAATAGTTTTAACTACTTTCAAGGCAATTGGAATGGTGTAGACATAACCAAGTAGAAGAAACAAATCCAATACTTGATATTTAGATTTGACAACAAGGAATAGATAACTAAAAGAATTGAGTTGTGCAAGGAGTGCGTCAATAAAGTAATAGCTATGGATGTCCATCCATTGATGTATTTTTATACCTATTGATACCTATAGGCTCACTTGACGATGTTAATACATGCCTCATTTCCAATTGCAATTAACCCTTTCAATGTGGACAAGGCATGTCAATTGAAAAATATGCTAATATTGCAGCTTAAGCTGCAGGTACTATTGGACATGGATCTGCAATTCAACAATTGGAATGAGCAGCAATTGACTAACAAAATAGTAAATCGATATTTGAGCAAGTATGATAATCTCTTCACGCAGCCAAAATATGAATTCAATTTTCTTACTTGGAAAGCCTTATTGTGAATTAGGAAGGATTTTGGAAGCTAATTAGAGATACTATTATATTTAGTAGAGCAATTGATCCTAAAAGAGAGCCATTTACGCCGTCCTGAAATTCCAAATTTGATAGAGACGGACCCGAGGTGGTACAAGACACCACAATGCTATGGATGGCTTCCAAATGTATATTTGGACATGATGTGGTACAATTGATGTGAAATAGAAGGAGATTGGAATACGATAGAAAAGTGTGTTCAGAGTTATGGATTGTTTTTTTGCTAAATATGGCAACCATTTTGATCCTATATATTTTTGTCATGTTATTTTTTGCAGGGTCGGGGATAATTGGTGTCAAGAATATTAGATCATCATCGACTCTTGATTGGGCACTCGACAATTCCAAGATGGCTACTTGATTATTAAAATCAAATATCTATCAACGAAGCGTATACAAATTTTTGAGTTAATGCGTTTAATTTAATTTTTAACTAGAGCATATAATATGGTTTTGGATGAATTTAAGAATAATCAATATGGAGCAATGGAACAATTCCACTGAATGTAGAGGACCGGTGAATATGACTTCTGTAAGAATAAATATCAGATTCTCTATAGAAAAATGAATGAGCTCAATAAAAAAATACGAACAGCTTGATGTGGTTAGATTATGAATATATTGCTAGAATAGCATGATGAGTGGATTATGTTTTACTTGATGGGGCGTCATCATCAAAGCACTAATGGAGCAATTAGATATACATTTGTTTTGCAGAGATGCAAAAGACTGAGAAGAGAGCTATGTGAGCTTAGGACCTATTGGTTTTTGTGGTGATTTTTATTTTTTTAGTAACTATTTGTAATTAACTATTAGTGGAAGTAATTTAGTATTTCATCAAGATTAGTTACTAATTATTTTAAGTTAGTGAGATTAGAGAGTAAATAGGAATGGAATAATAAAAGGCGCTTGCTAAAAGAACGGATTGAAAGCAAATAGTTATTGCGGTTGGAAGGACTTACTTGTTTTATAATCAAGGAGGAACCAATTGGAGGACAATCTACCTTGAGAGAAAGAGCTCATGCGGATGAGTGCCAAAAAGGCCACACAATTTTTGTTGTTTTATATAATACTATTGTAAATTAATATAAGGCTAGAATTATGTTGAAGTGTAATGAGCGATTATATGAGTGAATGTTACTATCGAATGTAGTTTATGGTATATGAGTTGATTGATTGATGTATGCATGCAATTAAATGCCCGATTGGAGAATGCAAAGTTGGTGAGAAATTTGTGGTGATTCAAGTAGAAGCGATTGGTAAGAGATTGTTCTAGAAGCGAAAGTAATTGGTTACTTAAGTGAAATCAAAGAATGGTAAGCAATTAATTAATATATGAATGAATAATTGAAAGAATGAGTAAAGTCTGTGAATAAGTGAGAGAGCAATTGGAGTGAATCAATAAAGATTTCAAGTAGATGTTAGAATATGTATGAAATAATTGGAATTGTGAGAATATTGTTAACTGATTGGAGTAATGAGTGCAAATTAAAATTGTACAAATGCTTGAAATTGGAATCAATGTATGACAATTGGAAAAATCCAATTAGCCTAAAGGGAGGGTTGAGTGGAACAGAGTGCAATCAATGAAAAATATAATAATTAAAGAATGGATTATGAAAAGTTAAACAAGTCAATATTAATTAGATTACTAATTGGAGATTAAAGAATGTTCCACCTATTAAAGAAAAGTGGATTGAAGTGAAGGTGAATGAAATAATGGAGCAGCAAACCAATAGATGCAGCATTGTACCAAAAAAGAAGAATATTGCATGAATTGAAGAAAAGCAGTGAATTTAAAACAATGCTTGAAAATCTTTCGATCTAATTGATTAATTCATAATATATATTATAGATAATACTATAGAATTCAGAGTGAGGATAAAGTTCCCTCTTTAGCTTTAAATGTATAAATCCATTGCTTAATCATATCTTAAATTACCTATAGAATCGTAAAAACAATCATCCGCCTCATTGTGAAGAAACCTTTGTTATTGGAATTAAACTCCTATTGATTGAAAATCATTATTACACCACTTAACAGCAATAGGACTAGTATCTATGATAAGAATTATTGATCTATTATATTTATAATTGATTTTTTTTAAACTAGAGGTGATGATAACAACGCCTTCAATTTTTATTTTATTTTAGTATATATATATATATATATTTTTAAATTTAAATCAATAATCTTTGCATAATGGTTCATACAATCAAATTGCTATACAAGCAAAGTGAAGAATCCAAATATGATAAAATATACATGCATCCAAAAATCTTCATACATCACTTAAAGAACTGTAAATCTCTTTCATTCTTCCAATCACATTAATTTTGTTTAGATCTAGTTTTTTCCATAGAATCCATACAAATATCCAACAATCATAACTTCTTGTATTCCAAATGTAGACTTTGCACCTGATAGTATTAAATAAATCTCCTCAAGTTGAGTTAAGATCTTCTTACAATCTCGTATATAATTAGTAACATACTTGTAAGACACTCTTGTATCTAAGGTCTTATCTTTTTTTTCTTCTTTATATTCATTGATAGGAACATCATCTAAAAAAGACATTGTCTTTTTAGAAATAAAATCCTTTAATATTCTAATCATTCTATTCATCATATGTACAACCAAATTAATAATATCTTGCAAAAAAATACATATTCTAACCAATTCAACCAATATTTTTATTATTATCATATCTTTGCTTCTTTTTATAAGCTAAAATTGGTCATAACTGGAATACATATCACCTATTGAATAGATTGCCCTCTTTGCAAATATCCTAGCATATTCATCCAATTCTTGTATTTCTAATATATTCTTGTATTTCTAATATGCAACCAAATTCTTGTATTCTAAATATCCTAGCATATTCATTATTGGCCTAATTCTTATATTTCTAATAGTCATTACATTCATTGGTTGCATATCTTAGATGAATTGCAATGATCCATTTTTTTTAGGTATTATAAACTATTGATTAGAATATGATACAAATAATGGTTCTAAAATCTTCATTTATATCTTTTTTTTTATCAATTCCATTAGTTTAGGTAAATGTGCCTTTAGTATTGGAATTAGTTTCAAGTTCCAAGGTACATATGGTACTATAAAAATAATCATAGGAGCCACAACATTTGAATCAACATACCCTATTCATGAGATTCAAAGGCAAATAATTTATCTCATTGTACAAGCATTTCTTTAAAGCACTCAATTTTCCTTTGACAAAAAAAACCCATCAAATCTAATCTTCAATTCTTTAAAAGTCTCTTTGGTGAATTAATGTCCAATATTCTTTAGATCTTTCAAAATTTTCTCTTTTGATGCTTCTTTTATTTATTCTTTAAATTCTTTTAGTAAAGGTCTAGCAATAGGTTTGACCTTCTTATCCACTATCTTATATTTTGTTTCCACCATAATCTTTAGTGCTTGAAAAGATTCAATAATAGAATAAATCTCTCTTAAATTAATTTATATAATCTTATCATCATCTATTAATCCAATTAATGCAATTAATTCCAAAAGATCTTCCAATCCACTTTTTTTATAAATATCAAAGATCTTTTTATCATCTTTTCAAAACTTTCAATTCATGCAACTGCTTCTCAATAATATATACTCTTTTTACTTTTTTTCTTTTTAAATCTTCAATCTTTTTATATATTATACCTTCATACTAAAAAATTCTAATAAATCTTGTATAATAAGTACTTATATCTTATAAGAGTACTTATATTTTTGTACCTCTATAATCCCGTTTTATAGTGGTATTCTTCCAAAATTCTTGAATTCTTCAACAATTCTTGGCAATAGATTCTTCTTCAACCTATCTAAATTCCGTTTATGATTTGGAGGTATAGTTAAAAATTATACTGTTTTATTTCCATCTTCATTACAAATTTGTATATATGATGAATCATCATCAAATATCTTTGTTTCTATTTATATTATAATAATATATGATTGTTTCAAAATAAGAAAATAAGATATTATATCTTAAATAAAGAAATTTTGTCTTAATTTGAATTTTTATATTTAGATAAGTGTCAAGGACATGAACTAGAAAAAGATGTATAATCTAATGAAAACTGTGTCAAAGTAAAGTCACAAAATAAAATAAGAAAGTATGTATATTAAAAAAAAAACTGGAATGGCTATTGCCAAAGATTGGGAATATGAGGACTTTTGAAACTAGACTAGGATCAAGAAAGGAGTTGACAAGAGTGAAGAGGGCTTCACTCTTATCTCTATAAATACTATCTAACTAAGAGCTACGTGGCGGTATTCTATAGGACCTCATACACGTGTCTAATTTATAAGACACGTTGTCGTACTGTAATTGCTTACAGTATGTAAAATCCACTCAAAATGCCTAATATGTTTATAAATTAAGATATGTGTTAGAATACTTAGTAAAATAAATTAAAGGGATTGATAGAAGAAACTTTATTTTATTTTACTTGTTTTGATTATGGTATTTAAAAATTATAAGATCTAAATGTTTAGTATGAAGCCTTGAGAGAAGGTGGGGACTTAGGGATGAAAATTTAAGCTAGTAAGAGGCTAATTGGGAGGAATGAAATCAAGCCATGGTCGGATGAAGGCAAGGAATAGGGAACTTCATCCCTATTGGTCGAATACCATGCCCAATGGGCTTTGAGGAGGCTGCCCGCGACCTTAACAAGGGTTTCGGCGACTTCAAAAGGGGGATTCGCAATTTCAGAGGTAGGGTTGTAAAGTTTAGGGTTTTGGGTATAGTTTGAGAGGAAATTTTAGGCGATTTGGAGTTAGGGTGAAGAAGTTATACTTGTTCAAAGTTAGAGAGTGGATTTCATACATACTGTCACTATTTTGGGGTTTTGCGGAGTTTTACGGAGGCTTTTGGAGATCGGACGGTGCGGTTGGAAAGGTGATTTCAAGATCTACGTCTGTTGTGAAGGAATTCTTAAGTTTTGAGTTTAGACGAAGGAGATATGAAGAGTTGAAGACAGCGCATCCAATTCCAAGGCAGTAAGTAGACCGTTTTGTTGATGGTGATGGGGTTTTCCATATCTTAAGTTTTTGGACGAATTTTTGTCTAAAAATTTCCAAGAAGGTGTATTATTGTGCTAAGAAGCTATACATCAAAGTTTCATACCATTTGGACTTTTAGATTGTGAGATATGAAGAATTTAGTACACGGGTATTTGTAAACAAGGGTTTAAAGCTACTGCTAGGGTTTTGGCGATATCTAAAGATCGATAATGAATCGACGGTTGAAATTTGTGGTGGTAGTTGTGAAGAATATATCAGTACTTCATGTAAATTTGGAGTAGTTTTGGACGGTTGGATTAAAAGTTATGGGTTATTGAAATTCGGGAAAAATTCTCTTCATACGGGAGAATGAGGGTTTAGAGTATTTTGTTATGTTTTGAGTGGTTTGAGGAAATTAGGCTTGTGTATTGGGTGTAATAGCCCTATGGAGATCTCTCTTATATAAAATTGGGGGTTTTTATTATACTTAAATCTTGCTTGAGTAATTAGTGGCAGCCAGAAGCCCAGCGCTTTCTTGAGGCAGATTCTCTCTACCCCGACAACGTGTTAAACTTGCACGACAAGTTTCTCACATGTGCGCCACGTACTTGGCTTGTTCCACAAGCTACCAAAATGTGTGACACATGGCTAGCTTGTTCTACAAGTTACCAACATGTGCGCCATGTGGCTACCTTGTTGACCAAGTTTCTAACCTACCAATCACCTATAGACATGTATAAAGGTGATTTTGCGTCTATGAAGCTTCTAGGAAGCTTTTCTATCAAATCAACTTAATTTACCTACTTCTATTGGTCTATTATTACTTAGATAATTTATTGGAGTAAATCTTATGTCTGTGACATTATCCCCCCTTCTAGGAACGAGTTCCATGAGGAGCAGTGATTACATGTTGAGAAAGTCCAAAATACGTTGAATTGTGCTTGCCACATAGTCAGATCTTTGTTCCCTTTGAAGGTAGTTGATAGGTCCTTTGAGCCATTGATAATGTCTCATACCAGGGCGAGAGAACCACTCTCTTATTTGATCATTGTTGTGGCCTTCATAACTTCCTTCAAAGAAAACATTAGGAATACCATCAGGAGTAGTTTCTACCTCTAAAAGTATCATCAAACATTGAGAGTCTCTTCCAAGGTCGTGATACCAAACACATTGTATTTTGCCATCAATCCAAGGAAGGACATGTCGTTCTTGAGGGTCTTCATCTCTATTTCATCGTCTTGAAGGTTGTGATAGTCATAATGTCTCATCCGGTAAATCAGCAAATGATGGCTCTTGAACTGAATTTGCTAGTTGTTGATCCTCCATCTCTTTAGCACAAATAAAATCTAATGACAAACAATGATACAAGGTAGGATGAAACCTCTATAGAACCTGCCTTGCTTTATAACAAAAATTTTCTTGAGTATTTATCTTCGTTTTGATGGATGTTGTCGATGGAATGCATTAACTTTTATTGATGCATTTGTTAGATTCTTTGATGGCTCCCATGTGCGTTCACTAATATCGCATCCGCGCCAATGCATAAGATATTCCAATCAATTTTGGCACCACCTTGAATCTAAAATCTCTTCAACCTCGAATTCTTCATTGTTCTCCACTTCTACAGGAGGCGGTGGTATTTGTCTTCTTCTTTGTATGTCCACTATCTTGTATGGCTCGAGTAGTGACACGTGGAATACAGGATGGATCTTCATGGACTCTGGTAGGTATAATCGATATGCAACTGGATTGATTTGTTCAGAAATAGGAAAAGGTCCAAGCCTACAATAGTCCAATTTATAACAAGGACGAGTAGTCTTGATATTACGATGAAGTAACCATACCTTGTCCCCCACGTTGAATTGTGGTTGTTCCTTGCGATACGCATCTACATTTGTTTTTTGTCATTCTTGAGCTTCTTTTAATTGCACCTTCATTATTGCATGTAGCTCTGACAAACAATTTGCCAAATCTTCTACTGCTGGATTATCAACTTTTGAAAAGTCAAAAGCATTAAGTCGTAGATGATAACCATAATTGGCAAAGAAAGGTGTTTGTTGCGTAGAAGAATGTATTATATTATTATAAGCAAATTCTGCCAATGGCAAAAGAGCTATCCAATCATCTTATTGGTAGTTGATGGTACATTTTAAATATTGCTCCAAGACTTGGTTCACGTGCTCTGTTTGTCCATCAGTTTGAGGATGAAAAGCTGAAGATAATTTTATGTCCACTTTTAAGATTTTGAAAAAGATTCTCCAAAATCTTGACACAAATTGAGTTCTCCTATCCGATATAATATTCTTAGGTAACCCATGATAGCGACAGATATTATCACTAAAAAGCTTAGTTGTTTCTTCACCTGTGATAGATTTTGTGCATGGCACAAAATGTGCCATCTTGGTGAACCGATCTACTATCACAAATATAGAATCATAAGATCTTGAGCTTGGAAGATCTGTGATGAAATCCATAGAAACAGAAGACCATGGTTGTTCTCGAATAGGTAATGGTTGAAAAAGCCCAAAAGATCGATGACGAGGAATCTTTGATCTTGAGCAGATATCACATGATTGTACAAAGTCTTTGACTACCTTCCACATTTGAGACCACCAAAAATCTCTTGATATAAGTTCCAAAGTCTTGTTGTATCCAAAATGTCCTGCCGCTAGAAAATTATGACGTGCTTGAAGAACACGTAAATGTGCTTCTCCTTCTGGGACATATAGACGTCCTTCGAAATATAGTAGATTGTTCTTGAACTCAAATTTAGAAGCATCATGAGACTTGGAAGAATTATTCTTGATATCATGAACAAGAGGATCTGAGGACATACTTGACTGAATTTGCTTGAGAAAAATTGAATCAACAGTCAATGTTGATTTTATTGCTCAAAGGTAAAACTGCTCTAGTTTCAAGAAAACTGTTCTTTGTTGCTCAAAAGCTGCATCTCCTTCTTTCGATGCAAAATAAGAATGTCTAGAAAGGGCATCGGACAAACCTTGTTATTTTTTGGACCGATAAGTAATAATGAATTCGAATCTTGACAAAGACATGCTCCAACAAGCTTGACGACGATTCAACACGCATGCCGACATGAAATACTCGAGGTTCTTGTGATCCGTATACATAGTGACTGGACTCAAAGTGCCTTCTAGATAATGACGCCATTCTTGAAAAGAATCCACGATTGTAAGAAGTTCTTTATTGTGGATCTCATAATTGATCTTGACTGCTGAGAATTTTCTTGAATGAAAAGCTACTGGATGAAGTTTGTCATCTGTTCCCATTTGTGACAAAACCGCACCCAAGGCAAAGTCTGATGCGTCTGTTTCCATAAAAAATGCCTTGGAAAAATCTACACGATACAGGATTGATGCAGAAACAAACAATGTCTTCAAAGCTTCAAATGCTGCTTCCGCTTCTTGATTCCATTGGAGTTTGTCTTTACAAGTCAAACGTGTAAGTGGAGCCGCAACACGAGAGAAGTCTTTGATGAAGATCCGATAATAATTGGCGAATCTCAAAAAGCATTGGACATCTCTTACCGTCTTTGGAATCTTCCAATTCATGATTGTTTGGACTTTCTTAGGATCCATCATGAGACCATCATTTGAAATGATGTATCCTAAGAAATCAACTTGAGTAGTGTGAAATACACACTTTTCCATCTTGGCGTACAATCCCGCATCTCTAAGTTTTTGTAATACTTGACGAACATATATTTCATGTTCTTCTATATTCTTAGAATAGATCAAAATGTCATCTAAGTAGCAGACGACAAAATTGTCTAAGAACTCACGAAAAACATCATTCATGAGATGTTGAAAAGTAGCTGGTGCATTTGTAAGTCCAAAAAGCATGACATTATATTCAAAATGTCCGTACCTGGTTCGAAAAGCAGTTTTCCATTCATCTCCTTCTTTGATGCGTACTAGATTGTATGCTCCTCTTAGATCTATTTTTGTATAGATCCTAGCTTAATTCAACTAGTCGAGGAGTCCTGATATTGGAGATAATGGATATCTGTTCTTGATTGTGATCTTGTTGAGTCCTCGATAGTTAAGAGACATCCACAATGATCCATCTTTTTTCTTCATAAATAGAATTGGAGCTCTTGCTGGAGATTTAGAATGACGTATGAAATTCTTGGCCAAATTCTCGTCAATATACGCCTTGAGTTCAGCCAATTCATCTTGTGATAAATTGTAGATTGGTCCAAATGGTGGCTGAGTTCCTTCTTTAAGGTTGATTGAACAATCGTATGGACGATGCTCTTGAAGAATATATGCATTCTTTTTCTCAAAAATGTCTTGATAATCTTGATATTGACTTGGAATGCTACTTAAAGTCTTTCTATCGTTGGAAATAGGTGTAGCATAAATGACAAAAGGTGATCCTTCTTGTGCAGCGTACAAGAAAGCTCTTGCACCTAAAAACGCAGGTTTAATTCTACTAGACTTGTGATTTTTTACTTGATTAACTATAATGTTAGCTATATTTTTAGAAAATTTTAGAGTACGAGAAATCCAATCTATTTGAGGGTTGTGTTTTTCTAACCATGATAGACCAAGAATAACTGGAATAGAGGGAGATCTAATTATGTTAAAATTTACGCAACCATTATACCCATTTACTACTACATCTAGAGGAAGTGTTTCATGAGTAACATCTCCAAAAGATAAAGGACGACCATCTATGACTTCTACGTGTACGGGTTTAGATTTTTGTACTATCTGTATTTTATGGCTTTTAGCAAATTCTTCATCTAAAAAACAAGCCGAGGCTCCCGAATCTATTAAAGCAGAGGCTTTGTAATTATTAGGTCATAAATACACATCTATTATAAAACAAGGACATAGTTGTGAGGAGAGGATAGGACCTTCATTAGAAATTGTACAAGATCCCAGCCGCACGGTCCTTGTTCTGGCTGGACAAATTCGTTTTCCGACATATTATCTTCTATGATAGTCGTACTCCTCATCTTGTGGTTGCGTCGTTTCTTTGGACAATTTTGAGCAGTGTGTTTAGGTTCTCCACAATACAAGCATAATCCTTCTTGACAACGTCGAGTCTTTTCTTGTTCAGTAAGCGACTTGAAACGTATAGCATTAATTTGCATGTCCTCGACTTCTGAAGGTACATATTGAAAAGTCATTGGTGTTGCCACTGAATTATAATGTCGCTGAGGTTCTCTTGTACAACTTTCAGATCTAAATTCGAAAAGCTGATTATCACACTTCACCGCAAAGTCTATTCCTTGACTCAATGTTTGAGGATCGGATAAGTTCAATATCAATTTCTTCACTTCATATTGTAATCCGTAGAGAAACTGACTGATGAGTGTAGCATCGTCCCACTTGATATCGATTACTAGTTGTCAAAATTGTGAAGCATATAATGTCACTGATCGATTGCCTTATCGTAGGATACAAAGCTTGTTGGTTGCAACACGAGTTGCATCATGTTTTCCATACATAGATCTAAATTCTGCTAAAAAAGCTTCTAAATTATCCAATATTGAATCACGTCGTTCCAGAAAAGATGAAAAGCAAGATAAGGCAGAACCTGAAAGTAGTGTACCAATAAATCTGACTTGTGATCCTGGAGTTGGAAAACTTTGCGGTTGCAATTCAATCACCACTTAGACTTGATTGATGAATCCTCGAAACTTGGATCTTGTGCCATCAAACTTCTCAGGTAGACCAATTTTTGGTTCTCTGATGCTTGGACGATGTTCCAATATAGGAGGAATTATATGGCTTGGTGTAGATGTTGAAGCAGTTCCAACCATATCTATATCTTCATTATTTGGTAACCTTGTTGCTCCTTATGGAGGTACAGTGAGTTGATGCACTGCAAGCATCAACTCCCTCATTTGTTCTTGCATTTGTGCCATTGCACTCTTCATTTCAGCAAAGTGGGCCATAATAATACTTCAAAAAATATATAACACTACTCGAGATAAGTAACAGGGAGAATAAAGAAAACACTAGGAATAATATCAGTTTAGAAGAGGGTAATCCGCAACTTCTAAAATGCTTAATTCTTATTAAGAAAAAAAGGGATAATCCACTCTTAAAATCATGACAAGACAGAGCTATGATATTATAAGTGCACTCTTGTCAATCTGTCAAGGACATGAACTAAAAAAAGATGTATAATTTAATGAAAACTGTGTCAAAGTAAAGTCACAAAATAAAATAAGAAAGTATGTATATTCAAAAGAAAACTGGAATGGCTATTGCCAAAGACTGGGAACATGAGAACTCTTAAAACTAGACTAGGATCAAGAAAGGAGTTGACAAGAGTGAAGAGGGCTTCACTCTTACCTCTATAAATACTATCTAACTAAGAGCTATGTGGCGGTATTCTATAGGACCTCATACACGTGTCTAATTTGCAAGACACGTGTCAAACTTGCACGACAAGTTTCTCACATGTGCGCCACGTACTTGGCTTATTCCACAAGCTACCAAAATGTGTGACACATGGCTAGCTTGTTCTACAAGTTACCAACATGTGCGCCATGTGGCTACCTTGTTGACCAAGTTTCTAACCTACCAATCACCTATAGACATGTATAAAGGTGATTTTGCGTCTATGAAGCTTCTAAGAAGCTTCTCTATCAAATTAATTTATTTTATCTACTTCTATTGGTCTATTATTACTTAGATAATTTATTGGAGTAAATCTTATGTCCGTGACAATAAGTACCATATAATTTATCTTATATATTATTAGCCATCCATATTATCCATCCATGTTCCATATCAATTAGCTATCTTTTCTTCTTATAAAGATCTTTAGACATAAGATTTATTTCTGAAGTGTGATCAATCAAAGCAACAACTGTTTCTTCTATATCTCTAACTTTCACTAATACTTTTGTAGTTGCTTTAGTCTAATGCTTCCAAGTATAATGGCTTGAATGTTCTTTTTTTTTATCAATTTGATCCTCAAAATATACTTGTCGATTATCATTCCTTCTTTCATATATTGATTGTTTACAAAAATTAATAAATTATTTTTTTTTATTCTTATACATCTTTGTATCAATAGCATTATTTATCACAGCTTTTCTTGTTAGTAGCTTCTTCTATTTAATGCTATCAATGATGATATTATAAATTTTTTTTTTACAATCCCTAGAATTTCTTTTAATGTAAATTCAACCTTTATATTAAATACATGCTCCTCAAGCACCTCTTTGAGATTTATTGCTGTTTCAATATTAAAAAGTAATTTGTAAGTTACTAGTTTATCTTATTTTTTTTTATCTCTTTGTTTTCTCCTTCAATGTTGTTGAAGCATCCCCTATTGATAATTCTTATAAAGCCATCTTATAAGCCTTATCTCTACAAATTTGCATCTTGGAAGAAATTCCTTCTCTTATGTTATTAACATTCTGCCTTCTCTTGTCTTCTTTTAAAGCTTTATATTGATTTTTAATAATATATACATATACCAAAAAAACTTCTATAAGGTCTTTCCAATATATAGCACTACAAATTATAATAGTAGTCTTCAATAATACCTCTTGTGACATCTTCTTCTTTTGCATTATAGAAATGGCAAATGACCAAAGTCCACTTGGTTCTATATTTCTATTGAAATTATTTTTATAATCATTATTTACTCTAATACTATAACTTGTAGCCTCTATTGCTGCAATACCATATATTGTCAAATAATTTTGAATCAATACTTTCATATTTCTTTTATCAAAGTTGGTTTGAAGAAGATTCCTAATATCCTTCAATGTCACTTTTCCATCTTTTCAAAAAATAAGACCTTGTTGTATCATTTTATTGAAATCATCACAATCTTTTTATGAATGAAAAACATCATTATATCAAATACACCTTTGTATAAATCTTTACTTAGAGATAGATCTTGAATTATTTATAGAAGCCTTCTCTTCAAATTTTACAAATTTAATTTAAAGATCTTATATTCTATATATAATCTCCTCAAATTCTATATATATATATATATATTTTATGTAGCTATTAGATGTTGTTGATTGTGTTGTAGATACCAGAGGTTTAGACACTTATATTATTTTTTGAATAACAATCTTATCCTTTTTCCTTTCTTTTTTTGCAAATAATTCTACAACCTCTTCAATTCTTCTCTAATTTGATGTCAATCCTTTATCTTCTTCTTTATTTTCAAGTAAGACTTCTAATTTCTCTTATAATTTTTTATCAATAGCTTGAAGGAATAATTCAACTTTGTTTGATTCCAATGTCAATTTTTCCATCTTTGATAATTGAAAATATCATCTTTCAAATTTTCTTAGCAACTCCACAGCTTGGAGATTCTTATTAGGTTGTTCAATCCATTCAAAGAATGATTTCTTAGTAACTCAATCAATATCCTCTATGAATTATTCATCTTTTAATGTATCTGAAAAAATCTCCCATGAACTTTCAAATTGTTCCATAATTAATCTTATATGCTTTTTTATCTTTGATACCATAAGAAGTTCAAATAATTGAATTATCTCTAATATAAAAATATAATTTAATTCTATTTTTTGTATATAATATCTTAAATATTTAAAAATATCCTTTCCATCAAATTAATTGACTTTGTTTATTACTACTTACAATGTTTTGGTTGCCAAAGCCTTCTTACAATCATTGCCCTGTTGCTATTGCATAAATAATATAAATACATGAAATATATTTTCAGTATTTGAATCCAAGTATATATCTTATCTTCCAATAGAAACTCTACTTAAAGCTCAATCCAAAGCTCTACTTGTAGATCAACTTGAAGCTCCAACTTCAACCTTCTTGTCTTCTTTTTCTATCAAATCCAAATGAATATGAACAAAATACAACACCTCTCATTCTAAAATTTAATATTGTTGTATTGTGGTTTGGCTACCATATGAAAATATTATATATATATATATATTTAATATACTTATAAGCTAAGGATAGTAAGTGACCCTATTTAATTGGTGGTTATATTTTGAGCTATATTTTAGGAAATTTGATAAATTTTTGACTAAAAATTTTCAAGAGTGTATATATTTATATTATAAGATTATGTGCAATAAGTTTGTGGCATTAAAATTTTGGATTTGTGAGATATGAGGAAAATAGTACTTAGGTGTCTTTAAACTAGGATTTTAAGTACCTATTAGGATTTTTAAGATATCAGACAATTAATAGAAAATCTATGATTTTTTTTTTTGTAGTGAAGCTTAAGAGTAATATCTATACTTTAAATAAAATCTTATAGAAATTGAATAGTTGAATCAAGAATTATTGAATTCTTAAAGTTGAGAAGCAATAAATTCTTGCTTGTGAATAAGATATTGAAGAGTTTTGTGGCAATTTGAGCCTTTTTGTACAAAGCTACTTAAATACAAAAGGATTTATTAATATAATTTCTCTTTTTTAATATCATTATATTATTATTTTTTTTTATCAAAGACAAATCACTTATTGGAGTCTTATCAATAAGTTTCAAGTAAATTCTCCACAACCAAGTATCTATTGTATTTCCAAATAGAAGTTCACGCCACATGACAATATTAGGTTCATTACTTATGACATATTACATGATTTCTTATTTGAAAATATACTAGGCATTTTTTTGTGAAAGGTGAAGTTATATCTTCTAATTATTTTAAATAAAATATAATAAGTTTTAGCTATTTAAAAATAAATACAAAATTTCAATTTCAACTCAATAAAACTTAATGCCAATATAAAGTGCTCAAAAATATTCTATACAATAACCTCAATCTTTAATAAACTTCAATTATCTCCACTTTTTTATTCTTTTGTAACTTTGAATCTCCTTAGCAACTCTTAATTCAAGCCAATGAGCTTCAATAAGCCATAGCTCCTAATCTAATTATCTAATTGGTGTGAAATTATGCACAATAGTACCACTATAGATCTTCTATGTCCTTATAAAATTTGAGTCTAATCCAATTTATAAGTAGAGAAAATGAAAAATAACAGCACGAATATTCCTCAGCCATCTACCTTAAAGCTGATGAAGAATCTTCAGTAGCAATTTTTCCTATTTTAGCTATTAATTTTTGTTCCAATTTGGTATATAGCTTAACCTTCAAGTCTTTAATCACTATATCAAATTCTAACCTCATTCAACTAGTAGATCTCTTGATATCTTAAAAATCCTAACCAACTCCAAACTGCCTATGTCTAATACCCCCTTATGTTGAAAGTCAAATTTCTTCTAACCACACTATTACAATAATATAAAATTTAATATACAAATATTACACATTAGCATCTATAAATCCACAAAATTTCAACCATTAATGTTATACAAATTGCGTGAGCCAGCTGATAATAATAATCCCAAGTTTATTACCAAAAATCCAACGTCATCCATAAAATCTTGATTCCAACTTATTGGCTAAGTTTTTAATCTATCAATCACTTATAAACACGTGTAAAATCGACAAAGCTTTAAAAAAGATTTTTAATAAGATATCAATAATTTAATCTTTATTTATTTATTTTTAGCTAATTTTACTTATTCAAATAAATATATTAGTGAATATGGATATCTATTATAGTAAGAAATATTACAAAATATATTGACATCTATATTTAAAATTTCATAAAAATTATCTCGTTTAATATTGTTATATTATTATGATAAGATTTAACTTATAAAATTTAAATTTTAGTGATTTTTTATTATTTATTCTCTCTTTGTTAATTATATATGTTTTAATAGATAGATTTGTTTTAAATATTTTATTAATATCACTTACATCTTATAATCCTTAATTTTTGGTAATAATTGATTTTGATTTATAAGAATATCATTATTAAGACTTTATATTATTGAAATTGTATTAATTTAAGGAAATAATAGTTCTTACTTGTATTTATAAATTTCAAATCTTTTATAATATATAGATTTTTTTTACTTTAATCTAATTTTAAATCAAATATTTTTTAGTTTTATATTTATATTTATATTAATTAAAATTATTATTAGATTTATTTTTAATTATATACCAATAAAATATTTTATTTTTATATTTTTATATTAAATATTAGAAATAAAATATTGATTTATGTTAGTTATTAGAATTATTAAAACAATTAAAGAGGTTGCTATTAAAATGATACAAAATAAGATTTTTTCCAAATTTTCATATATAAAAATAGTCTTTACAACTCTTCATATTTTTCCATAATGATTTAATTACTTAAAAATTCTTTGCTTTTGTGAGTATGTTGGTCTTTAGATGGTTTTACTAGAAGATATAATAATAGTTTGTATATATATTTTAAAGAAAAAAATCTCTTCTTTAAAGGATGAAATGGTTATTTGTGCTTTTAATTTTAGAATATAAAAAAATATGGATGAGATTCCAATTTCTATCCATAATATCTAAATTTAATAAGTTTCTCCATAACATGTCTATTTCTTTAGAGTTGTTTATCCTTCTTTTATGATTGTATCATCAAAAAAAGCCTATAGATACTTGCAATCTAATTGAACTTGCATAAATATTATAAATGTTGTATCACTACATAATACCAATAGAATTTATTATTAGTCTATAATAAATATCAATCATACGAAATTACATAAAAAATCCAAATTAAACAAGATAATAGTATATAGTTATATAATTATAAGCTCTATATTTAAGCTTCTACTATGTCTTGATAGAATTAGTCTTACATCACAAATGAAATCACAAGAAGAAACCTATAAATAAGGCTTCATCTTCTATATTCCAACAACTCACTTTATACACAAGACTTGATCTAAGTTAGATATAAAAATTATCTAATTTTGTTTATTCTAAATCAATATTGAAGACTTTTCTATCATTAGAATTAATCTATTTTAGACTAAAAGAAGATATTTAATTATTATACCATAGAATGGTATGATAGCTATTATATCACTATATATTGTTAATAAAATTTATTGTTGATTTAAAATAAATACCAATCATGTGTAGCCACATGAAAAATCTATATTAAATAAGATAATAGTATATAGCCACATAATTTCTTCCCTAGACAAGTAGTGCACCCTCATAATTCAATTAATTAAAAAAAATAAATGTTAAAAACTTGGACAATGTTTCTTAATCTACTATACATAAAATATGTTGTAGAAGAAGTCCATTAGCTAGGCTCTCAATTGATTGAAGGCTTCAAATATATTATTACTAAAGAGATAAATTGGGAGTAATTGAGTCCTATCCTTAATAGCTTCTATTGTAGTTTCTTCCAATTGATTCTTAGCCAAGCTTTAAGATCTAGTTCTATCACTTATGCTTTTATCTAAAATATCAAAATAATAAATATGTCCTTCATCTATAAGTAAGATAAGTACCTTTATCTATTTAAAAGTATGGAATTCATTAATACCTATATTATAGATAAATCTAACATCTCTTAGACAGATTCACTAATGGTGGTCAAAGATATGTTATATACCAACCTTGTTGGCACAAATCACATAATAATATGTTACTTGCATTCATACTTTTGCCACATATAAAATATTTAAGTCTATGTGGAACAAGTACTAATTCTAAATATTCTTTTAATAGACAAATAGTAAAGAATACAATTCTTTGAATTATTTTTATATTCTTATCCATCTTTATTTTTTTAAAAAAAGATTCTATTAGGCAAGATTGACTTAATTCTTAAGATGGTCCTTCTTACTTATATATCTAAAATTATTGGTGCTTTATGTTGCAGATAAATATAATCACTAATCTTAAACTGTTGAAGTTTGTAATTTCTACTTCTAATCTATACATATCTTAAAGTATCTTTGTACTGCATTATTATCAAGTTTTCTATAGTCTTTGGCATGGTTCTTTGAAAATACTCAATTTGATTTTATAATACTTAAGTTCAAATTCTTAGTCATCTAAGTCAACAACTGGATCAAACTTCTCTCTTATTGTCAATGGTAACATTGGCTCTTTGCCATATAATAGCAAATAAGGACTAAAAAATATAAGAAATGCTTGTTGACTAAACAATAATCTATTGCTATCTAAAGCAATTTCAAATCTCAATCTTTGTAATTATCTGTTAATAATCCGTTGTCGCATTGTAAATTAAAATATAGTATAAAAGACATAAAAGAATGTGTTAAAATAAAAAGATTAAGATTAGAAGAGGAAAGGATGAAAAAGAGAAGGGATTGTGATTCTTTCTTTTTTATCTCTAATCTAATCTAAATTATTTCTTTCTACTTGTTAGGTTTTCTTCTATTTATCTTAGATCTACTTTACCTTTATTTTTTTCTCTCTTAGATCTGAACTTATATATTGTGGGCTGAAATTAAAAGAAAAGTTGGTAGAAAATTAGTAGTAAGAAGGTAGAATGGAAATTCACCTTAGAAAGTGAAATTTTTTCAAGTTAGTCCAAGAGGAAAGGTTGAAGAGGTAGAAAGACATGGACTGAGAGGTCTTTTTGACCAAGAGAATAAGGAAGACCAGGCGGAGATGACAAGGGAGGAGTGAAGATGTAAAAGAAAAGAAAAATAGAATAAGAGGAGAAGAGTGTAGGAGAGCAAGAAGGATTATTTTTTTTAAGAGAGAGTTAGGAGACGAATTTGAGAGTGAGATTTGGTAGACATAATCTATGTAAGTTAAAAAAGAAATGAGTGCAAGTTTGACACTCATTCATTTTATTAATAAAACGTTATACTCTTTTAAAATAACAAGGGTCTATTTCCAAATCTGTGAAGTTCAAGGGAGCATATCTTTACGATTAGAGTAGTGTTTTGAGCAAAATTTGTTGGGGTTTGTAGTTTTATATAAGTCTATTAAATTTTTTAAAAAATTGATTTCCATTAGAGTTATATTCGAGGAGTTATAAAGAAAATTGTGGTTGGATCTAGAGTTGTTAGAAGGCAAAATTCAAAAAGAAGGATGGAGCCTATAACTCAAGTTTGGAGAGGACTTTTGGAGCAATAATTAGAAGGTGTTTACAACATAAGACAAGCTACAAGCCTACCAAATTTTAGCATTTAGGTCTTCTTTAATAAAGAGCAATGAAGGTATGAAGCAAAGGGGGTCCAGAATTGAAGGCTGCAAGAAGGGGTAAATTTGACAACGTGGTTCTCCCTAACCACAATAGCTATGATCAAAAGTTTTCTAAGGTTTGCTTTTTTACTTCCTGAAGTACCTTGTATCCAAATTTCGCTTCAATTGATGTGATATCCTAGGATTTATGAATAAAATTGAGGGCGGGTCTCTAAAGGCAGAATATGTTAGGATTCATAAAGTATGTTTTTTTTAATGTAAATTCTTCAGTTTTATGAACTTTTATGAATCTCATCTTGCACTTGAGAAACTAGAGGCACAAAAGACCCTATATTTCTTAGGGCTAAGACTCTCACCATGACATCGTACTTATGCAATCTACACATAATTATTTGAACCACTCTTTCTACTAATCCATCGATCTTTATTTTTCAATATTTTATCAATTATGGAATTGAGATATAAGTAGAATCTTAATTTTACTAGACCATTAATGATAATTGAGAAACAAAGTATTGAAGCTTGATCTAATTCCATTACAAATTTTATATCTTTTTATATAGGTTGCTACCTCTTGTTGTATGCCAATCTACTAATACTAATTACGTAGCACTGAATATATATAATATATTTCAAAATATTCCAAATCTTTGTAAAAATAAATAATAATAAAATTAAAGTAATTTACCACATAATAGATATTACCTTAGATAAGTTATTAATGATTAGAAGATTGGCTCTTGGAATATAGAAGGACCATTCTATGGATGAGCCATAAGGACAAGGGCCAAGAAACAAGGTCAAGAGAATAAAAGATCTACTAGTGAAGTGATCAAAGGAAAAAAAAAACATATATATATATATATATATATATATATATATAAGTGAAAATTTGACTTTCTTTTCAAGACAAGGCAAAAATAACTATTCTAATCAATGTGAGAATATGAGAAGTAATATAAGAACTTGCTTCATTTATTAAAAAAAAAACTAAATCACTTTGTATAAAATTACTATAAGGTTAAAAAATAAATAAAAAAAATACTAACAATACACTTGGCAAATATAGAAGAGAAGATTATGCATTCATGGTAAGAAAAAGTACCTCTATGGTTGCCATGTCCAAGTAGATTGTTGATTTGGGTTGCACCAAGGATACGATTCTATATAAATATTTAATTAATACTTATAAAGAAATTTTAGCAACTAGAATTTAGTTGGGAGACAATGGCATAGTTGAAGCCATTGAAATGAGCTCTATTGTAGTAAAGATTGTTGTGAAAGGCCAAACCAAGAGGATTGGATTGAAAGAAGTCTTATATATACCTAAGATGAAGAAAAACCTTGTTTCAATAAACAAACTTATTTCACATAGTTGTAAGGTACAATTTAATAAGAATGGATGTTTTGTAAAGGCATTAGGTAGAGATGATGTTGCCAAAGGCTTTAGAGATGGCAACTTCTATTTCATCAATTGTAAAAAGGCCAATAGAATTGAAGTAGGACTATTTGCTTAGTTTCCACAAGATTAAGACAAGTTTAGTATTTGGCATCAACACCTTAGTCATTTGAATTCCAAAAGCTTGAAGGATCTCCAATCCATAGTAAGTAGCTTAGATCTTGATCAATCAAGAAATAATACCATGTCTTTTACTTGTAAAAAATGCATTTAAGGCAAACAATAAAAAGTGGAGTTGCAATATGTGTAAGCAAGTTCTTGGAGATTGTATATTTGAATATTTGTGAACCTATGAGGATACTATCAATAGAAAGGATAAGATGCTTTGTCACATTCATTGATGATTTTTTAAGAAAGATATAGATTTTCATCTTTAAAGCCAACAGTGAATGTTTTTCAAGGCTTAAGGAATTTAAGGCACTTGTAGAGAAGCAATGTGAATGCAAGATTAAGGTGTTGCGCATGGACAATGGAAGTGAATACTTATCAAAGCATTTTTATAATTTCTTGAAGATTCAAGGTATTACAAGATAAACCTCCACTCTTTACATTCCATAATAAAATAGAGTTGCTAAGAGTGTAAATCAAAATATTATAGAAATTACAAGAAGTATGCTTCATGTTCAAAACTTTGGGCATGAATTTTGGATAAAAGCCATAGTAAATGCAATATATATAAGGAATATGTGACTTATAAGTGTACTTACATCTATGACTCTATAAGAAGCTTGAAATGAGAAGAAACCTTATATTTTACACATGAATACTTTTAGATGCATTATTTATATAAAAATATAAAATTATATGAAGTCCAAATTTGATACAAAAGATAAATTTTTTTTTTTTTTTTGAATATTGTGAAGGTACCATGGCATATAAGTTAATGTATTTGGATACCAAAAAGATCATCAAAAATTGTGATATTAAATTTTTGAATCATAAGAGTGCTTGTAAGCACTTAGAAATGTGTCCAAGTAAGAATAATAATATATTTGTGGACATATCTTTAAATTTACCAACAAAGATAATGAAGACAATGAAAATGGTAGAATTGTAAATCAAAATAAAGAGCCAAAGAAGATAAAAAAGAAAAATTCTATAACTTTTAAGATTAACAATAAAAGACATGAAAATATTGAAGATGATAATGATGAGGAGTACCAACATTTGAGTGAAAAAAGACAAGCTTCAAGAAAAAAGAAGCTTGAAAGAGTATGTGAGGATAAATTTTCACCCTTCAACCCAAGTTACAAGATGGCCTTATTTAAGAGTTGCTTATAATTGGTGGTGTGAAGTAAAAGAAATAAATAGCAAGTACAATCAAAATAACAATCACAAAAAAAATGAAATAAATAATATCAAGCAAGTACATAATTCAAAACTATATTATTATTTGTTCACCATATTTTTATCTAATAAAAAGTAAAAAATAAAAAATAAAAGTTATATTTTTATTTAGATAATTTTTTTATCTTTCCAATGGTATAAAAAAATATAAATTCAAATTTCTATGAGTAAGTTATAATAATCCAAAGATAGAAGATAAATAATAAAAAAATTAAGTGGAAAATTTTTACCTCAAGGATAATTTGCTTAAAAGATCATGAGTTTGAATCTCACTAAGGCTCACAAGTAGTGTATATGGATATCTTAGAGAGGCCACGAGGCCTTAGTCTTATCCTCCTATCTACATCCAAGGTGCTACAACCCATATGGGACTTATACACCTCCCTTCCTATAAAGACTACACTAATTGCTGGTCCTTCTATTTTCTACTAGTAGAACTAATTTTTTTGCATTTTTGACTTTAATATAGTATTTAAAAACACCCAATTAGCCTAGGGACCTTGAATAGCCTTCAAAACTTACTCCAATTCTTCATAATGGCTCCCAAGGTGGTAAAACTTATTTTTACCAAAGTCTTCAAAATTGTTCTAAAAATTCCTAAATAAATCTAAATAAATTCTAAATAAATTCTAAAAATATGTATAATATTTCTAAAATAATAATATCAATTTAAAACTATTTTATTCTACCTTGGTGATTTTTTATAATAATAAAATTAATTTAAATCAACTAAAAATCCTATTTTTTACATAAATAACTAAAAAAATATGCAATTTCTTTTTCGTGGTTCTCCTACTTACTAAATAACTTTTATATATATTTAATAAGTGGTACAAAAAGATAAAAGGCCAATATAGACATTGGTCTCAATAACTAAATGCTAATTCTTATATTTAAAAAAATACTAAATTAATTAAGATAATTTCTTCTAAGACTTACTAAGATCCTATTTCTTTCTTACTAATACTATTGTCCTTCATTTAACATCATCTAAACACATCTTTATTTTACAATTGTAGTTTTGGTACTCTAAATGTATTCTTTTATCTTAAAATAACTAATGAGTCAATTTGATGACTCACAGAGATTATAGAATGCAACAAGATGAATCTTCTTCAAATGAAAAGAAATATTCTTTGAGAGCAAAAAAACCACTTGGTGAATGGTAGAAGAATCACGTCTTTCTTTAAGTAAGTAAAGAACATGCCAATAATATATTTTTTATTGATCTATTAAATTTGTATGATGCAATGAAATCTACAGATGATTTGAAATAAGAAAAGGATATAGAAGAAGAATACTAATCACTTATGGATAATGGAACATGGAAATTGACTCAACTTCTATCAAATTGAATTTCAATTGGCTGTAAGTGGGTGTTTAAAATCAAGAGAGCTGCAATAAATAATATTATGAGATATAAGACAAGATTGATTTCCAAAGACTATTTATAAGTTGTTAATGTTGATTTTAATGAGACATTTTTTCTTGTGGCTAAACTCACCACTATTAGAATCATTATAACAATTGAGATAGCAATGGATTTAGAGATGCATCAAAGAAACGTAAAAATAATTTTTTTGAATAAAAATTAAAAAAAATATATCCACATGGATCAATCCTAAGGATTTATTTAAAAAGACAAATAATACTTTATTTGTAAGTTAAAAAAATCCTTATATAGACTCAAGCAATCATCAAGGGCATAGTACTAACATATTAACACATTTTTTGTAAATGAGAGATTTGTAAAGAATAAAATTGATCATTCTATATTTGTGATGGAATCAAAAGAGTTCTTATTGATTATCATCCTCTATATTAATGATTTGATCATATTAATCAATACCTTGAAGATGATGGATTAATTATTGCCTTGTATATACTATTTTACATTTTACTTTTAATTTCAACAAATTTTTCATTTGTGTTATATGTTCTTTATTAGAATAGGAGCAATTTCATGGAATTATAAGAGATAACTAATAATTACAAGGTCCACAATGGAGGCAGAATATATTGCAATAAGCTATAGTATAATGGAGGTAATTTGATTAAGATAAGTTTTAAAGGACATTGGACTTATGCAAGTGGAAGCAATTACAATCAAGGGTGAGAATCAAGAATGCCTTGTTTTTGCAAAGAATCCAAAGCACCATTCAAAAACTAAGCACATTGATATTCAACATCACTTTATAAGGAAGATGATTAAAATGGAAATAATTGATATGAAATATTATACAATAGAAGATATACTTGTTGATTTATTCACAAAAGTATTAGTCAAAGATAGGCATTACATGTTAACAAAGACATTCAATTTGAAATCCTTTGATCAATAGCAAAATGAGAGTATTAAAGTGAGTAATAATAAAAATAAAATAACTTATCATATAATAGATATTATCTTGGATAAGTTATTAATGGTCAAACGATTGATTCTTAACATAAAAAAAGGCCATTCTATGGATGAGCCACAAAGACAAGGGCTAAGAGATAAGATCAAGAAAATAAAAGATCTACTAAAGAATATTCAAAGATTAGATAAGAATATAATAAATATACTAAAAAATATTTTTATAATAGATGAAATATCAAAAAATATCTTTATAATAGATGAAATATCAAAAAATATATTTAGTATATCTTTTGATAAATATAAAAATTAAAAGATGGAAGTTATCCATTGAGGCACCAATCACCACCTATAAATAATAAATGTTGGAAGTGAGAGTCATCTTATTCCACACTTCTTTTTGTGTGCAGCCCTTGTTGATATTAAGTGTTATAACTTCTTAGTTTTTTTCTTCAATAGTATTTGTAAACTTGTTGTATTAATTAAAAATATTCGTTAGGCCAAAAAACCATTTTTTATATTTTATCTTGCCACCTTCAAAATATAAGACTATCCTTCTAATGAAACCTAGCCATTTAATGAGCTAGATAGTCTCTCATTTGAGATATGGTATTATATAGAAATTCTCTATGTTATTGACAATTTAAAACTCTTTGATCTTCCTACATATCCATGGTGATTTGAAGTATTCTTTGACTTAAGTTTTCATTTACATCATCTTTTAAAGTATTTCTAATAACTTAGCTGGATCTTTCTTTTATCCAAGCCAAATAAGATGTAATATGCCATCCTAGTAGTACTTCTTAATTTGATATACCGTACTATCTAAAATTCATCAAGTCTTCATCCAAAAGACTTGAATTGTATCTCAATCCATCAACATCTAAGTTTTACAATCCCACCTTATGAATTACTTCAAAATCATATACTTACAATAATAAGACTTATTTAGCCAAATTTTTAGCAAACTTATGAGATTCCATCAACCATTTTAGTGGTTGATGATTTGTCACAAGTATAAAGCATTGGTTATATAAATATGGGTAAAAATAAGCTATTGCCTATACCACTATTAAACATTTATCCTTATAAGATGAATACTTAACTTTTACATTATTGTTGCTCTATGAAGCATATATAATGATATATTCCTTCTTATCATCATCTTTTTAAGTCAATATTGCATTAATTTTTAATATAATCCAATTTATGCGAAATTGCAAAGATTGTCGAGTATTTGGCCATCTCAATATTAGTGTTGAATCTAATGTTATTTTTAAGGCCTCAATATTTTTTTTTGAGCAAGATCTTATATCTATTTTTTATTGGCTTATCTCAATAGAATCAATGGTTTAACTAAAATATTAAAATCACAAAGAAAAAAAAATCTTTGATAATAATTTGTCAATAATATGAAAGCTTTTACTTGTGATACATTACTAGATACAAGGATTATTTTTAATGCTTCTATATTTGTTGATGTATTACTAAAGATTATCTCATCATTAAAATAATACCAAGCAAATAACAACTCTTTTAAAACTTGATTCATAATATATTGGAATTCTGCTAAAGTATTCTTTAAATCAAAAGATAGGAACTTCTAATGAAAAAGCATATCTCTTCTATTATCATCTAGTCTTCAAAATGTTGTCTTCATCCTATCTTCAAGTTTATTTAGTAATTGGTGGTACCTTAACTTTAAATATCTAATAGCTAATAATTCTTTACATCTTAAATTGATTCTATTTCTTTCAAAAATATTAAGTTTATATCAATGTCTAAAAACTGGATAATTACTTTTCAATCAAATTTCAACTAAATTTTTCTTTACATCCCTCCAAATCAATAAGCTTAAAAGAAAAATAAGCCTTATATGAGTGTATAAATACTTGCATTTATTGTGCCTCTATACCAATGAATTCCATTCCTATATCCATCTCTTAGATCTTATCATCTGGCAAGATCATTTTGTTCTCTAAAAATCCCGTGCTTGGTGTTGGAACCTTTTCTAATTACTAATTAGATGATTGTATATCTTTGTTCTTTTTTAAAACAATAGGTGTCTCTTCCCTTTTATCAACTTCAACTATTCTAACTCCACCTTTAAGCATAAGCAAATCATTCATTGATTGTGTGGATGGGCTCACAAATAAAAATTCATTTATAAAAAAATATCATTTGGAATTTATCTTTGATAACTTTTATGTCTTAATCTAATACAAGTGTTGCTAAAATATGTTGACATCTTTGATCATTTACTATAACCTATTCTATAATATCTTAGATTTTTATCTTTTTCAAAACTTGATTCTATTCTTTTTTACTATCTTATCAAACTTTAGTTTTTGAAGGGACTATTTTTTATACAATTAGAAATACAACACTTTTTATTCCTTGGCTTGAAGCATGGACCTCCAAACATTTTTAAAAGCTATCATTGTTGTACCTTTGAAATACAAAGCACACTCCAAAAAACCAAACCATAGAAGTGAGGTCTATGGCTTAACCAAGGATTTAACAACATTGTATTTTTGTCATATTAAATATACTTGTAGTGCATGTAAGAAAGACCATGACATATTCATGCTTATATGCATTGGACTCCTCATATCTTTGTGTATATATATCAAATATAAAGCTAGATCCACCTTCTTAAAATAAAAAAGAACAAAGATAATTAATCAATGTAGATAATACCAATTAAGATTTTTTTATATGATAAACTAATATTAACAAGAATTAATTGACTTGCACTACAACTTAGATATATTATCTTTTATCTAAAATATAATCAATCTCCTTCTTATGTGGACAACTAAAAAGATACAATGATGCTAATATGCCAAGCCTATAGGCCAAGTTAGTCCACTTCCACCTCAATCAATGAAAATAAGATCTTAAAGCTATAACATCTATTACTATTGGCTCTCTAAGATATTAGCATATTACTTAAATATCCTCATGGACTTATGCACTCACAACTCCTAGTGGTGGTATATTCTTAGATACATAAGCCACAGCCTTATCTTATTTTAACTACTATTAGTGTTGCAATTATAAGAGCTTCCAAAATAAACATGAGTATAGATCTTAAAGTCTTTAGTTATATCCTATTTAAAAATGTTGTTAACAAGGCCATCCATCTTTTATAAGATCCACCATGTCCAACTTTAAAAGATCTTTTTTATCAATTAGGGCAATATCTATTGGAAGTTGTGATATACAACCTTGAATAATATTTGCAAGTAAATATCTTAATTATTGCAATCATAGCTACTTCAAGTAATATTTTAATGTCTTCTTTATTACAATATTATTGTCTACATGTATATAGTTGCATATTGACAACTATATCTCTAATATTGCAGTCAAATTAGTACTAAGTCTAACAAAGAGTTTTATTAAATCTTGCTTCTAAGACCATAAAGTTATATAAGCTTCTATAATGGTGATGGGATATCTTTTGGTTTCTATAAATATTATTCTATCTTCTCTACTATTTCTTAATATCAATTATTTAATTTTTTTGATAAAATCTATAGTAGTGTAGGATCCTTTAGATGCCTTATAATTATGTCTAGTTGACTAAAGACTTGCTCATTTGACTATAAGATGCATCCATTGTTAATATGCTTTCATCAAGTAACAAGGCTTCTAATACAAATAATTCTCTAATATATCCATATGTAGCTATAAGCTAGCCATATTACCAAAGAGCATAAGTATAATTTTTTTTTTATCACTTTATAACCATCTTGGCTAAAACCATGCCTCCTCAGTCCAAGAATCATAACTAAAATCAATAAAATATAATGTTTGTTATCCTAATAAGATGTGATAAGAAGTTTTACAAGTAATTACATACTTCATAAAAATATGAGTGAATGCATTGGTACCTACTTTAAACCAAAGTTTTAAAGGTTCATTAGTAAGTCTTATAGGTTATTGTATGTTTGTTAAGAATATTACAATAGTAAAAAGATATGGATCAAGGTCTTTAGTACTATATCCTAAGCTTTGTGCCAACAATTTTTTAAATATAATTCCTTATGTTTCCATATCAAACAATATCTTTTGTAAAAATATACCAAAAATATTACTTTAGGCTATTAAAAAAAAATATATAGTATTATTTAATTGTACCTTTCCAAACTTCACCACTAACCACTCATAAGTGGTTCTTGTAAGAATGTTGGTTAAATAACTAGTAGCAACTTCTATATTAATTATGAAACAATACTTCTATATTAAACTATTATCAAACTCTATATGAGCAAGAAGATCTCTTAGCCACCCTTTTTATTTTCTCAATGCATCAATTGCATGAATAGATGACATTTTAAAAAGAGATTATAGATTTTCTTAAAAGTTATTAAGAATCTAACTTATTAATAATTAATTAGTTTTGATTTTATATTTATACAGAAAAGGGTATTAAGAATTTTCTACATATCATAGAAAAACTTTATATATAAACCTATTTAAATATAAGAGATTTTTTATATTATAAATTTTTTTAATAATATTATTATATCTATTTTTTCTTCTTATTAAAAAAACATCACTTATTAGAATCTTGTCAATAAATTATAAATAAATTTTTTATATCTAGATATCTAATATATTTTTAGATTGAAAATCATGCCACATGACAATGGATATTTTGATAAAGGTAGTTTCTTAAACTGAAAACTTACAATCAATTGGCTATTAATCCAATGTCATTATGAAAATAAATTAGTCTCAACCATGTAGGTCATTATTTTTGCTTTGTCACAATAAATACAAAATAAAGATAAATAATGGTTTTATCCATGTTATCTGTAATAATAATATTTACAAAAGATCTTAAGTTTTTATTGTAGGCTTAAATAATTATAAATTATAATGAATAAAATAAAATCTTTTTAATCCTTGATGTCAAAAATAAATAAATAAATAAATAAATAATACCACCCTAACTTCTTATAAAAAATAATTGATCTTTAATTTAATAATTTTTCAAAAACATATTATTTGGCCAATTACAAAGACTTTCAATATCACTAAGGTATAGAAGCTATGGTAGAAAAAGCCTAATAATATTAAAGTTAAGTAAGGATGGATAAGAATAGTACTTGTATAGTATTCTAGTCACATCTCATATCTTCTCTCACATCCCAAGACTTGTTCCAAGTTCCTATTGTTATTGCTAGTCTTATTGCAACTCAAGTCCTATTGCCACTCAAGTCCCACCATGCTTATTGGCCTCGCCATGTTGATCAATTCTACTGCCATAGTGGTTTGTCTTGGTTAGTCCCATTGCCATTGTGGCTTATATTAGTTGGTGCCATTGCACCTCTAAAATCCTAACTTATCCTATGCTTTCAAAATCCTAATTTATCTCCACACTTTCATTGCCACAACTTCCAACAAATAAGCTCTATAACTCCCAATAAGCAAGCAAACTTAGTGACAGCTAAATTGATTCTTCTTAAGTAGTAAGCTCAATATGTAAGCTTCTAGTATGTTTCAATAAGACTAGTCTTACATTACAAATGAAATCACAAGGAGAAACCTATAAACATGGCTTCATCTCCTACATTCCAACAATTCACTCTATATACAAGACTTGAAAAGAATAAAAAAAAAAAGAGGAGGAATTAAAGATTTGTTTTGCAAAATCAATCCCAAAATATTTCCTTTTACACTTCTTCCAACCCAAATATTAATAGTCCACTTTTATTTAGCTTAAATCAATCTTGAAGATTTTATTATTAATAGAATTAATCTATTTTAGGCTAAAAGAGAATACTTAATTATCATATCATAGAATGGCATGATATATGTATTAATTTAATCTTATTTTTAAATCATTAAAAAATTACTTTATAAATAAACATCAAAGCTAAAATCTTTATATAAGATAAAATTATAATGTCCAATTATACATAGTTCATTTTTTCTAATGATCTAATAAGAAAATTTAAGAAAATTAAGACTAGTCAATTGCATAATATTGGATTCTTAATTTTTTTTGAGTTGATTTTATTTTAAGCTTTATTTGAAAGTTATTGCAAATATTACATTTGTAGCTTCTAACAATCTTCAAAAAATAAATTCTAAAGTCAATTATTAAGAATTATATTATTATATTAATAATTTATAATAAAAATTTAGATGATATATATATATATATATATATATATATATAGTTTTTTTTTTAATTTTTTGATTTCCTTAAAAATTTTAGATTGTAGTTTTTTTTATATACCATCTAATTAAGTATATAGATAATATTCTAAAAATATAGTCTAATAAATTTTATAATTAAATATAATAATCTAATTGATAAGATAATTTTAATTTTAATTTTAATTAAAATATCTTTTATAGAAGCATTTGAATCTTAGTAGTTTTTTGGTCCATGTGAAAATGATCATACTACCAAAAAAAATTTAAATAAATAAATAAATATATATATATATATATTAAAATATTTAAAAAGATATTTATAGATTTTTTTTTTTTTTTTTTTTTTTTTTTTTAGTTAGTAATTACACAATCTAAGTTGCAAGTAGAGGTGAAAAGAAGATGTGCAATTAAAAACAAGAAGTGGAAGTATAACCAAAGGTAAAAAGAAGAGGTGAAATTTGGAGGCAAGAAGATAAAGCTGCATGAGGTATGTAAAGCAAGGAAATTGAGGTGTCAGTAATATTAATGATATATTAAGGTTAGTTCCTTTAATGCTAACTATTGGACTTGCTAAAACCTTAGACTTTAACAAATACCTAATGAATGTAGAGCAAATAGTGCAACTAATTTAGAGCTTACAAGATGTAAGTAGAATTGCTTCTAGTAACCAAACAATAGCAATTAGGTCCTACAGTAGCTTCTAGGAGAAGTTCTAAGAACAATGGAATATTATAAGAATACAAAATATCTTCTATAAAAACTCCTAGTAAACCTGTGAAGATCATAGATGGCTATGGATGATTTTGGAATATTTTAGAAAATTTTAAAAGATTCCAAAATTTTCTAAAGATTTATAAAAAGTGGACAAATATATGTAAGGTTCTAAAAAGTTCTAAAAAGTTCTAACATGTTTTAGAAAGTACTTCCAATTATATTTCTTGTATATGCATTACACTTATTATTATTATTATGAGTTAAAATAAATAAAAAAATAACAACTTTGGAAATTAAAAATATTAAGCAAGATAAATAGAGTGCAGGCTTTAAATTATTTAAAAAAATGAAAATATAACAAATGAATGTTAAAGCCTTCAAATTCACTTACTGTGAAAATCCTCAAAACACCTGCTAAAGTGGTAAGTGTAATTACATAAATTTAACCTCAAACTATGAGGAAGTAGAACCCCTTTCAGACCTTACCACAAAATCTCCATGTTTAAAATTGATTCATTTATTTGTCTTTTTCCTAACTCCTTGCACAATTTGTGCCTAAGGCCAAACTTTTTGGACATAGTGGAAAACCCATAAAAGCAGAATGTGCCACATGGGACATGAGCAATTGGTTTGTTATTTTTATTATTATCATCATTGGTGGAATTAAATCCGTCAACCACAAGCCATCAATCCTCCAGGCCCCTCATCTGGACTCATCATGAATGATTTTTGGCCCAATCCATTCAACATGGCATCCAAAATCATTTGCCCTCCATAAAGGCTTTGAAATTATATGAGCTCTTACAACCTTTGGGTCTTCAATGCAATCCAACCCCCCCACAAGTCCCACCATCACAAAGAAAAAAAAAGATATAAAAAAGACATAAAAAAGACATTAAAGTCATATAAAGTTATAACTCCCATGTCAGTTCTCCATACTATAACATGTGGCCGCACTATAGAATGGGGATCCTACACACAGTGAACAGAGGCGCTTTGATTTGTACACGTGGATACGACCTCACTGCCAGCTCGACATAAAGGAGTCACGGCTAAAGAGCCTTTGAAGTCGGCAGACAGCGAACTAGCGCAAAAATAAGCCAATGGCAGCAGATCTCTTGTACGAGGGGAACCGCAGGAACAAGCGCACGTCACACAAAGCGCAGGGGAACGGGGGGGAACACGATTGGGGCTGCACGGCCGCCTAGGGGATGAAGTGCCAGCAGGGGTCGTAAATAGAAGCCACCTCGGCGTGATCCTGATTTGGACGCGCCAGCTTGGCTCCGTCGGGGTTGCCGGTCCTGTGCTTTCGTCGAAGCCGTGGCTTCAAGCGTCGTCGCAAACAGGGAGGACACTGTTCTTGCAGCTTCATGCTTCCGCTTCTAGGCGCCATTCACCCTCCGCTTCTTCCTCCCTTCCGAATCGCTCTCCGCGGCGCTTCTTGTCGTCCAGGCCAACAGATTCGTGTTGCTGTTTATCTCCCTGCTCCGTTTCTCGCTTCCAGTTTTTTGAATCCGATTTCGATTGTTTTTGGTTGAAGACGAGAGAGGGCCGTGTGCGGGGTTTCGTTGTTGTGGGGATGGGGGCTGTAAATGCGGCATCACGCGCATGGGAAGGGTGAGATCACGGCGGAGGTAAGAGTGTGTGGCTGTGAGGATCTAGTGGGACTGTGATTGTGTGGAGGGGAATGGGAGTGTGTTGTTGACGGGGTTGAAGCCGTCGTCGGTGTGGAGTGTTCTGTGCGTTCTTGGTGGTAGTATGGAGCCCGCGTTGTGTGGTTGGATGCCTAGGGTGCATGCCTATGTGGATTATGGTTTCAAAGTCTGGCAATGTTGGCAGTGTTTAGGGCACTGATCTTGCTTCATTAGTGCGTCAATAGCTGATTTTGTATGCAGTCTTTAGTGATGTGTGTTTTGGTGTCTGTTTAGTTGGTGTGCGCTATTCTCAGATTGTCGAGCGGGACCGGTGTGCGTGGCTACAGTCTCACGGCTGAGTGACTTGTTTCAGTTGTAAGTTAGTGATGCCGAGAATTTTAGATGCCTCTGAGAGGTAGTGAATGGAGGTATTTTAATGCACAGAGCTAGCGTGTTGAATTCCTAACATGGAAGGTCTGGAGATGTTGTGTTGCCTGTGGCTCGGCCATGTGCTAGCGGTGTTCTTCTAAGGAGAAAGTTTTCTTGTTGCAAGTGTAGAGGAAGTTATGTTCATCTCATGGTTGCGCTATGCACTGCAACGTGGTGTGAAGGGTGAGAAGAGTGATAGTTCTGTTAGTTTACTTACCCCTTCATTTAGTTTTTAATGACTGGCTTACATGACGTGTGCAGGCGCAAGAATTCGCATTGTTGCTTTACAGTTGAACGAAAAGCTTTTTATTCTTCTGATCACAGTTTAGCGGCATCAAAGCTACTGACTATGAACTTGCGCCGCACCTGATTGAAAACAATGACTAATCTATTTCTTTTAAGGGCACTTCCATGAATTTTTCAGCAATAGTGGCAGATAAAACCCAACTTTGGAAAAAAGTATTGAACAAAGACCTGTAGGAAAACAGTGGTGCTTAATTCTTCTCCTTTCGTGTACGACAATGGTGGCTATTTGAGGATGAATCCGGAATTCTCAGTGTGTACATTGTAGCCAAAAAAAAATAAGCACGAAAGTGCGCGGCGCGGGAGTGCAGCTTCCATGGTAGCGCTAGTGTTAGCCACTGTGAGAAAGTCGCTTCTCACGTGTCAGACTGAGGGAGAGGTCGAAGTAATGGAGATAGAGAGGGCAAGAACCACAGACAAGGAGATGGAGAGGGTGAAAGGGAAGAAAATTAAGATGGATATTGGATGGCCGACGAATGTCGAGCATGTGGCGCATGTTACTTTCGATCGTTGCAATGGGTTCCTTGGCCTTCCCAAGGAATATGAGCATGAAGTACCTAGGCCGACACCTAGTGCTAGGTGCGTTTTTTATTTTTAAAAAAAATCTCTGACCCCTTGACGCTACCGCTTTTTGCTTTGAGTTGTGTCTATTGTAGAGGGCGAGCAGCCAAATGGAATTCTAGATTATTTGTAGGTGTGCTTACTGCTCTATATGCTGACTGCTCAATCCATGTGCCAGCCAAAATGTGTTTGGTGTGTCAGCGGAGTCAATGCAGTGTTCTGTAGATTCTCACGGCAACATGGTCCCGACTATTCTTCTGCTTCTACAGAAGCAATTATATGACCATCAAGGACTGAAGGTGTGGCTCGCATCCGAATATTGGCTGAAATCAATTTTGGCTGTCGAGCAACATAATGCACGCTCAGTTAACTGGACGTTTGTTATCGGAGTGTTGATCGGCTTGTGTGTATAGCACCGTCCCATGCGTGTATAGTTACATGATATTTAAAGCCAACTTATTTTAAGCTTGCACTGTGCATTTAGGCTGAGGGTATTTTCAGGATCAATCCTGAGAATAGTCACGAGGAGCATGTGAGGGCGCAACTCAACAAAGGAACTGTGCCTTCTGACATTGACATTCATGCGTTAGCTGGGTTGACTAAGGTCAGTATCACTCAGTTCATCATACTCCTTAAGAGCCTATTGGCGCTCTCTTTTCCCTGTTTAGCTGTTTCCTGGGTAGAATTTCCAGTGGAAGGAATGTTTTCTGAATGGTTTACTTAGTTATGCAGAGCTATATGTGGATGTCTGCAACGTCCTTTGTATTGTAAAGAGATAGTCAACAAGACAGGAAAATTGAAAAAAACTGCTTGTTGGCATCTTAAAGGTGCGCCTATATGTTTGTACGGTGTGGAATGCAGGCGTGGTTTAGAGAACTTCCAAGAGGTGTTTTAGATTTATTGAGTCCAGAGCAGGTTCTTGGTTGCCACGGTGAGAAGGACAGCTTGGCACTCATCAAGCAATTGCCACTCACGGAGGCCGCTTTATTAAATTGGGCTGTCAACCTGATGGCTGATGTGGTAGAGCACGAGTCGTACAATAAAATGAATGCTCGGAACATCGCTATGGTGTTTGCCCCAAACATGACACAGGTATAGTGTTGTTCCTACGCTTTTCACCCAGAGAAGCTGATGACAGTTACAAGATCAGACTCGTAGAGATTTGACTACAGATGCTGTCTTCGACGTTTCACGTGCTGAATTTGAATGTAGGTATTCAGTATTAATGGTGTTTCAATTGTTGTAGAATGTGTAACATTTATTAACATTGCTTCATTATCCTTCAGATGGCTGATCCACTGACAGCTCTGATGCATGCTGTTCAAGTCATGAACTTGCTCAAAACTCTGATTCTTCGCACACTGAAGGACCGGAAGGCCACTTTGCTGGAATCTCGTTCACCACCATCATCACCTGAATTGCCCGAGACAGAAGAACCTGAACAGGATCCTCAAGCAGCTCTGTGGGTCGAGGATGCCACCGACGATGTTTACGCGGGCAATGTATTTAATCGCCATGATCGGCAATGGTCTCAAACCTCCCATTACTCATCCTCGGGGCTCCTCCGGGGTCATGAACGGAGTAGCTCGCAAAGTGGTGTCTGGATGGATCGTGAGCGAGGCAGCTCACGGTACCCTCCGCTGTGTAGGGGTTCTCACAATCGTCAACCAAGTCCTGTTTATGACGGTCCTCGTAAATCAAGCCCTTACCTTAAGAGCAGTGTAGGGGTCAGTTATGTCCGGTACAGCTCACAAAGTGCGTTACTTAACGGCCTTGGCAACAACAGGAAGGATTCTCAAGGGAATTTCAGTCCTTTTATGCTCTATCCTCCCACGCACAGCTTCAAAGCGAAGAGTGGTAGTGGCCGCATGACTCCTATAGATGGACGGACGGAACGGGTGGAAGCATGGTGACAAGAAAATGATCTTCAGTTCTATCTTTTATAGATCTGGAGTTTCGCTCCTCTTTTGGGATTTGAGTTCATCACCAAGATAACCACATGTGGGGTTCATGTGTTGGTTATAGACTGCCAGCAAAGTCTGATCTCTCGACATCCAGATTTTCTTGAGGGCTAGTAGATCTAACTGGAGTTTACTTGAATCGAAGGTGATGTTTGCTGCGTATATAAATACCATATATTGCGAAGCATCGGTTTGAGAGCGCATTTTCGGAGTACAAAATTATCGCACCATTCCTGAAGCTGAAGGTCAAAATTAGTGAGATTGTACTATTCTGATTGATACGAAGGAGTGTGCTGGAAGAACAGTTCAGGGGCTGGTACCACGGGCATCGTTTCGCTCTTGTACACTAGTTCAAGAACCTAGTTGTCATGCATGTCCAGAGGCAGCATCCAACACTAGACTCAAGGAGCACAAGTCTTGCCTATTCTTTGATCGAAGCCACCTTGTGAAGGGAGCTTTTTGATCTCAGTCAAAGCCAAGCGTTATGTATGAATATGAATTTGTAAGGTCATTTTTTTTTTTTTTTTTTTTTTTTTTTTTTTTTTCTCCCGTTAATTCTCTTCCTCGTCCTAGTAGGTTCTCGTATTTTCTGCTCACCCTGTGTAACAAGTAGGCATCGAAGTAGAGAGCGACTCTCAGAACTCTCTGCATGGTTGGACCCCCACTATAGTATCTCATTGCAAGATATTGAACCCTTGCTTGTGGCGTTGTCAATAGTCTTTAGACGGTTTGTCACGTTTCTCTGACGATCTGACCACGTCATAATGCAACTCACGATTCTTCCATGCAGGGTCGTATCAGGTTTCGCTTGGGATTCATACTATTTCATCTTCAATACGGAAAAATAGATGGCATTAGGTCCAATCCCATGCAGCATCGGGAGTGGTGTCAGTAACTGCAGCACATGAGGTCGGTCCTCCAGTGTGTGAACTCACCTTAACATTCTTCTCCCATACTTTTCCCCAATGTCCACTTTGTCTTATTCTCTTGACGTCAGAATGCTTGGTTTCAGTTGTCGTGACAGTAATGGTCATATCACCAACCCTTCAACAAAATGAAATGATTGTGAGATGGGTTAGTGGGATTTGTGAATCATGCCAGCTGCCTGATTCTTTGACCTGAGCTGCACAATATTGAATGAAATAGCAGCTAAGGCAACAATCCACCTTCTCTAATGTGAGACGGTTCTGAAGCCCCATTTCTTCCTCAATTCTCTGAAGTGCCATGTAATGTGCCAGCTGGGACTCAATCCATACATAGGGGTACACCACAGAAACATTTTTTGAGCACTTTTCTCGAATGATAAAATACTAAATATATTTATAATAGTGGTTATAATAATAGAGCCCCTACAACCTTTAGAATCCAGATGAGTACATTTGTTCAAACATAGAAGGTACACAAAATAGACGACAACAAAAATTCAGGACTCTTCACACTACTTGTTTAGAAGTTGCTACTATATCAAGTTAATATTTAAAAATCTACACAGTATATGCAAAAGATGAAATAATGACTTCAATTTTTTTAAAAAAGCTTTGAAACCACATTATTTTCGTTTTGGTAATTAACTTGTGGAATTAATGTATAGATTCCTACAAACTTATTTTGAAGTTATTTTGGCCAGTACATTTTTTTATATTAATATTTCTTAATAATAATAATATATATATATATTTGTATTTATAATTGAATCTATTAATGAAATACTATTTTATAATATTCATATATATAAATATTTTTTTATTTTTATTTTTTAGCATATTTTACTTGGAAGAAAAGACTACCAAGTTATGTAAGATATATTATGATATTAGATTTATTTATTTATTTTTGTAATACAAGTTAAGTATGATGCAAAATCATTTGTAATATTATCACACCATGAGTTGTAATACCATAAACTTCCAAAGGACTTAGGCGTAATATTATCACACCTTGAGTTGTAATACCATAAACTTCCAAAGGACTTAGGCGTAATATTATCACATCAATGGTTGTAATATCACAAACTCCCAAAGAACTTAGGTATAATATAATTGTTCCAACTTGTTTATGATTTGAACTAGGCTTGGTAGATCTTGTAAGTTCAATATACTAAAAAATTGGTTTTGCTTTAAACTCACATAAAAACTCAAAATATGTAAGAGATTTGTAGTTTTTAAAGAATTTTCTTCAATGAAAATGTATCTAAAATTGGTACAACTATAGCTACAAGTATAAATATTATTAGATTTAAATCTGGTGCTTTGGTGTGTTTTGGAAATTGGAAGAGTCTTAGAAAGTATAAAAAATAGTAATATAATTAATTATAATAGAAAATATTACAATTTAGATATGACAAAGATTCAACTTTTCAAGTTTTAGTTAGAATTTTCAATTGCTACTTGTGTCAATTGATACATAATATATTCGTCAAAGCCATTGTATATATTATTATGACATTGATTCTTAAAAAATAAGAAAAAATATTATAGGATGGATATTGTCTAATTATACTATTTAATTCTACATACAAAACTTTTTCTATTGAACTTTAAATAAGAATACAACTATTTCTTTTTTATACTCATTGATTAAAAGCAAATAGGTTTCTTTCTATTATAATTATTTGTAGACAATGTGATATTAACATATAAGACTATTTATTAGGTTTTATCTTTAAAACAAAAACTTCTTCTTTTTAGTTTAGATTTTATTAAATCATATGATTACATCAACTAGGATTTTATTTGTAATACCATATTGGCTTTTGATTTTGGCCTTTAACTTATAAGATTATTATTCTAAAGGAATAAATTTAAAATAAATATTAATAATTTTGTCTAGTAGTTTCTTATTTTAATTTTAGTTTAAAAAAAAAAATCAAAACTTCAACTTTAGATGTACATTAAGTTAAGTATTAATTAAATATTTTTTACTATCTATAAACAATGCACAACTAGTTACAAGATAATATATTGATGATCTATAAAATCAAATATATATATAACTATTGGAATTTTTAATACATTTAAAACATCTATAATATTAAGCATCAATTAGAAAAAATAACTACATTATGGTATATCCTTATATCAAAAAAAATATACAAGTAATAAAAAATATGTCACTACTTTGGCACTCTTTTTTGGAACAAACCTTGTTTTTTTAATGATAGACAATATTTTAATATAATGGTACAAAAAGAAACTAAAATATTATACTTTTGTCAAATAAAATGTAGATAAAAAACTTAGTATTAAATTATATTATTTAGTCTATTTTATTATGGTATAAATTGGATCTTTTAAATATAAGATCTTTTTAAAGTAAGTTTTTTAAAGAAATTAGGAAGAAATTTTATTAGACAAAGAAACAAACCAACATACAAGATTGGATTTATTGACAAATTATAAGCCAATGCACACAAAATAGAAGCTTTGATTTCTTGAATCTTAGCCTAATCTTAATATTTTAGTAGTTTGATGGATGTTGATAGCTTTTATACCTAATTACTATAAATATTTTGAATGATCTTCAAAGAATAATAGATCCAATTTTAATTAAATTTTTATATTTTTTTATAATGTAGAGTAATAGAATGATAAAATCATTAGTCTATCTAATACAACCTTTAATATAATTTGATCTAATACAAAAAATAGACTTTGATCTTTTTGATTTTTTATGGAATAATCATTACTTTTTAAAAAAATATGATCTTAAAAAAATATAAGAAATTATCACAAATTAAAACCATTCTATTCCTATTCAAATTATAAAATAAAAAAAAAATATTATTTATAGATTTTGATATGAAGTAGAAGTTTCTATGGAATAAGATAAAAAATAAAGGAGAATTAGCTCTAATTTGTCTTCATTATTATAAAAGAGTGGCAATAAATTTGTAGAAATAAAAAATGAGCAATAATATCTTAACAAATGACTTATTTTATTTGCATAATTCTTCAAAACGAATTAAAATACCTCAAAAAACTAAAGAAGAGTTGGATAAAAGCAAACAAAGTAGCTATTCTATACGTTTTCACCTCCATAAAATCAAACAACACACCTTTCTAAAGTTAGCATAGTACACTCTGATTTAGAGCCCTTAAACCAACCCGTAACTGATTTACTCAATTTTCCACCAATCAGCAAAGGGATACACCCCCTTATGTTATGTTTCATAAAACAGAGAAGAAGGAAGGAAAAAAAAAACACGGTGATCTTCACAGGCGCCACCTCGAGATCTTTCTTTGGCTGATACCGGAACCACGATGATGAGAGCGCCGCAACGCATGTCCGTGAGCTTGCGTCAAGGATCATGGAGTTCGTAAGGGGCAACTGAGGAAGCATGGGCACTCCATCAAACACACCGTCTAAGGTGAACCTGATCACTTTCCGCATGCTGCACAATTTCGGCGTGTCGGTATCACCACAAAAGGAGGAGGAATGGAGGAAGAGAACAAAATTGCAGGAGGTCTGGATCTAGTGTGTGGTAAATTAGTCAGCAGGAGTGGAGGTTAATGGGTTCCCGCGTAGATGGTCTTGCTGTGGTGGTGGCGAAAATCCTGGTGACGACAGGGTTTGTTCGATCGGAGACCTATTGAGCGCGATCTTTCTCCGGAAAGCAAATAGTGGTGTCCTCTCCAGGGAAGCTTCCAGTGAAATTTGATACTTTAATGATATAAGAATATACAAATATATACATGCAGGGAATTGATATTTCCATCCACATTTTTACTATTTCCACGTTGGCCAATTGGTTCTGTGCCCCGAGCTAATAAATACAAATAAATGGTCATTCATCATTCATTCATATGCTACAGTAGCTGTATCCTCACATTATCAATTTAAGTTTTTCTCCACAGGGTTTGGGTCTATGCCGACAGATTCTTATACTATACACACAAAGATGCCTTAGTTATTTCAAGGACTATTGTAAGGGACCGATCCTGTAGTATCGGTTTACCGTTTTCAGGATTTTGCTAGTGGCCTGGAGTGTATGGACTGCCAGGGAAACAGCATTATGTTTGGGTCACATTGTTTACTAGTATTTTCACCTGAAAACAATGAAGCCGACCTCCAGAAGTCTGAAACGTTTCTTACGACGTTTCGCAGACGATGGGCATGAACAATGAGCCACAATAGACGCCTGAGAGTCGACAACTCGGTTACTCATTATTCGAGGGTGACCAACAAAAAATGCTGTATAACGTTGCCCATGCATGTTCAACAATAGAAACACTGTAGCATGATTTGAAGTTGAAGCATAGTTTGCAACCTCATTTGATGTAAAGAGATGTAGAGAAAGCATTTTGTGAACCATTCTTGCGTAGGGTTATATTCTTGCTTGACTTGCACAAACTGTAACTTGTTCAGAAATTGTCCTATCCGATCTTTCTCTAGGGTCACCCCTACCGCGTTACTTCAGCCAAGCTTACCCAACCTGAGCACCAACAAAAAGGGTGGCAAGTGGGATGGCAGAGGACGTTTTGTTTCTCTACAAAAAGTGATTTCTTCGCAACACTCGTTTTTCTGTCGACAAATAATGGACTGATTTTGCTGCGTATTCTGCCGCAATTCAAGGAATTTCACCAGATGAAAGAACTATTTCCTTCCTCTGCCTTTCTGTCTACCTTCATTCTACTTCATGTCAGAGTCGAAACAGAGTCGAAACATTGCAGCAGGGACAAGACCGTGACAATGAAGTCAATCTCTGTAACCGCCTAATTTCTCAAAAGTACTATGCTAAGAATATTGTAGAAAGAAACGTAACTAAAGAGAATCAGTTGCGCAATCTAACTGATCGAATTTCTCGGTTTAATTGATCTGACGAGGGGATGAACAGCTCAAGATGTGAAGGTCTTTACCGAGTCCGAGCAGCTAATATGGTCTGTACTACGTCGTGTGTTGGAATTAAGGTTGCAAGAAGATGTGTTGGAAGAGGAACTGGCCAGTGCATTAGCGGCTAATTGAAGGATATCGAGGTTATATAAGTAAAAACCCGTCATAAAATTGGTGAATTGCTCGTAGGTCCGAGTCACCACGGGTTGCACGGAGTATGTCCAATCTACTGAAGTCTTTCCATTCCCCGCGGCATGAAACTGCACACGAATCAACGTCTCAAACGTAAGTCCTTGAGTTCACAACAAAACACGAGCGAAAAGATTTCCGTACACATGAAGAGAAATAATCTACACGTTGGAACTCCCCTAAACTCGTGAGTTTCAGAGGGATCCTGCACAACGTTTATTTCCCCACCGGCGATTATATAGCCTGGCAACAAATCAAAAAAATTCTTGCTATATAAAGAAATATCGGTCTAGTAGAAGTGGACCTTCACCTGAATTTGAGAGACATAGCCTCGGACACCTTCAGGGAACCGGAACCGGTTCTCCTCCATGCGGTACTTCAGCAGATAGTTCTCATCATCGTGCACAAGCAGCCTCTCATGAACCCACGAATCAGGAAGAGTCCCTCTGCAGTACCGAACACTTCCCAGTTCATTGTCTTTCCCCTCCACCAAATCACACACGGTGATTGCTGGATTCCATTTGCACAAACCTCCGAAGTCCGAAAAGAGTTCCCACGCTGCATCCCGAGGACACTCTAGAGTGACATGCACACCACCCGACCAGACCTCTTCTTCTGTTGCTGGTCCCAGATTGATCCCCATCTCCAACCCCATAACTACCCACAACTCCTCCCAACTTAAGTGAACTTTCGACACTTAAGTAAAACTCCACCGAACAAACTGATACGAAGTGAGACACGAAACACGGGGCTCAATTGAGCAAATTGATGCCTGATAGCTCCCAAATCGATGCACAGAAGATCACCAAAGACTCGCCGGACTGACAAGAGCACACCTGTAGCGATGGGAATAAGTAGCAGGGAACCAGAGGAAAGGAAAGTTGGGTTTGAACACATTCCGCGGTTGGAATGTCTGATTGAGCGGATCGTGCGGATCGTGCGGATCGTGCGTTGACAAGCGCGTAAGCATCAAACGAAGTCCGGTTGAATCCCCTCGCCTACCACCACCCTAGGTGACCTGGACTCGCGGCGGCAACAAGTCCGAGTCGCAGAACGGATCCAAAGCTTCAGCAACACGCAGGAGCTGGGGCCCCGAATCTAAACTGGGATTCGTGACAAGTAACGGGGTTGCCGCATGAGAGCGGCGTCGGATCCTCGGCGGGGCGAGGGGGCACCGATGGGGTGCAGGTCTCGAGACCGCGTCGACGCGGTAGGCGCATTGTTCGTGAATCGCACCGCCAGTCACCCTGGTCTCACGGTCGGCGACCTCTGGACGCCCTGTGCATGGAAAACTGGGGGCGTGGGCTCTTGATGATGATGGACTGTCATTCTCACGGGCGCCGCATTCCAAAAACTCTCTTTCTTGGTCAGTGAAAACTGGTGGTTTTGTCCACTATGGGTGGACTTTGCTTAGAATCTGATTCCAACAACCATCTCATCTTTAACATTAAAAGGTGTCAAAGAAGGAGAATGTTATGAAAAGAAATTAATAAAAAATTGTGAAGTCAACAAAAGAGAGTCAATATAGAAAGTACTAGAGCATGTAACTTGTTAGCTGTTTGACAAGAAAGGTATCTAACTTGCACTTCAACGTTATTACCTCATTTATGCATCATCCACAAATAGATGAGAGGGGTGGCCTAGTATTTTGTGGACAACTCAATATTGGACAATCAAATATTGGACAATCTCCCAAAATACTAGGTTGTTCTATATTTTTTTAGCCTAGTATTTTAGAAGCAACTTAGAAATTTGGAAACAATTATGTATTACAAGTTGGCTTAGATTGAACAATGGGCTATTGAATATATTTTTAAGTATAGATCTTAGCTATTTCAACCATATATAGATCATTTTTATAAGTACAACTCTTTGGCTTTCTTATTTTCTTTAATTTCAATTTTTATTTTTATTTTTTCTAATTACACCATACAATCTTTTCTAATTCTTCATGTAATCAATTCTAAGCGCCTTATAGCTATTAGCGCAAGTAGTTGTAGAGTGATTTTAATATGTATTTTTACTTGATAATATTTCCTCACAACAATAGAAGGATTTGAATTTATCATTGTATTTAATGCAATATATTCTCTTCTTTCTCCCTCCCTCTTGTAATTACTAGTACAAGTAACTACAAGTTTTAAGGATGTTCATACTTATAAATTAGATAAATTAAAAATCTTCTTATAATTACAATGAGGTTTCAAATTGGCATTTATATGAATCTAAAACCTGTCAAAGATATAAGACAATGGACTAGCAAAGAAATAAGGAAAAGAATACAATATTAGATTGATTTCAAGAACAAAGAATTAGATGGTTGACAAGAATAAGAACTAGATTGATATTAAAAAACAAAGCAACACTTTGGATTGCTCCAAGACTTAAGTTAGAAAGATTGAGGTATACCTTGGTCTTCCCTCCTATTTATACTACAAGGTCTATGTTCTATTGAACCTTCGACAAAAGCTTCTTTAGCTTGATGGAAACATCTATGGAAGATTCTAACTATGAAAGAAATTAGAAAGTTTTTAGAAATCTATGAAGTATCTATGGAAGCTTTTAAAAATATCTTAGAAGATTTTAGAAGGCTAAGAAAGATTTTAGAAGATCAAAGAAGGTTTTAGAAAACTGAGGAAGGTTTAGAAGACTAAAGAAGGTTCTGAAAGACTAATGAATATTTTAGAAGATTTTAGAAGATTAAAAAAGATTTTAAAAGATTCTAAAAAGTCATAACTTAGAGTATATTTGTGACATCACTTTTCTTTCTTGCGACAAGTTTTGTAAGGAGTCAAAGAAATTTAATGATTAAATTACATATACAAAAAATTATAAATTTGTCAAAGTAAAGAAGCAATATATTTCATCCTTTATTTGTTAGTTATCGATTCTACAAGATCCTTGAGGTGGCATCAATGGTCTCTAAATATAACTTCTCTTATAATAATATCCCATTCAAAAATTTGTTCTTTATTGTGACCTTTAAAACATCCTCTAAATATAATTTCTAGTCCAATTGGAGTCATCTTTTTAACCTCAAAGAATATTATTAGAGCTTGGATATTTAAATCAAGATTTTTGTGATGAAGCCATACATCCAAAGATTTCAAACATGGCTTTACTTGGCATTAGAATATTATTTTTTAATCTTGTCCATATTTTTCAAATCCAATGGATTATAAAAATCACAATGGTTCACTAGGTGCTTGTATGATAAAAGGATCTTCTAACTCTTATTCCTATAAGTCCCTCAAAATGCAAAGATTTGATATGGTAGCTAGCAAGCTTCTAGCAAAACCTATTTTATCTTAAAAAAAATGACTATATACAGGTGAAGGTCTTAGCAATGCTTTCTCTCTTTTATATTAGTCTTCTATCATTGATAGGGAAGCATCATTTAGAAGCTAAGAGATATTGGTGTCCACAAATTCTTTAATGGCAATTGAATCTAGATTTTTTAGAATATTATTGATTGAATTTGTAAACTTTTTCAGATATATTTTAAGATTATCTAAAGGATCACATATTCTTTTATCTACTCCATAACTTATGAAGGATATGAAATATAAACAACCAAAGTATCAAATTACTCTTGTGTGATTTAAAAAGAATAAAGAATGTCACGGACATAAGATTTACTCCAATAAATTATCTAAATAATATAGACCAATAGAAGTAGGTAAAATAAGTTGATTTAATAATATCTCATAGAGAAGCTTCCTAGAAGCTTCATAGACGTGAAATCACCTTTATACATGTCTATAGGTGATTGATAGGTTAAAAACTTGATCAACAAGCTAGCCACATGGCGCACATGTTGGTAGCTTGCGGAACAAGCCAAGTACGTGGCACACATGTGAGAAACTTGTCATGCAAGTTTGACACGTGTCTTGTAAATGAGACATGTGTATCAGGTCTTATAGATTACCGCCACATAGTTCTTAGTTAGCTAGTATTTATAGAGGCAAGAGTGAAGCCCTCTTCACTCTTGTCAACTCTTTTCTTGGTTCTGGTCTAGTTTCAAGAGTCTTTATGTTTCCAGTCTTTGGCAATAGTCATTTCAATTTTCTTTGAATATACATACTTTCTTATTCCCATTTTGTGACTTTTCTTTGATACAGTTTCCATTAGATTATGTATCTTTTTCTAGTTCATGTCTTTGACAGATTGACAAGAGTATACTTATAATATCATAGCTTTGCCTTGTCTTGATTTAGAGTGGATTATCCTTTTTTCTTGATAAGACACAAGCATATTGGAAGTTGCAGATTACCCTCTTCTAAACTGATATTATTCCTAATATTTTCTTTGTTCTCCCTGCTACTTATCTCGAGTAGTGTTAGATATTTTTTGAAATGTTATCATCGCCGAGCTTGCCGAAATGAAGAGTGCAATGGCACAAATGCAAGAGCAAATGAGAGAATTGATGCTTGCAATGCATCAACTCACTGTACTTCCACAAGGAGCAACAAAGTTACCAAATAACAAAGATATAGATATGATTGGAGTTGCTTCAATATCTACACCAAGCCATATAATTCTTCCTATATTGGAACATCGTTCAAGCATCAGAGAACCAAAAATTGGTCTATTTGAGAAGATTGATGGCACAAGATCCAAGTTTCGAGGATTCATCAACCAAGTCTAAGTGGTGATTGAATTGCAACCTCAAAGTTTTCCAATTCCAGGATCACAAGTCAAATTTATTGATACACTACTTTCAAGTTCTGCCTTATCTTGGTTTTCATCTTTTTTGAAACGACGTGATTCAATATTGGATAATTTAGAAGCTTTCTTAGTAGAATTTTGATCTATGTATGGAGAACATGATACAACTCGTGTTGCAACCAACAAGCTTTATATCCTATGATAAGGCCATCGATTAGTGACATTATATGCTTCACAATTTTGACAACTAGCAATCGATATCAAGTGGGACAATGTTGCACTTATCAGTCAGTTTTTCTACGGATTACAATATGAAGTGAAGAAATTGATGTTGAACTTATCCGATCCTCAAACATTGAGTCAAGCAATAGACTTTGCGATGAAGTGTGATAATCGACTTTTTGAATTTAGATCTGAAAGTTGTACAAGAAAACCTTAGTAACATTATAGTTCAGTGGCAACATCAATGACTTCTCAATATGTACCTTCAGAAGTTGAGGACATGCAAATTAATGCTATATGTTTCAAGCCGCTTACTGAACAAGAAAAGACTCGACGTCGTCAAGAAGGATTATGCTTGTATTGTGGAGAACCTAAACACACTGCTCAAAATTGTCCAAAGAAACGACGCAACCACAAGATGAGGAGTACAACTGTCAAAGAAGACAATATGTCAAAAAATGAGTTTGTCCAGCTACAATAAGGACCGTGCGGCTGGGATCTTGTACAATTTCTAATGAAGGTCCTATCCTCTCTTCACAACCATCTCCTTGTTTTATAATAGATGTGTATTTAGGACCTAATAATTACAAAGCCTCTGCTTTAATAGATTTGGGAGCCTCGGCTTATTTTTTAGATGAAGAATTTGCTAAAAGCCATAGAATACAGATAGTACAAAAATCTAAACTATGATACCCGTACGTTTTTCTAACCATGATACACGTAGAAGTCATAGATGGTCGTCCTTTATCTTTTGGAGATGTTACTCATGAAACACTTCTTCTAGATATAGTAGTAAATGGCCATAATAGTTGCGTAATTTTCAACATAATTAGATCTTCCTCTATTCTAGTTATTCTAGGTCTATCATGGTTAGAGAAACACAACCCTCAAATAGATTGGATTTCTTGTACTCTGAACTTTTCTAAAAGTATAGCTAACATTATAGTTAATCAAGTAAGAAATCATAAGTCTGGTAGAATTAAACTTGCGTTTGTAGGTGTAAGAGCTTTCTTGCACGCTACAAAAGAAGGATCACCTTTTTTCATTTATGCTACACCTATTTCCAATGATGGAAAGACTTCAAGTAACATTCCAAGTCAGTATTAAGATTATCAAGACATTTTTGAGAAAAAGAATGCAAATATTCTTCTGGAGCATTGTCCATACGATTGTTCAATCGATCTTAAAGAATGAACTTAGCCACCATTTGGACCAATCTACAATTTATTACAAGATGAATTGGTTGAACTCAAGGCATATATTGATGAGAATTTGGCTAAGAATTTCATACGCCATTCTAAATCTCCAGCAGGAGCTCTAATTCTATTTGTGAAGAAAAAAGATGGATCATTGCGGATGTGTGTTGACTATCGAGGACTCAACAAGATCACAATTAAGAACAAATATCCATTACCTCTGATATCAGGACTCTTTGACCAGTTGAATCAAGCTAGGATCTATACAAAAATAGATCTAAGAGGAGCATACAATCTAGTACGCATCAATGAAAGAGATTTTGAATATAATGTCATGCCTTTTGGACTTACGAATGCACCAGCTGCTTTTGAACATCTCATGAATGATATTTTTCATGAGTTCTTAGACAATTTTGTCGTCTATCACCTAGACAATATTTCGATCTATTCTAAGAACGTAAAAGAACATGAAATATATGTTTGTCAAGTATTACAAAAACTTAGAGATGCGAGATTGTACGCCAAGATGGAAAAGTGTGTATTTCACACTACTCAAGTTGATTTCTTAGGATACATCATTTCAAATGATGGTCTCATGATGGATCCTAAGAAAGTCCAAACAATCATGAATTGGAAGATTCCAAAGACGGTAAGAGATGTCGAATGCTTTTTGAAATTTGCCAATTATTATCGGATCTTTATCAAAGACTTCTCTCGAGTTGCGGCTCCACTTACACGTTTGACTTGTAAAGACAAACTCCAATGGAATCAAGAACCGGAAATAGCATTTGAAGCTATGAAGACATCATTTGTTTTTGTACCAATCTTATATCGTGTAGATTTTTCCAAGGCATTTTTTATAGAAATAGATGCATTAGACTTTGCCTTGGGTGCGGTTTTGTTACAAATGGGAACAGATGACAAACTTCATCCAGTAGCTTTTCATTCAAGAAAATTCTCAGCAGCCGAGATCAATTATGAGATCCACGACAAAGAACTTCTTGCAATCGTGGATTCTTTTCAAGAATGGCATAATTATCTAGAAGGCGCTTTGAATCTAGTCACCATGTATATGGATTATAAGAACCTTAGGTATTTCATGTCGGCACGCATGTTGAATCGTCGTCAAGCTCGTTGGAGTATGTCTTTGTCAAGATTCAAATTCATTATCACTTATCGGCCCGAAAAACAACAAGGTTTGTTTGATGCCCTTTCTAGACGTTCTTATTTTGCACCAAAAGAAAGAGATGCAGCTTTTGAGCAACAAAGAACAGTTTTCTTGAAACTAGAGCAGTTTTATCTTCGAGCAATAAAATCAACATTGACTGTTGATTCAACTTTTCTCAAGCAAATTCAGTCAAGTGTGTCCTCAGACCCTCTTGTTTATGATATCAAGAATAATTCTTCTAAGTCTCATAATTCTTCTAAATTTGAGTTCAAGAACAATCTATTATATTTCAAAGGACGTCCATATGTTCTAAAAAGAGAAGCATGTTTACGTGTTCTTCAAGCACGTCATGATTTTCTAGTGGCAGGACATTTTGGATAATATCCTGTTCAAGATATTTGCTCAAGATCAAAGACTCCTCGTCATCGACCTTTTGGGCTTCTTCAGCCATTACCTATTCCAAAACAACCATGGTCTTCTATTTCTATGGATTTCATCACAGATCTTCCAAGCTCAAGATCTTATGACTCTATATTTGTGATAGTAGATCGGTTCACCAAGATGGCATATTTTGTGCCATGTTAAAATCTATCACAGGTGAAGAAACAGCTAAGCTTTTCATTGATAATATCTATCGCTATCATGGATTACCTAAGGATATTATATCGGATAGGAGAACTCAATTTATGTCAAGATTTTGGAGAATCCTTTTTCAAGATCTTAAAAGTGGACATAAAATTATCTTCAGCTTTTCATCCTCAAACTGATGGACAAACAGAGCGCGTGAACCAAGTCTTGGAGCAATATTTAAGGTGTACCATCAACTATCAACAAGATGATTGGATAGCTCTTCTGCCATTGGCAAAATTTGCTTATAATAATACGATACATTCTTCTACGCAATAAACACCTTTCTTTGCCAATTATGGTTATCACCCACGACTTGATGCTTTTGACTTTTTAAAAGTTGATAATCCAGTAGCAGAAGATTTGGCAAATCGTTTATCAGAGCTACATGCAATAATGAAGGTGCAATTAAAAGAAGCTCAAGAACGACAAAAAACAAATGCACATGCGTATCGCAAGGAACAACCACAATTCAATGTGGGGGACAAGGTATGGTTACTTTGTCGCAATATCAAGACTACTCGTCCTTGTGATAAGTTGGACTAGTATAGACTTGGACCTTTTTTTATTTCTGAACAAATCAATCTAGTTGCATATCGATTACACCTACCGGAGTCCATGAAGATCCATCTTGTATTCACCGTGTCACTACTCGAGCCATACAAGATAATGGGTATACAAAGAAGAAGACAAATACCACCGCCTCTTGTAGAAGTGGACAACGATAAAGAATTTGAGGTTGAAGAGATTTTAGATTCAAGGTGGTGCCGAAATCGACTGGAATATCTTGTGCATTGGCGCAGATACGATATTAGTGAACGCACATAGGAGCCATCAAAGAATCTAACAAATGCATCAATAAAAGTTAATACATTTCATGGATGACATCCATCAAAACTAAGATAAATACTCAAGAAAATCTTTACTATAAAGGAAGGCTAGTTTTATAGAGGTTTCATCCTACCTTGTATCATTGTTTGTCATTAGATTTGTTTGTGCTAAAGAGATGGAGGATCAGCAACCAGCGAATTCAGCTCAAGAGCCATTATTTGCTGATTTATCGGACAAGACATTACGACTATCACAACCTTCAAGACGACAGAATAGAGATGAAGACCCTCAAGAATGACATGTCCTTCCTTGGATTGATGGCAAAATACAACGTGTTTGATATCAAGACCTTGGAAGAGACTCCCGATGTTTGGTGATACTTTTAGAGGTAGAAACTACTCCTGATGGTATTTCTAATATTTTCTTTGAAAGAACTTATGAAGGCCTCAATAATGATCAAATAACAGGGTAGTCTTCTCGCCCTGGTATAGAACATTATCAATGGCTGAAAGGACCTATCAACTACCTTTGAAAGGAATAAAGATCAGAATATGTGACAAGCACAATTTGATGTATCTTGGACTTTCTCAACATATAATCATTGCTCCTCATAGAACTTGTCCCTAAAAGGGGGCAAAATATCACAGACATAAGATTTATTCTAATAAATTATCTAAATAATATAGACCAATAGAAGTAGGTAAAATAAATTGATTTGATAATATCTGATAGAAAAGCTTCTTAGAAGCTTCATAGATGCGGAATCACCTTTATACATGTCTATAGGTGATTGATAGGTTAAAAACTTGGTCAACAAGTTGTACCACATGTATAGATTTATGAATAAAGCTGCGACAAGTATTACGAGGTAAAACTCAATATGGTTTGTCTTGTAAATGGTATACGTATCGTGTCTTATGTATCACACATAGTTCTTAGTTAGATATATTTATAGAGGCAAGAGTTGAAGCCTTCACTATTCTTTCGATTCTACTAGTTTCAAGAGCCTTCACGTTAAATTTTAATAGCTATCTAGCTTTTGAATATGTACATACTTTCTTATTCCCATTTTGTGACTTTTCTTTGATTCAGTTTCTATTAGATTATGTATCTTTTTCTAGTTCATGTCCTTGACAAAGAATCACTCAAAGATATTAGGGGCATATACTTTGGAAATTCATAAAATCTTATAGAATATTTTAGAGATTTTGGAGTTAATAAAAGTTGATTGAAAAGCTTCTTAATTGATGAAAGTAACTTGAGAAGCTTTATAATTAGTGGAAGGAGCTCAAAAAGCTTCCAAATTAGTAGAAGTTACTCAATAAGCTTCCAAGTTAGTAGAAGCTACTTGAGAAGGTTCTTAGTTTGATGGAAGCCGCTGAAGAAGCATCCTAGATAGGAATATATATAAGAGTTGAGGTTGAAGAGTTCTTCAATCTTAACAACACATCTCTTGAAATTTTAGCTTATCTTTCTTAGTATTGTTCGTATATTCATTGGATTAATTTAAGTTCTTATTGGTTTCTTCTTAAAATCTATTTTTTAATTCAAGTCTCTTGCTTTATATTTTTGTATCCTTGATAGTTTGTCAAGACTGCCCTCATCTTAAATATCAGAGTTGAATCCTTCTTATTAGAAAGTAGATTACTCTACTTCTTAAAAATATATTAGCATTTTAAAGATTCCAAATTATCTTCCTTTAAATTAATATTATCTTTTTATAGATTCATTTCTTCTTTCTCTTAAAATGTCTAGAAGTCAAGACATTAGTATGATCAAATCTTTTGAGTCTAAGTTAGATGTTATTATAAATGCTCTTATTATTTTATCTGCTAGGAGTGCGGAGATTGAAGGGATTGTTACAAAACTTCATAACAATGCAATATCTGAAATACCACAATCTAGATTACACTCACCTCCAACTTCTGTACTTGAAGTTTTTATGGAAATATTTGCGGAAGCATTTGGAAAACATGACAAGGCTCATTGGGCAATAATTAAGATCTAAGCATTACATCAAGGGGCGTACTTTGCATTAATCTATGTATTTAATTTTAGGCAACTAGTATATGATATTAATTAGGACAAAAAAGCGTTAATGAATCAATTCTATTGAAAATTAAGAGATGATATGAAAGATTTGTTATTATCACTTTTGGATCTTCAATCGCTCAATGAAGCCATTAACCAAGTTATAAAATATAATAATCAATTATTTCAATATTGTCAAGATCAACATTCATTGGCTTTAGGAAGACAATGTGCAATCCAATACATTCTAGCTACATTGATAAGTATTTTGAATTCACATTCAATAATAGAAGATATGCAATTTGATGTAGTATGTTTTAAATCTTTTAGTCCACAAAAAAAAAAGTGTCGGATGGAAGAAGGTCTATGCCTGTATTGTGGTGAAAAAGACCATAAAAAAAGAAGTGTCAGATAGAAGAAGGTTTATGGCTATATTGTGGTGGAAAAGGCCACAAGATTGGCAATTGTCTAAAGAAATAAAATCGACACATTACTAAAATTAGGAATACAATCATTTAGAAAAATAAAGATGTTTAGCCATAATAAAGGCCGTATAATTGAACAACTCGATATTACAAAATTATTTAGGTTCGTCTCTTTCTATTCAATCTGCTTATTGCTTTACAATTCTTTTGTCTTTTGACATTCAAAAGCTTCAAATGATTGCTTTGTTAGATTTAAGGATATCTACTTGTTTCATAGATGAAGTATTTGCTAAGCTTTATAAAATTCTTCTAATATAGAAATCCAAACTTGTTCATGTAGAGGTAATAGACGGCTCTTATCCTTTGATAGTGTTACTTATAAAACAATGCCTATAGAACTGTCATTTGAATATCATAGCAGCCAAATTGTATTCAATGTTATTAAAACTCCTTCAAATCCTATTATTCTTGGACTTTCTTGGTTGGAAAAGCATAATCCATTTATAGATTGGAAGTTGCAAAAATTTATATTTTTGATAGAAATCTTTGTAAGAAAACTTTGTAAAAAATCAAAAGTTGATAAGCCTTTATTTAATAGAGCAAGGACTTTTATAAGATTGACAAAAGAAAATATATCATTTATTATTTACGTAACTTCAATTAAAAAAAATATGACTTCATTGGCAAGTATTTCAAATCAATATAATAAATTTCAAGATATTTTTCAAAAAAAAAAAATATTAATATGTTATTAGAGCATTGACTATATGATTATACCATAAATCTCCAAAAAAGAATGCAACCATCTTTTGGCCCAATTTATAATCTTTCTCAAAAGAAGCTTTTAGCATTAAAGAATTATATTAATGAAAATCTTGAAAAAAACTTCATTAGGTATTTAAAGTCTTCAACATGTGTATCTATATTTTTTATAAAGAAAAAAGATGGATCCTTGTGTATGTCTGTTAATTATTGGGAATTGAATAAGATAATAATAAAGAATCATTATCTACTATCATAAATCTTAGGACTTTTGAAATTTGGCCAAGCCAAGATCTATATTAAAATAGATCTTTTTGGAGCATACAACTTGGTATAGATCAAGGAAAGAGATGAATAGAAGACTTCATTTAAGATAAGATATGGATATTTTGAATTTAATATCATGGCTTTTAGACTAATAAATGCACATGCTAACTTTTCATATTTAATGAATGATATCTTTTGAGAGTACCTAGATAAGTTTGTGGTGATTTATCTTGATGACATCTTGATCTATTCAAAAAATTTGGAGGAATATGAGGGACATGTAAAGTTGGTATTACAAAATCTGTAAGATGTAGGTTTGTATGTCAAGCTAGAGAAATATATATTTCATCAATTAAAGATAGAATTTTTGAGATACATCATATTTATTAAAGATTTGATGATAGATCTTCAGAAAGTAGAGGTGGTTATGCAATGGACCATTCCAAAGATTGTGGGAGATGTATAATGTTTTCTTGGATTTTTTAATTTTTATTGGATCTTTATAAAAAATTACTTTCAAGTTGCCGCCTCTCTTATTCAATTGATATACAAAGATAAGTTGGAATGGAGGCCTTAAGTGGAGAAGGCATTCTAAGACCTCAAGATGGTGCTTAGCATATCTCCAATTTTGGTGCATCTAGACTTTATAAAAATATTTTATATAGAAATCAATGCTTTAGATTTTGTATTAGAGGTTGTACTTTCACAAATGGATATAGACAAAAAATTCCATCTTGTTGTATTTTATTTTCAAATTTTTTTTTGTTATCAAAATTAATTATGAATTCTATAATAAAGAGCTTCTTGTTATTGTGATTTTTTTTCAAGAATGGCATCATTTCTTTGAAGAAAAAATGCATTCCATGATTGTATATATAAATCATAAGAATTTAGAATATTTTATGTCAGCTTAGATTTTTAATCACCTCCAAGTTTGATCGAATATGTTATTACTTCAATTTAACTTTATTATCACTTATCAATCTAGGAAGCAACAAGGATTGTCCGATGCTTTATTAAAGAGATCATATCTTATATCAAGGACAAGAGAGGCACTATTTGATCAATAGTATACAATTCTATTGAAATCAAAGCAATTTTATCTTTGTGCCATTATTACATGAGCACCTACTAATTTTAATTTCTTCAATGAGATGTATGTTGTAATTACTAATGATCCTGTAGTCCTTGATATCAAGCATTGCTTCAATAATAATGCTAATAAGTTCAAGCTTCACGAAGATCTTTTATACTTTGAAGAATATTTTTGTATTTCAGAAGGACCAACACGATTATGTATTCTTTAATCTTACTATGATTTTATAACTATGGGTTACTTTGGATTTAATAAGACATTGAAATTTATTTCTTAAGATTTTTGGTAGCCTCAAATGTGGAAGGTTGTGAAAGACTTTGTACTCTTTTATGACATCTATTCAAGATCTAAGAATCCTCGATATTGCCTTTATGGATTGTTACAGTCTTTGTATATTTCAAGACGGTCATGGTCTTCTATCTCGATAGATTTCATCACAAATCTATCACCATTCAATTCATTAGACAACATCCTTATAGTGGTTGATCAACTCACAAAGATGGTTCATTTTTTTCTTTCTAAAAAGACTGGGTCTAGTGAAGAAACGATAAGGTTCTTTATTGACAATACATATCAATATTATGGCCTATCAAATGATATCATATCCGATTCAGGATCCCAATCTATATCTAAGTTTTAGAGATGTCTTTTTAAAATATTGAAGATAGATATTAAATTTTCTTCGACTTTCTATTCTTAAACTAACAACCAAGTAAAATGAGTTAATCAAATTTTGGAGCAATATTTATGATGTAGTATCAATTATCAATAAGATAATTAGGTCTCATATCTATTGTTAATAAAGTTTACATATAATAATATTATTCATGTCTCAATTCAACAAACACCATTTTATTCCAACTATGGATACACTTTAAATTTGATCTATGGAATATATCAAAGAATAACAATCCAACAGCCAAAGTTTTTATAAAGCATCTATTACAACATCAAACAACCTTGAAGTTTCAACTGCAAGTAATTCAAGATATTTAGTAGATGTCTATAGATAAATTTAGAAATCAATGACCTATTTTTTTATATTAGAGATAAAATATGGTTTCTTTGATGAAACATCAAGATCAAGTGACTATATAATAAGTTGGACTATTAGAGGCTAGGACCATTTTTCATCTAGAAGCAAATTAATCTAGTGGCATATTGCTTAGAACTACCATCTTCTATGAAAATACATCTAATTTTCCATATCTCTCTTTTGGAGCCTTATAGAAAGTCACGTATTTTAAAAAGTATACAACAATTGCCACTTAATATTGATATTGAAAATCATGAAGAATACAAGGTCAAAAAGATACTTGATTCATGATAAAGGTGGAGGAAATTGGAATATCTTGTTCATTGGCATGACTTTGATATCAATAAGTGTATATGAAAATTAGCCAAAAATCTTGCTAATATGCCTCAAAAGGTATAGGAATTTTATCAACTCCATTTCCACAAATTCAAATGTGTTTGATAATAATTTTTTAGTAAAGATTGAATTTGAGAAATATTCATAAGAGAGGGAGAATTAAACTAAAACCTTCATCAATATATAATCATCTATTCTAAGATAGAATACAGCAGTAGAAATAAGTCAGTCACCATGTCCAATCTTCAAGTCCTAAGAGATTTAGCAAAATAAGATTTAAAAGATTCACTTGCTATGCAAGCTTTGAATAAACCAGTATAATTTTTATAGCCTTCAATTGAAAAAAATAAGGACAATATATTTCAGTGTCAAATATGACCTTGATTGGAGCCATTAAGAGTAACACCTAACCATACACGTCTTGATTCTAATACTTGAGCTTTAGTGATATTTCTTGAACTTTGAAAGGTGAATCTTTGTAGACTTGAGATCTTATTTGGAGGATGTTTTGAAGGTCGCAATGAAAATCAGATCCTTGGGTAGAATGTTTCAACAATGGAGGTGGTAGCTCCAAGCCATAGGCAATTTTTTTGAGGACTAGTAGAACCTATTGTCCAAGAACAAAGAATGAAATATATAACTTTATTAGTACAACGTATTCTTGATTTTTTACATATATAGAAAGATTTTCAAAGGTATGAACTCTTTTTGGAACTAATTGCTAGAGACCAGGGTGATATTAGAGATATATATTTCAGAAATTTACAAAATCTTCTAGAACATTCTAGAAATTTTTAAGTTAGTGAAAGTCAATTGAGAAGCTTCTTAGTTGGTTAAAGTAGCTTAAGAAGCTTCATAGTTAGTAGAAGGAGCTTTAGAAGCTTCTAAGTTAGTAGAAAGAGCTCGAGAAGCTTTCTAATTGGTAGAAGTTACTCGAGAAGCTTCTTAGTTTGATGGAAGCTACTCAAGAAGTGTCTTAGATAAGGATATATATGGAAGTCAAGACTAAAAAATTCTTTAGTCTCAATAACACATCTCTTGGAGTTCTAATTCACCTTTCTTGGTATTGATTGTGTATTCATTAGATTAATTCAAGTTCTTATTGATTTCTTCTTAAAATCTTTTTTCAAATTCAAGTCTTTTGCTCTATATTTTTATATCTTTAACAAAAGATGGTATAATATTAAATTAGAATAGCTATTGCTAAAGACAAGAAGAATAGAAAATCTTGAAATAACACTAAAAACAATATGAGTGCCATGTAATTAGCTTGTTTTATAAGCTACTAACATGTGTGACATGTGGCTAACTTATTACCCAAGTTTCTAATGTATCAATCACCTATAGACATGAATAAAGATGAAATTGCATCTATGAAACTTTTGGAAAGCTTTTCTATAAGATATTATCAAATTAATTAATTTTTATTTATTTCTATCCATCCATGTTATTTTATAAGTATTAAAATAAATCTTATGTTTGTTACATAGTCTTTTTAATAAATGAAGTATTCTAATTGTCCATGTCTTATATATAAATTTAATATATCATCCACTTTGTAGAATTATAAATGGTTTAAGTATTTGATAATGTAACTTTTCTAATAGTCAATTTATTTGTATATTTTATCAAAGTAGCTAAACATGATCTCCTACCTTAAACTTTGGTTGGTTCTTATGATAAATGTTTACATAATCTTTACATTGGTCTTAAGCTATTTGCACTTGGAATTTTAATTCTTTATGGATGGCCTTTAAGTAGGTAGCTAGATTTACTATAGCAAAACTTTCTACATCTTTAATTTGGATCTGCTCTAAGGTGGTATCTATAATTTGAAAAGAATGGAATTTTCTTTATCAAAGAATATTTGGTATTATTATATGCAAACTTAGCTAATGATAAGAGATCCATCCAATCATCTTGTTGATAATTTATACTGCAATGAAGATATTGTTTCAAGATCTGATTCACCTATTTTGTTTGACCATTGGTATGAGAATAATAAGCTAATAAAAGGTTGATCTTGATGATCAAAAGTTGAAATAGTCCTTTCTAAAAATTTGATACAAATTGTGGTCTTCAATCTGAAACAATGTGACTTGAAAGGCCATGTATTTGATAAATATTATCAATAAAAAGCTTAGCTATTTCTTCTTCAAAAATAGTCTTATTATACAAGATGAAATATGCTATTTTAATAAGACAGTCTACCACTACAAAAATTGAATATCTACCATTAGAAATTGAAAGGTGTGTAATAAAGTTTATAGATAATAATTGCCATAGGCACTTAGGAATTAAAAAAGGTTAAAAAAGTCCATATAACTAGTATCTTGGTACCTTTACTCAAACAAAAATTTCACATGATTGAAAAAATTCTTTCACCGATTTCTATATTTGAGGCGATTAATAATTTTTTGATATTAATTCCAAGGTCTTATTGAAGCCAAAATGTTCAACTATTAGAAGGTCATGTCGTACTTGAAAAACTTAAAGTTTTATAGGACTTAGATGAATATACAAGAGATTCTTGAAATACAACAATCTATCCTCAAACTTAAAATTATTATTTTCTTCCACCTTTGTGTTTTTTAGATGTTACTCAATATTATCTATAAATGGATTTATTTTTATTATTCTTTGGATTTTTGACTTAAAAGTTATATCTATATAAATAGATATTATCAATGTCTTCAATTACAAATTAGATGGCTTCAATATAACTAATTTTTGCTAATCTAATATAATGTCTCATATTCTTAGCACAAAATATGAATATCAAGAAAAGGCATTTGATTTTCTTTAAAGTTTTTTTAGAAAATATGTAATCATAAAATCAAAGCAAGATAAAACTTACTCTATTGTGCTTGATAGGAGTTCAAAACTTGAATACTTATAAAATATTCTAAGTTTTTATAATAAATGTATATTGTAATCTTGTGTTGAGCCTCTTCCAGCAAATGGCACCATTCTTTAAAACCATCAACAATTATCAATAGCTTCTTATTGTGGATCTTGTAAATGATGTCTATAATTGAAAATTTTTGAAAGCAGAATGCTACCAAGTGAAGTTGATTACCATTATCAATTTGACAAAGCATAGATTTAAATATAAAATTTGAAGCATTTGTTTTCAAAATGAATGGTTTTGTTGGATTTGCGTCAATAAGTATATGAGTTGAAGTAAATAATTTTTTTAGCTTCTTAAATGCTTTTTCAACCTTATTGTGTCAAATAAATTTTTCCTTGCTTGTAAGTCTTTTTAATGGAACTACAAACTTAGAGTAATCTTTAATATAGATTTTGTAAAAATTTACAAATTCCAAGAAATATTCTACATCTTTAATTGATGATGATTGTTTCTACTCTATAATAAATTATATCTTCTTTGGATCTATAAAAATTTTATTTTTAGATATAATATATTCCAAGAACTTGATTGATGGTTGATGGAAAGAATAATTCTCTAATTTGGTATGTAATCCACTTTTCTATAGTTTCTCTAATATCATATATATGTGATGTTTATATTTTTGTTCATTCTTAGAAAAGATCAAGATATCATGTAAATAGATAATTACAAAGTCATCTAAATATTCTCAAAAGATATCATTCATCATATATTAAAAGACTATAGGTGCATTCATAAGTCCAAAAGGCATAACATTATATTCAAAATATCCATATCTTATATAAAATATTATCTTCCATTGATCTATCTCTTTCATCCTGATTAAGATGTAGACACCTTTCAAATCAATCTTTGTAAAAATCTTTATTTATCTTAATTATTCTAATAATCTTAAGATTAATGGTAATGAATAGTAATTTTTTATAGTCATCTTACTTAGGCCTTGATAGTCAATGCACATTTGTAAAGAACTATCTTTCTTCTTTACAAATAAGATAGGTGCTCTTGCTTGTGATTTTGAATGTCTAATAAAATTCTTGGCTAGATTTTCATTAATATATTCTTACAAGGCTATAAGCTTTGTCTGTAAGAGATTATAAATTGGACCAAATAGAGATTGAACTTCATCTTATAATTCAATTGCACAATTATAAGGACAATGTTCTAGTAACATGTCTACTTTTTTTTTTTCAAATACATCTTCAAAATCACAATATAAACTAGAAATATCTTGCTTGAGTTGCCTAGTTGGATCTTTCATTAGAGTAGTATATAATGCAAATACAGCTCTTTTCTTTGCTACTTGTATAAATACTTTAGCTCCAAGAAGTAAAATAGCACATTATTTTTTCTTTTGATGTTTGGACTTTAAAAAAATCTTTTATTAATTTCAATCAATATTAAGATTATATAACTCAAACCAAGGGAGTTCAATGGCAATAGGATTTATTGGACATCAAATAATATTGAAGATAATATATAATACTTGATCTTTTAATATCACTTCTAATAGTTAGATTTCTTTGATAATATCTCCAGATGCAAAGATTTGTCTATCAATGACTTCAACAAGTGTGGAATAGATCTTCTTTACAAATACTTAATTGTATTTGGTTGTAAAATCTTTGTCCATGAAATATGCCAATGCTCTAATATCAAGAAGGACATTAGCAAAAATCTATTGATTTGAGACTCTTATTTGTATAAGAAGCGTAAAATAAGATATTAGATCGGAAAGTAGGAATATTTTTTTTTTTGATACTTTAGATTTGATGGTGACCAATCAAAAGGTCTCTATTGTGGTTAGATGCCTTTGTTTCTTGACCTCTCCAATTCAAATATTATATCTTGTATCTTAAATTCCTTAAACTTATTTGGACAGTTTATTGCCTTATGATTAGATCTTTTATAATATAAACATAGATTCTCTTGTCAACATCTAATCTTTTCTATTGGTATTTATGGCTTGAATTGAGTTGCATCAATCTATATAAATTTAGAATATATTGATGGCTTCTTTAATATTCTTGAAGATGTAGCAATCATGCTTTGATAGGTACTACTAAAAATTGATTGCTTTTTTTGTTATAATTCAAATAAGTGATTTTCACAAATAATAGCTTAAGACATGAGTTCTTTTAAGCTTTTAATTTTTGGCATTATGATCAATAAATTCTTTATGTTGTCTTTTAGGCCATAACAAAATTGAGTCATAAAAGTCTTATTGTTCTAGTCAAGATCACAAGTAAGTTGTTGAAATTTTGCAATATAAATTGCAATTGAATGTTATCCTTATTTTAAGTTTTGGATCTTCTTTTTTGCCACCTTCTCTCCATCACTATCTCCAAATACAATCATAAATCTTTTTATAAAAATCTCCAAATTGTATAAGATTGGAGAATTCTTTTCCAATAGTGGAGCAAACCATGATCAAGCACTTTCCGATAAAAGGATACATACAAGAGCAATTTAAGTGAATCTATTCAAATCACAAGAAAAATATAATCATAAGTAGAGCCGTACTTATTGTATAAAACTTCAAAAATTGAATCTTGTTCCATTAAATTTATCAAATATATTAGCCTTTTGTTCTTTTATAACAATCTTTGGAATTTTTATAGGAATCATGTGTATAGCTTATTTACCACCTGCTTCCCTCAATCAAATAATCTTTTGTTCCAAACTATGAATTTCTTATTTAGTTTCTTTGGATACTAATTTTATTTAAGGTTTTTTTTTTGGATTACAAAAGAATATTATTTCTTCTCATATACTATCCAAAAGAGCACAAAGATTTATAAAAATCACCATTTTTTTCTCTATTTGTGAAGATGCACCTTCTATAATTTGATCTGCTTTTATATTGACAAAGAAAAAATCAACAAGCCTTTAATGTAGTGTTTTTTATATTGAAAAGAAATATTACTAAAAAATATTAATTTAAAAGAAGATAATCTATAATTTTTAAAATAAAATGATACATCTTAGAAAAGGAATAATCCATTTTTTTAAAAAAAGATCAAACTGTAACAGATAAGTATATTAATTCAAAGGGAGATAATCCGCACTCTTGAAGGATATAATAGTATCTTTAAAAAGAAAAATAATCTACTCTCTATCAATAGATCAAAGCTCTAATTTGATTACTTAGCAATCTTATAAAATTATCAAGGATATAAGATAATAGATTAGCAAAGAAATAAGGAAAAGAATACAAAACTAGATTGATTTCAAGAACAAAGAACTAAATAGTTGACAAGAACAAGAATTAAATTGATATCAAAAAATATGACAACACTTTGAATTGCTTCAAGACTAAGATGTACCTTGGTCTTGCCTCCGATTTATATTACAAGGTCTATATTCTATTGAATCTTTTACGGAAGCTTCTTCAACTTTATAGAAACACCTATAGAAAATTTTGACTACAAAAGAAACTAGAAAATTTCTTGAAGTCTATGAAGTATTTATGGAAACTTCTAAGAGTATCTTAGAAGATTTTAGAAGGTTGAAGAAGATTCTAAAATATTGAAGAAGATTCTAAAATATTGAAGAAGATTCGAAAAGATTGAAGAAGGTTCTAAAAGACTAAGGAAGGTTCTAAAATACTAAGGAAGATTCTAGAAGATTTTAGAAGATTGTAAAAGATTTTAAAAGATTTTAGAAAGTGATAACTTGGATTATATTTATGACAAAAATTCCCCTTTTTCTTCCTCTCATCCCTTCCTTTCTACAATTACTACTATAAAAAACTACTAGAAAGTTTCAACTTATGATTTAGATGAATCAAATCCCCTCCTTCTCCTTCTTCCCTTTTGTCCTCCTTTATTATTGGTTTAAGCATTTGTGAAGAAATTTCAACTTATGATTTAGGTGAATCAAAGATCTTTCTATAGTTGTTGACTCATATAACTATAAAGAAGTTTCAGATTAATATAAATATATAAATTTAAAATCCTCTCATAACTAATATGCCAAAGAATTATATAGGAATTGTAACTTAAAATTTAGATGAATCAAAAAAAATTTTTAGTTACTTGTTTAGGTATTTATAGAAATTTTTTAACTTATGATTTAAATGAATGAATCCTTTTCTTCCTCTTTTCCGCAAAGCTATTGGATTAAATATCTTTGGTAGAATTTTAACTTATAATTTAGATAAATTAGAAATTTCTTTGTTACTATTGGCTCAAGTATCTATGAAAAAGTATCAACATTTGATTTAGATTAATCAAAATTTCTTTTATAATTGCTAATTTATGCAATTATAAAAGAAAGGGGGTTTTAAGTTGGCATTTATATGAATACAAAATCTCCCTATAATTGTGTAAGAAAATATTTTTAAAAATTATATAAAATTAATTTATATTATCTTTTAAAAAATAATAGATATTATTTTACATGCATAATAATATTACTATCAATATATTCCTCTTTAAGTTTTATAAAGTTGCAAAAGACTCATTTGCAATGCTAACTCTCTATTACTACAAAAATTGATATTTACTTATAATTCTTTATCTAAATCCAACTCTTAACAATTAATTCAATTTCTTAGCCACTTCTTTTCTACTATTGTTTTTAAATATTATTTAACACCTTCATACCACCATTGTTACAAATATAATTAACTACCTCTTATAAGTATTACAATTCCTAATTCTTCACTTAATACTCAATACACCATCATCTTCTCCATCTTTTATTAGCAAATTGGCTACATTCCTAATAGCAAATCATTTCCAAAATCTTATTACAATCCTTTAAGAACTTTCAAGTTCTATTATTAATTTTTTTGTATCAAATCCAATTATCAATAATAACATATATTTATTTCTACTATTGAATTATTTTAAACATATCTTTAAGATTTTAATTACTAGCAACCAAAATATTCTTACTTTAAATAATATTTATTATTTTTAGATGATTTTTTTTAAAAATATTTTAGATTGATTTCAAATAATAGAAAATTTATTTTAAATAATTTATTCTATTTTAAGATATAATATTTTTTAATATAATATATACTAATTTATAATAAAATATATTTTATTAAGATACTTTATAATATATTTAAGTGGAATATGTTATTATTATTAAGATAAAGTAAGTTAATTATAAATAACATATAATATTTTTAAAAAAATATTATATTTTCTTTTATATAAGTACGATATTTTTAGATTCTATTTTAAATTCTATTTGTATATAAAATTATTATTTTGAGATAAATATATTATTTTTAGATGATTATAATATTTTAATATATATATATAATATTTTTATATATATTTTAATTTTCTGTTTGGAATTAAAATATATATTATTATAGATATAATTAATTTTTATTAAAAGATGATATATTTAAATATTAATAATAATATTAAATATATATACTAAATTTAAAATAAGATTTATTATATATATAAATTTATCATTTTGAATATTTTTTATCATTTATTAAATTTATTATTTTGAATTGATAATTATGTGTTATTAAAATAGTTATTATTTAACATAATTATTACAATATATAATTATTAATTATGTTATTAAATAAATTATTAATTAAGTATTAAAAGATGGATCTCATATGTGACAATCAATCGATTATATTATGAAAGAAAATCAAAATTTAAAATATCTATAAAACAATCTATTATAATAAAATCTTGGAATATTTTAATTTCTTTTTATTTTTTAAATCATAATTTAAAATTTTATCATGTGATATATAAATTATTATTTTAAAATAATTATTATTTAATTTATGATTGTATAGGTATCATTGTGCATATGAATCAAAAGATAGTTAAAAAAATAATAATTATTCAAAAGCCAAAATAAGAAGACATCTTATTTGATTTATTATTTATGAATTAATATTGTATTTACACATTGATAAATAATCTACTTCTATAATGACCACATCAAAAAGAATGATGAGATTTTATATTAACAAATAGATATTTATATCATTTAAAGAAAAAATAAAATAATTATATGATTTAATATACTATTTAAAATTTGGATCATTAATAGTTTGTAAAATATTCTTAATTTTAGATAAGTATTCAAGAGCATTTAAAATTATTCTTAATTAAATGACCTAAAAAATATCATATTCTATTAATAATCAATTATCTATTAAATATATGATATCAAAGACATAAGAATATAGAGCGAGAGACTTGAACTAAAACAAGGTTTTAAGAAGAAACCAACAAGAACTTCAATTAATCCGGTGAGTACACAAACAACATCAAGAAAGGTGAGCTAGAACTCCAAGAGATGTGTTGTTGAGACTGAAGAACTCTTTAGCCTTGATTCCTATATATATCCTTGTCTAGGATGCTTTTTGAGTGGCTTCCATCAAACTATGAAGATTCTCAAAAATCTTTTTACATATGTAAAAAATCAAGAATACTCTATACTAATAAGCTTATGTATTCTATTCTCTGTTCTTGAGAATAAATTTTATTAATCTTTGAAAAAATTGCCTATTACCTTAAGCTAGTACTTCTATTATTGAAACATTCTATCTAAGGATTTTATCTTTATTACAGCCTTTAAAACATCTTCCAAACAAGATCTCAAGCTTAGAAGGATTCATCTTTCTAAGCTCAAGCGATATCACTAAAGCTTGAGCATTAGAATCAAGACTTATAAAGTTGGGTGTTGCTGCTAATGGCTCCAACCATGGTCATATTTTGCTCTATAATATATCGTCCTCACTTTGATCAATTGAAGGCTATGGAAACTATATTGATTTGTTTGAAGCTTGTATATCAAGTGAATCTTTTAAATCTTGTTTTGCTAAATTTTTCAACATTTGAAGGTTGGACATGATGACTGACTTATTTCTACTACTCTATTCTATCTTAGAACAAATGATTCCATACTAATGAAGATTTTAGTTTAACTCTCTCTTTCTTGTGAATATTCTTTGAATCCAATCTTCACCAAGAAGTTATCATCAAACATGTTTGGATTTGTGGAGATAGAATCGATAAAATTTGTGTATCTTTTGAAGTATATTAGTGAGATTTTTGGCTAGTTTCTATGTGTACTTATTGATATCATAGCCATGCCAATGAACAAGATATTCCAATTTCTTCTACCTTAGCTGTGAATCTAATATTTTTTTGACCTTATATTCTTCATAATTTTTAATATCAATATTAGGTAGCAATTATTGTATATTTTTTAGAATATGCAATTCTCTATAAGGCTCTAAAAGAGAAACGTAAAAAACTAGATGTACTTGTATAAAAGATGGTAGTTCTAAGCAATATACCATTAAATTAATTTGCTTCTGGATGGAAAATGGTCCTAGTCTCTGATAATCTAATTTATTGTATGGTTGCTTAGTCTTGATGTTTTGTCAAAGAAGCCATATTTTATCTCTAATATGAAAAGTAGGCATTTGATTCTTGAATTTATCTGCAAATGCCTTATAAACATCTTGAATTGCTTGCAATTGAAGCTTTAAGGTTGTTTGATATTGCAATAAATGCTTTACAAATCCTTTAGTTACTCAATTGTTGTTCTTTGATGTACTCTATAAATCAAGCTTTGGGTGATATCCACAGTATTTGGAATAAAACGGTGTTTGCTAAGTTGAAGCATGAATAATATTATTATATACAAACTCCTCTAATGATAGATATGAGATCCAATCGTCTTGTTGATATTTGATACTATGTCACAAATATTGCTCCAAAACTTGATTAACACATTTTGTTTGGTTGTTAGTTTGAGGATGGAATGCCAATGAAAGTTTGATGTCTATCTTCAATATTTAAAAAAGACATCTCCAAAACTTAGATATAAACTAGGAACCTTGATTAGATACAATATCATCTAAAAGGCCATGATATTAATATATATTATAAAAAAAGAATCTTTCCATTTCTTCACTAGATGTAATCTTCTTACAACGAATAAAATGAGTCATCTTTGTAAGTCGATCAACCACCATAAGGATGTTGTTTGATAAATTAGATAGTGATAGATCTGTGATAAAATCCATTGAAATAGAAGACCATTATCATCTTAAAATATGCAAAGATTGTAACAATCCATAAGAGCGATGTTGAGAATTTTTGGATCTTGAACACATGTCACAAGACAACATAAAGTCTTTCACATCCTTTCTTATTTGACTCCATTAAAAATCTCGAGAAATAAATTTAAGATCTTGTTAAATCCAAAATGACTTGCACTTGGAAAGTCATAGTGAGATTAAAGAATGTGCAATCATATAGATTATTTTAGGATATACAAAGTATAGAAGGTCTTTTTCAAGCTTAAACTTAACAACATTTTTATTAAGACAATGTTTGATATCAAAGGCCAAAGCATCATTAATGATTACAATACTCACCTTATCAAGGAAATTAGAATCAATAGATATCAATATAATAGTGGTATTTGAAGGATATGAATCAAGAAAATCCAAGAATAAGAAGATTTAAAGGAGTCCTAATAACATTGAATATAATTTGACTGCTATGATATTCAAACGGCTCTTCTATAGGCATTATTTTATGGATGATACTATTAGAGGATAAGGGTCATCTATCTATTATTTCTATATGAATAAGTTTGGATTTTTGCATTAAAAGAATTTTATGAAGCTTAGCAAACGGTTCATCTATGATATATATAGATGCTCCCAAATCTAACAAGACAATTATTTGAAGCTTTTGACAGCCAAAATATAAAAGAATTATAAAACAACAAGTACATTGAGCAAAAAGAGAGGAATCTAAATATTTTTGTGATGTTGAATTGTCCAATTGTACGACCCTTATTGTGGCTGAATATCTTTGTTTTCCTAAATAATTACATTCCTAATTTTGGTGATGTTATCATATTATAATTGCTTACAGTATATAAAATCCACTCAAAATGCATAATATATTTATAAGTTTAGATATGTGTTAGAATAGTTAGTAAAGTAAATTAAAAGGAGTTAGTATAAGAAACTTTATTTTAGATTTTTACTTAATTTGATTATAGGATTTAAATTATATAAAACCTAAATATTTAATATAAAGCCTTGAGAGAAGGTTGGGGCCTAAAGATAAATAATTAAACTATTAAGAGGCTTATTTGGAAGTATGAAGATAAAGAATGAATGAATGAAGACAAGGGGTGAAGTTCTTCATTCCTATTGGTCAATGGTCATGCCAAATAGGCTTTGAGGAGGCTGCCTACAAGAAGAACAAGGGTTTCGACAACTTCAAAGAGGCCATTTGAAAATCAAAGACTAGGGATAGAAAGCTTATTTTTTGTATTATAATTTTGGTGTAAACATTGAGAGATTTGCAGTTTTTATAAGGGAAGATGTATAAATAGTACCTACTGTCACTCTTTTGAGGATTTGAAGAATTATATGAAAGCTTTTGGAGATCGGGAGGGGCAACTAAAGAGGTGATTTCAAGCTCTATACTTAATATAGAAGAATCTTTATATTTGAAGTTTTAAAGAAGGAGATATTGGGAGTCAAAGACAGCAGATTGAATTCAAAGGCAATAAATAGGCTGTTTTGTTGATAGTAATGGGATTTATCATATCTTAAGTTTGAAGACGAATTTTTGTCTCAAACTTTTTAAAAAGGTATATTTATATGCTAAAAAGTTGTATATCAAAGTTTCATAATATTTGGACTTTTAGATTGTGAGATATGAAGAATTTAGTACATGGGTGTGTGTAAACAAGGGTTTGAAGCTAGTGTTAGGATTTTAGCGATATCTAAAGATTGGTAAAGAATCAATAGTTGAAATTTGTGGTGGTAGTTGTAAAGACTTTATTAGTACTTTATATAAATTTTGAATAGAATTGGATGGTTGGATTAAAAGTTATGTATTAGTGAAGTTTGAAAAAAATTCCCTTCTTACGGGAGAATGAGGGTTTTGGAATATTTGTTATATTTTGAGTGTTTTGATGAAATAAGACTTATGTATTGGGTGTAATAGCCATATGAAGAAATCTTTTATATAAATTTGGGGGATTTGTTATACTTGGATCTTGATTGAATAATGAGTGGCAGCCAGAAGCCTAATGCTTTCTTGAGGCAAATTCTCTCTACCACAACAACGTGTGAAATTTTTTTTTTGGATAATTGCCAATCTTGTGGCCTTTCTTGTCACAATATTAGTATAGAGCTTTTTTTATCCAATGCTTCTTTTTTTATAGGCTAAGAAATTTAAAATGCACTACATTAAGTTATATATCTTCTATTTTTAAATATAAATTCAAAATGCTTGTCGATATAATAGAAGTATATCAGATTGCATGTTGTCTTGTTGAAGCCTATGAACATTGATTTTGATGATGCTAGAATAATCAATTATTATATTTTATAGCTTAGCTAATAATTTCATTGAGCAATTATTGATCTGGAAGCAACAATAACAAATCTTTCATATCATCTCTTAATCTCCAATAGAATTGACTCATTAAGGCATTTTTATCCCAAATGATGTTGCATGCTAATTGCCTAAAATTGGATGCATAGATTGATGCAAAACATGTCCTCTAACATAATGCTTAGATCTTAGATGTTGTCCAATGAATTTTATCAAGTTTTCCAAATGCTTCTATAAATATTTCTATGAAAAATTCAAAGTTGCTCAAAATTAGTAAACTTTTTTCAAATAAGAGAGCAAACCATGATAATACTTGCTCTGTAAGCAAGGTGCCAATCAATCCAACCAGTGATTCTTTTGTCAAATAAGTATTATATTATAGAACCGTTATCAATCAAATTTGGTTAATAAACCTTCAAAACTTTGAACGCGTTATCGTATTCTGGTTCTACTACTATATGAAAAAATTGTACATATATATTTAATGTATAATTTACTACATAGCTAAATGAGAGCCATATTAGTGGACTTTTATTGATTATAAGATGGGATTAGGTTGCTAGCTTAGAAGAGATCTATTAAAAGGATTATTATTGAGGTTTATACAATCTTATTTCTTCTTTTGATAGTAATTTTGAGGTTGATTTTATATTGATAGTAACTTTTGTATATCTTAAGTCACCTTTGTTAGACATTGGTGACCTTCAAAATCTTAGTTTCTTTCTTTTATTTGGTGCTTAAAGCACAAAATATATAAATCTTATAAGAAGAAGGGTTAGAAAAGGATCCTTAGTGTAAAAATGGTAGTTTGGCCATCTATGTAGATGAATAGAGGTGGATGATAGAAATCTCTATTCTAATTGGCCAAAAATCATGGCTACACTTTTCACATATGGCTTGATAAAATCAAAGCTAGGATGAAGGAGATATTGAGAGTTGAAGGCAGTGCTTACAAACTTAAGGGCAATAAGTGACCCGCTTACATAGTGGTTACATTTTGAGTTATATCTTAGGCAATTTGATAAATTTTTGGCTCAAAATTTTCAGAAGTGTATATGTTTATGTTAAAAGACTATTTACAAAAATTTTGTGGCATTAGAATTTTGAATTTGTGAGATATAAAGAAAATAGTGCTCAGATGTTTCTAAGCTAGGGTTTTAAGCACCTGCTAGGGATTTTGAGATATCGGACGATCAGAAACAAATTTATGATTGATTCTTTCTTGTGATGAAATTCAAGAAGATTATCTACACTTTGAAGTAGATTTTTTAAAAATTGAACAATTGGATCAAGAGTTATTAGACTCTAAATATCAGGAAGAAATAACTCCTTGCAGGTGAATAAAGTTTTGAAGGGTTTTTGTAGAAATTTGAAACCTTTTTGTACTAACCTACTTAATAAACAAAAGGGTTTATATACATAACTTCTCTTTTGTGAGATTTTTGTATTATTTATCTTTTTTATTAAAGATAAATTATCTGTTGGATTTTGCCATCAAGTTTTAAATAAACTCTTCACAACCAGATATCCAGTGTATTTCCAGATAGAAGGCCACGTCATATGACAACATGCCATCATATTTCTTTAGAAGATTAATTCAAGGCTCCTTACATTACTAAATAGGTGGATTTCTTTGGTATAGCATAGGTAGTATTGCATCATCAAGCATAGAGGTTGGAAGGAGATGTAATCTAAATTGTGGTATTTCAAATGTTATATTATTATGAAGTTTTACAATAACTTCTTTAATTTCCATAGTCCTAGCAGATAACATAGTAAAAGTACATATAATGGCATTTAACTTAGACTTGGAAGATTTGGTCATACTAATGTCTTGATCTTTAGCCATTCTAAGAGAAAGAAAAAATGAATCTATAAGAAGATAATATTAGTTTAGAAGAGGGTAATCCATAACCTCTAAAGCACTTTAAGACCTTCAAAAAGAGGCATAATCCACTCTCTCATAAGAAAGATAAAGCTCCAATATGTAATAAAGAAAATATCAATTTAGAGGAATATAATCTGCAACCTCTAAAGCATTAGTATACCTTCAAGAAGAAAGATAATCTACTCTCTAATAAGAAGGATCCAACTTTGATATTTAAGATGAAAGTAGTCTCAACAAATTGTTAAGAACACAAGAATATAGAGCAAAAAACTTGAACTAGAATAAGGTTTCAAGAAGAAATCAATAAAAACTTGAATCAATTAGATGAGTATACAAACAACACCAAAAAAGGTGAGTTAGAATTCTAAAAGATGGATTATTAAAATTGAAGAACTCTTCAATCTTGACTCTTGTATATATCCTTATCTAGGATACTTCTTAAGCAGCTTCTATCAAACAAAGAAGCTTCTTGAGTAGCTTTTAGCAATTGAGAAACTTCTCGAGTTCCTTCTACCAACTTAGAAGCTTTTTGAGCTCCTTCCACTAACTACAAAGCTTCTCAAGTTACTTTCACCAATTAGGAAGTTTTTCAACTGACTTTTATTAATTCAAAAATCTCTAGAATATTCTAGAAGGTTTTGTGAACCTCCAAAGTGTATGTTCTTAACATATGAAGTATAATAAAAAATTTAATTAAAAAATCAATAATATATGCATAGAAATATTTTTTTAAAGTTTTAATTTATAAAAATTAAAAATCTAAATATAGTTTTTTATCAACATAATAAAATCAAATAGATGTTCTATTTATTATTTTATTTTGAATTCTTTGCAAAAAATAAGATTTCTAAAATATAACAAATAATCTAGTATTTCTATAAATTCCATATTTATAACTAATTATCTAATATATAATTTTTTTTTCTTTGATTATATTTAATAAGTGGTGTAATTTTTAATTTTTTAATTTTTTTAATATATTTATATAAAAAATAATCAAAGAAGAAATTTAATTATTTCTTTGATATTTATTATTTTTTTGCAAGAATAAAAATAAGCCATTTTAGTTAGATAATCTACCATTATAAAAAAAATTATAAGAATCTAAGATTAAAAGATTTATAATAAATTTCATTGAATATGTAAAGATTGAAGAAGTCAATAGGATTAATGATATAGAATCTTTGCTTAAGTAAAAGGGTTACAAAATTGATAAATGATTTTAAAACTTTTGATATTTGAAGATATTAAAAATTTCTTAAAATAAGTTCTAAAATTTTATTATATATAGAATTTTTTATTATTAAAAAGTTATATTTTGCTTGAAATAAAAAATAATCATATTTGATCTTTCAAATTTTATAAATAACTTTTGTAATAAATTAGATTTAAAAAATAAATAAATTACTAAAAAATTATAAAATTTTATTTTAAATATCTAAAATAAAATACTTATTGAGATTTTTTAACAAATATCATCAAAAAAAGTAGTATCAATCCAAATTATTGACTTTATAATAGAAAGATTCAATTGCTTTGGTTTGAAAAAGATAACATTTTATTGATTATATTCAAAAAAATTCTCTTGGGGTGTCATGGACCTATTTTAAATTACCACTTTCTAGAACTTTCCGTAGTCTTCTAAAACTTTTCATAGCTTTCTAGAACCTTCTAGAATCTTCTTTAGTCTTCTAAAAATCTTCTATAGTCTTTGAAAATCTTCTAGAATCTTCTTCAATCTTCCAAAATCTCCCGAAGACTTTTTAGAGTCTTCCAAAATCTTCCTCAAGCTTCTAGAATTTTCTAAGATACTCTTAGAAGATCCAATAGGACATAAGCCTTGTAGTATAAATAAGAGACAAGATAAAAGAGCACCTCAATCTTGCCAATATAAGTCTTGGAGCAATCCAAAGTGTTGCCTTGTTCTTGATATCAATCTATTCCCTTATTCTTGATCTAATTTTTGTTCTTATCCATCCAGTTCTTTATTTTTGAAATTATTCTGTAATCTTCTTCTTGTTTCTTTGTTAATCCGCTATCTTGTATCTTTGACAATTTGACAAGACTGCTTACATAATCATATTAGAGCTTTGATTTCTTGATAAAAAATGGATTATCCCTCTTCAAGATATTTTTGCGTTCTAAAGGAGTACGGACTATCTCCCTTTAGACTGATATGCTTACTTTTGCAGTTGATTTATTTCCAAAAAGAGTGGATTATCCTTTTTTTAAGATATATCACTATATTTTAGAGGTTGTGGATTATCCTCATCTAAATTCACTATCTAAAAGTATTCTTTTTAGTATAGAAAATACTACACTAACGGCTTATTGATTTTTTCTTTTTCAATATGGAAATAGATTAGATTAATAGAGGTGCATCCTCACAAAAAAAGATTAAAGTAGTAAGTCTTACAGATCTTTGAGCTTTATTGGATATTATATGAGAAAAAATAGCATTCTTTTGAAATCCAAAAAAAGAACTGCAAATGGAGCAAGTATTTGAAGATGCTAAGCAACAGATTGATAATTTGCAATAAGAAATTATTCAATTGAGGGAAGCAAGTCATAGATAAGCTATGCACATAATTCCTCTAGAAGTTCTAAGGGATATCATAAAGGAGCCAAAAGCCAATATACATGATAAATTGATGGAACAAGATCCAACTTTCAAGGGTTTGTACAATAAGTACTACTTTACTTATGACTATATTCTTCTTGTTACCTAGATGGGTTCACTCAAGTCACTTTTGTAGGTACGTTTTTATCAAAAAGTGTTTGATCATAATTTGCACCATTGTTGGAAAAGAATTCTTTGATTCTATATAATTTGGACGCTTTTATGGAAAGATTTATTGATGCATTTGGAGACAGTGATCGAAAGAGGATGGCAAAAAAGAAGATCCAAAATCTATGACAAAGACAATGTTCAACAGCAATTTATGTCGCAGAAATTTAATAACTTATTTGTAATCTTGATTGAAATAATAAGGCTTTTATGACTCAATTTTATTATGGCCTAAAGGATGATGTAAAGAATTTATTGATCACAATGCCAAGAGTTGAAAGCTTAGAGGAACTTATAGCTCAAGCTATTACTTGTAACAATTGCCTATTTGAGTTACAACAAGAGAGGCAATTAATTTTCAGCAATACCTATCAAAGAACGTCTAGTACATCTTCTAGAGTATCAGAGAAGCCATTAACATATCCTGAACCTATGCAAATTGATGCAACTTAATTCAAGCCATTAACACCAGTAAAAAAGACTAAATATAAATAACAGAATCTATGTCTATATTATGGAAGATCCAATTGCAAGGCAACATACTATCTAGAGAATTCAAAGCACGAGGTATAACATCTGAATTGGAAAGATCAAAAAATGAAGGCATCCAACCATAGTAGGGACCTTGCAGTTGAACAATTCCAAATCTAAAGCACTAGAAAGAGGTCTTTTCCTATCTCCGGATCTGACATCCTGTTTTATACTTCTTCTATATATAAAAATCCTAAAACAAGAGATTTTTGTTAAAGTCTTTTTAGATATTGGAGCCTTGGCATGCTTTATGGATAAGAATTTTGCAACCAAGTACAATCTAGTACTAATAAAGAAGATCCATCTTGCACTTATTGAAGTCATTGATGGACAAAACCTTGCATCAAGAGATGTTATCAAAAAAATCCAACCATTGGAAGAGATATTAGGAGATTAAATATCACAAATTATTTTCAACATCATTCAATGTCTATTAAATCCTATTGTTATTAGACTCCCTTGATTTGAGCTATATAATCTTGATATTGATTGAAATTTATAAAAGATTTCCACAAGATCCAAACATCAAAAGAAGAAATGATGTACTATTCCATTTTTTAGAACTAAAGCATTTATGCAGACAACAAAGAAAGAGGCTACATTTACATTGTATGCTATCCCAATGAAAGAGCCAACAGAGTAACTGAAGTGGGATATTCCTAGTCAATATTACAATCTTGAAGATGTATTTGAAAAGAAAAAAATAAACATATTATCAGAACACCATCCTTATGATTGTGCAATCAAATCACAAAATGGAACTCAACCTCCATTTGGTCTAATTTATAATCTGTCACAAATAGAACTTAGAGCCTTACGGAAATATATTGATTAAAATCTAGCCAAGAATTTTATTAGACATTCAAAATCACCTATGAGAACTCCTATCTTGTTTGTGAAGAAAAAAGATGGTTCTTTATATATGTGTGTTGACTATCAAGGTCTAAACAAGGTAACTATAAAAAATTACTAACCATTATCATTAATCTCAAGATTATTGGAATAATTAGGATAGGCAAAGAACTTTACAAAGATTGATTTGAGAGGCACCTACAACCTAGTCAAGGTTAAAAAAGGAGATCAATAGAAGATAACATTTTGTACAAGGTATAGACATTTTGAATACAATGTTATGCCTTTTGAATTTACAAATGTACTTGCAATCTTTTAATATATAATGAATGATATCTTACAAAAATACTTAGATGACTTTGTAATCATTTACTTGGATAATATCTTGATCTTCTCTAAGAACGAACAAAAACATGAACATCTTGAACATAAGATATTGAAGAAACTACAAAAAAATGGATTATATGCCAAATTGGAGAAGTGCTCTTTTCATCAACCATCAATGAAGTTTTTGGAATATATTGCCTCTAAAAATGGGATTTTTATAGATCCAAAGAAGATACAAACTATTATAGAGTGGAAACAATCGTCATCAATCAGAGATGTACAATGTTTTTTGGGATTTGTAAATTTTTATAAAATCTTCATCAAAGATTATTCTAAGATTGCACCTCCATTAACATAATTCACAAGTAAGGATAAATTTATTTGAGATGACAAGACTGATTTTGCATTTAGATATGTACTCTCTCAAACTAGTGATGATCATCAATTACATCCAGTAGCATTCTCCTCTCAAAAATTTTCAGTTAGAAAGATTAATTTCAAGATCCACAACAAAGAACTATTGGCAATTGTTGATGCTTTTGAAGAGTAGTGCCATTTGCTGGAGGGAGCTCAACACAAAATCATAATATATACCGACTACAAAAACTTGGAATATTTTATAAGTACTTGAGTTTTGAATTGCCAACAAGCACAATGGACTATGTCATTATCTTGATTTGATTTTGTGATTACATACTGTCCGAAAAAACTTCAAGAGAAAATAAATGCCCTTTTTCAATGATTATATCTTGCACTAAGAATAGAAGACATTATTTTGAATCAATAAAAACCAATCATGTTGAAGTCGTCCAATTTGCAGTTGAAGACATTGACAATGTCTACCTATATAGATACAACTCTCAAGATAGAAATCCAAAAAAGCAATGAACATAGATTGATTTATAGAGAATATTTAACAACGTCTAAAAAATACAAATGTGGAAGAAAACAATAATTTCAAATTTGACGATGGATTGTTATATTTCAAGGATCTCTTATATATTCCCTCAAGCCCTACAAGACTACAAATTCTTCAAGTATGACATAATCTTCCAGCAAGTGGATATTTTGGCTTCAATAAGACCTTGGAATTAATATCAAGAGACTATTGGTGGCCTCAAATGTAAAAATTGGCAAAAGAATTTATCCAATCAAGCAAAATTTGTGTCCAAACAAAGATCCCAAGATACCAATCATATAGACTTCTTCAATCCTTTTTAATTCCTAAGGACCCATGGCAATTGTTATCTATGGATTTCATTACAGACCTCTCAATTTCAAATGGAAAAGACTCAATTTTTGTGGTGGTAGATTGTCTTATCAAGATGGCATATTTTATCCCACACAATAAGACTATTTTTGGAGAAGAAATAATCAAGCTTTTTATTGATACTATTTATCAAATACATAGCCTTCCAAATGACATTCTGGTCCAAGATAATTGTCTCGATTTAATTTTGTTTGACTACTCTAGCAAAATATACAAACAAATCAACCGTCACGAAAATTAGACTAATCAAAGACTTGGACCTTTTATAATTCTACATCAAGTAAATCTAATAAGTTTCTATCTTGAATTATCAAGTAGCATACGTATTCATCCAATCTTTTATGTCTCATTTTTAAAAACCTATTATAAATCAAATATTTTTGAAAGAACTATTCTACCACCAATCTTAGTTGAAGTCAATCAAAAGTTTAAATACAAAGTGGATGAAATATTGGATTTGCATATAAGACATAAACGATTGAAATATTTCATCCATTGGAAGGACTATGGAGTTAACGAAAGAACATGGGAATCTTCAGATAATCTTAAGAATGTACCTAAGAAAGTTTACAAATTCCATCAATGATATCCCAAAAAACCTAGATTCAATTGTCATTGAAGATTTTGTGGACAACAACATCTTTTGGCTTCTAAATGACGCTTTTTATTAATAATAAAAGACCAATATAAAAAGAGAAGAGCCACGCAAAGACCTGCACTTGTATTTTTTCTAAGACAAAATAGATCTTATTAGAAGCTTATTAATTATCATGTCAAATCTTTGCATTTTAAGGAAATTGAAAAGAAGAGTCAGAAGACTTTTCTACCATACAAGCGATTAGGGAACCATTGTAACTTTCACAATCTATTAGGTTTGAAGAATATGGACAAGGCAAAGAAAGAATATTTTAATATTAAATAAGGCTACATTTAGAATCTTTGGAGATATGGCCTCATCACAAAAATCTCAATTCAAATGTCCGAGCTTTGGAAATATTCTTTCAAGTTGGAAGGGTGACTCCAAGTAAATCAAAAGTTATGTTCGAGGGATATTTTGAAGGTCGCATCAAAGAGCAAATTCTTGGATGGGACATTAGTTAAATAAAGGTTATATTTAGAGGTCATCAATACCATCTCAAGGATCTTGTTGAACCAATAATCAATAAACATAAATTGCTTCTTTATTTTGAGGATTTCTAGATTTATTACATATGTGATTTGATCATTGTAGAATAGATAGATAATTTTGGGAAGGTAGAGTAAGGATTAAAAATTGATAGATTGGATGATTAATCTAATTTTTGGCTGGTATAGATGATAATATAGGAAAGTTAGTTGAAAAAGTGATTAAGACAAGAGAGATGAAAGTTGGAGTCTCAGATTTTAGTATAAAGAGAATAAAGAAGAAAGAATCAAGGCTTGACTATGAGAGTCGAGAGCCAAAGTAAGCTTGGTGCTACCTCTCTCTTTTATTTTCTTTTGTATTAGACTATAGTGGAAAATTCGGATAACATTCTGATTGTTTGTACCATATAAATTGTGAAGTACAGTAATAAAATAAAAAATTAAATTTACATGTGGATGTGTAAGAGATTGAAACTATATGATGATTGAGTTTGGTGTGACAAATTGGCAACCAAAGATGGAACACATCGATGCAATTTGAATGTGAAAGAAAATATTATACCATATTGACTGTGAGAGTTGAGCGGTGTCGGGTAGAGAGAATTCGCCTTGGAAAAACGCCGGGTTCCTAGCTGCTACTAGAACTAGCAGGGAACATGAGAGGAAGCCATGCAAGTATGTTCTATACTTGCACAATATTTATTCAAGCTTTCAAGTTATATTTGTATTATATTTGTACAAGTCTTGTACAAATATAAAGTATAAATACTTGAATAATACTTATATAAATACTTATATAATACTTGTATAAATCCTTGGTATAATACTTATACAAATACTTGTACAAGTGTTATGTATAATACTTATAGAATACTTATAGAATACTTGTATAAATACTTGATATAAATATAAGTATATATACTTGTATAAAAGGTATAAGCAAAGTATGTATGTATTCAAGTATACCTCAAAATACAACCGCATATGAAGAATACAAGTTATACAACAAGCTGAAACTAAATAAATCACTAAAAATTCATCCAAAGGTCGAATCAAGCGTGCTTACAGCCTATGGAAAGCAAATAATCCATTGTAAAACATATCAAAATTTCACAAATAGATGACTTACCATTTAAAAGTTATGGCTAAAAGAAGTAGGCGCTAAAATTTCCAAGCAAATGCAAAGGCAGCAAAGCTCCTCTTCACTTCAGCCTTTGTTGTGATCACTTCCCTTCTCCAAATTGGACATGCAATAGCTTTTCAGAAAGCTCACTCCATCATCTAACTTGTTCTAAAATTTCACATGCATGCCTCTCAAACTCCAGATTTTGTAGCTAATTGATTCTACTCTTCAAACCCTAGCAACAATTTGCCCTCTTTGACACTTCACGGCTCATAAAACTTTCATCAAAGCTCCAAATGTATTGATTTTTGTTTTTATGGAAAGCTTACACAAGCTACTATAAGCATCTAAAATATCAAAAGATTTAAGAGACTGTCCGACTTGGGTGGTTGAACAAAGTCTCTGCCCCTCTTCGTCGGGTGGTAGCAAACCCTTTTACACTCTCAAGCTCACAACTTTTGCTCTCCAACTCCAAATGCTACAAGAAATGTCTTGATAGAAAGCTAGCACAATTTTCCACACTGTCTATAAATTTCACTAAGAAAGAGTCGAAATCAAACTTGCAGTAGCAGCTCGAAGTTTCTGCCCCTCTTCATCAGGTGGCAGCAAACTCTATTCTGCTAAAACAAGCATAATTTTTTGCTCACAACTCAAAAATAAGCAAGTAAGTAGGTTCTAGAATCCTCACAACTTGAAGAACACACTTACCAATTTTCATTACAAACGCTTCTATATCCACGGAGCTATCTCTCTCCAAAGTTTACTATTCAAAACTGCCTCTCTCCTCGGTCTAGCAAGAGGAGTATATCTCCCTTTCTTTCCATATTAGACTATGAGACGCCCACATGGGTAGCCAAATCCTATTAGATGGGCCTTATTCACCCCATGCTCTTCTTTCTTACCCCTCACAAGGTCCATTCTACCTCAAAAGTCAACAAGAAAGGTAAAACAATCTTTACTTTTCTTCTAATTATAAAAGAATCTATTCTAGGATATAAATAAGATAGGAACAAAAAAAATAGCCATCTTAATTCACTAACTAAGTGGCTATAATAAATCCTCTCTTTATAATATCTTTTAAAATAACCTCTAGCACTCACACATATATTAATAATAGATACAAGATTTTTAATATTTTTATATACTGCAAGTAAATGTAATATGACAGCGGTAAAAGAGAATATTAGAAAGATGATTCATTTGGGAAGATGTTCTTCATAAGAAGTTATTTCCAATGATTGGAGTGTGTAGCGGTTGTATGCAGTCTATCGAGATAATATAATATCGTTGATTGTTCTTGTGAGATTGTTGGAAGTTAGAGAGGTCAAGGTTGTTTAGAATGTTGCATGTTCATTAACCTTTGCCATTCAAGAGCGGTTAATTGTATGACCCTAGCAGTGTATCTCATGTATTTAGTCTTTTTTTGTATTTGAATCTGTCTTTACAGGTTTATTCTAAGCAGTATTGATAGAATAAGTAAAACGATAAATTATATTTTTGGTGCCACTATTGGGGATTGACGATAGTTTGAGTGCTAGGAATTAACTACCAAATAAGTAGTTTTTGCATAATATACAAAGATATTTTAAAATTAATATCAATTTGAAAGTAAAGCCAAATATATAGTTAGATTAGAGATGAGAAGCAATTTGAGACATATAAAGAAAGATTATGGTTAACAAGAATGAGAATATCACACTGAGAAAAATATACCCTTTGAAACAAAGATGAGAGAGCGCTGTCGTATGACGTGATCTTCTATCTGGGAATACACTAAGTACCCGACTATAGAGAGTTTATTTAAAATTTGATGGCAAAAATTCAAAAAGTGATTTATCCTTAATAAAAAAGACTAATAATATAACAATCTTATAAAAAAAAAGTTATATATATAAACCCTCTTGTATTCAAGTAGGTTTGTACAAAAAAGGTTCAAATTTCTACAAAAATCCATCAAAACTTTATTCACCTGCAAGGACTTATTTCTTGCTAAACTTTAGAATTCAATAACTCTTGATTCAACCATTTAGTTTCTAAAAAAATTTATTCAAAGTGTAGACAATCTTCTTAAGTTTTACTACAAGAAAGAATCAATTATAAATTTATTTTTGATTGTCTGATATCTCAAAATCCCTAGCAAGTGCTTAAAATCCTAGCTCAGAGACACTTGAGCACTATTTTCCCTATATCTCACAAATCCAAAATCCTAATACTACAAAATTTTTGCATATAGTCTTGTGACATAAATATATACACTCTTGAAAATTTTGAGCCAAAAATCTATCAAATTGCCTAAGATATAGCTCAAATGTAACCACTATGTAAGCAGGTCACTTACTGCCTTTAAGTTTGTAAGCACTGCCTTCAATTCCAAATATCTCCATCAGCCTACATCAAGCCATACATGAAAAGTATAGCCGTGAAAGTGCTCTCTTTAATCCCATTTTTCGATCCTTGATTCCTCTTTGTATGCGTGAGTTATATCCAAAAGAATGACAGTAGGTCCAAAATCAACACCTTAACTTTGAGCGCCTATAACTTCTTCATAAAAAGTGCAAATCACACAAAATTTTCACCTAAATCAGATCCAAAAATCTAAACCTTATAATCCTAGCTTCTTATGTTTGACTCCTCTCAAAAAACAAACCCTAACTCCTAATAAACCCTCGGGTAGTCTCCTTGAAGCCCATTGGACATGATTTTTGGCCAATTAGAATAGAGATTTCTATCATCCACCTCTATTCATCCACATAGATGGCCAAACTACCCTTTTTACACTAAAAACCCTTTTCTAATCCTTCTTCTTATAAGATTTATATACTTTGTACTTTAAACATCAAATAAAAGAAATAAACTAAGATTTTAAGGATCACCAATGTCTAACAAGGTGACTTAAGATATATATAAGTTATTGTCAATATAAATCAACCTCAAAATCACTATCAAAAAAAAAATAAGGTTGTATAAATCTCATTAATAGTCCTATTAAATGGATTCTTTCTAAATTAACAACCTAATCGCATCTTATAACCAATAAAACCTATTGATATGGCTTTCACTTAACTGCATAATAAATTGTACATTAAATATATATTTTTTCATATAATAGCCGAACCACAACACGACAACGCAAGTAAAAAATTTATTACGAGACAAACAAGAACAAAATCTAAAGAGGAAGCATTCACAAAGTTAGATTAAACTATGGTTACATGCCTATCAGCACATCCAAGCATATCTAGAATATGAAAGATCTTTAATATTTCAGACATATATATTGTTAAAGAAATTGCCAAGAGCACTTGCAGATAATTCGGCAAATAGTCCAGCGTATCACTTGAATCCATTAACGGAAGGAAAACATGATATAGAAGGATTGGGTACTCCATTGGATACTTTTCTAATAGTAGATATAGCCAATTCTAGTAAGATTGGTTCTTCAGAATGGCATGAATTGCTTGCCAATAAGGGCCAATTTAGAGTAATTCAAAATTTATCATTTTTACCTCAATTTTGACCAATAAATAATATTTATAGATAATAATAGCAAATTACAAAGACATGGAAGTCTAAAAAAGACAATTGGAGGAGAAAATATTTATTTTAATAAAGAACTGAGTGGAACATTGTCATCTTCAATGGCGGCAGGGAAGTCCAGCAGTTTCAATTATAGTCCAAATGGGTGTGGCGGGTGATTGCACAACTAGCGTAGCTCCATTACCTACCTTTAGAGATTTACTAGGAGCAGACTCAAATCAATACTTGTCTCAATTCCTGATTGCATGTGTAGCCAATAATGGTAGAATTAAAGATATTTGGTTGAGATGGCTACCAACGACCTTGAAAGACACGGCGTTCGAATGATATAATCGCCAACCCGTGGATGAATTTTTTAATTGGGAGGCATTAAAAAATATATTTTTAATCTATTTTTGACCAATTGGATTCAAAGAGCATCTCAAGGAAAGGTAACAGGAGAATATTACCAAGAGAAACGGTATAGTCATATTACAATGTCACGTTGTAAATTAAAACATAGTGTGAAAGATATAAAAGAATGTATTAAAATAAAAAGATTAAGATTAGAAGAAGAGTGGATGAAAAAGAGAAGGGGTTGTAATTATAACCACATTATCTTGGAGGTTATAATATTTATCACAAGCACAAGCCTGTGGATGATACCAGGCTAAACTAATTTCAATAAATTTCACTCAAGAGTATCAAGTCACGGGGTTCAAGGATTTCAAATAATGAAGTCAAGCTGGATTCAAACCACGCCAATTCCAGTTAGGCTAAGAACTTAACCACACAAGCTTCTTTCACTTGGCAGTGAAGGATGTAGTTCTTTCTTTTTTATCTCTAATCTAATCTTAATTGTTTTTTTTTTCTACTTATTAGATTTTTTTTTCTATTTTATCTTAGATCTACTTTATCTTTATTCTCTTCTATTTTAGATCTAAACTTAAATATTGTGGGCTGAAATTAGAAGAGAAGTTGGTAGAAAAATAGTAGTAAGAAGATAGAATAAAAATTTATCTCAAAAAGTGAGATTCCTTCAAGTTAATCCAAAAGAAAAGATTAAAGGGGTGGAAAGACATGGCTGAGGTGTCTCTTTGATCAATGGAAGAAGGAAGACCAGGCCGGGATGACAAGAAGGGGTCGTGAAGAAGAAGAAGGAGGGCTTTTTTGGAGGTGCATAGGATTTTTTTGATAGGTACTGTATGTTTTTGTATGTAGAAGAAGCTTGGAGAGGATTTTAAGTACAATTTTTTATGGATTTGTAATAGACAAGATAAGAAACATATAAAAATAATTTTCATATCTTTTAGTTAGATATCAAGAGAGATATGAGTCGTCAAAGTTGCAAGTGTTTACTGTAAGCAATGAGAAGGACAAATTCTTTGGGGCTCCCCTACTAGTAAAACCATCAATTTAGAAGCAAATTTGTTGGTTTTGCTCCTTAAAGAGTTTTACTACTTTCATCAAAATCTTAAGTCAATAAGGAGATCTCTCGAGCAAAGAGTTACATGAGTGAGATCGTGAATCAAAGGGTGAAAAGTTATAAACAGAATGAAGGCGACCAAAGACTAGACAAGCAGAAAAGCGGTAGGCTTTTGCATTTAACAGAAAGCTACGAACGAATTTGAGTGCGTAAATTTGATGACGACTGCCAAGTTAAGGAAGAGATGAGAGCAAGTTTGATATTCATTTGTCTTTCGGCACAAGATTTGCGCTCTTTTCAGCGAGCCTGTCTATCTCCAAGTCAGTGAAGTTTGGGGGAGCATATCTTTGTGATCAGAGTAGCATTTTGAGTAAAATTTATTGGGGTTTGTAGATATATGAGTCTATTAAGTTGTATAAGAAACTAATTGCTATTGGAGTTATGTTTAATGAATTATGAGGAAATTTGTAGTTGGATCCAAAGTTGTTTAAAGACAAAGTTAAAGGCAAAGGATAGAGTCTATAACTCTAGTTCAAAGAGGAATTTTGGAGCAAAAATTGGAGGATGTTTACAACATAAAGCAAGCAAGAAGCCTACCAAATTTCAGTACTTAGATTTTTATTAATGAAGGTTTGAAGCAAAGGGGGTCTAGAATCGAAGGTAGCATGGAGGGATTTCTTTGACAACATGGTTCTCTCTAACCACATGAGCTATAATCAAAAGGATTATGGAGTTTGCTTCTTTACTTTCTTAAGTACTTTGTGTCCAAGTTTTGCTTCAATTGATGTGATATCCTAGGATTTATGGGCTAATTTGAGGGCAGGTTTCTAAAGGCAGAATATGTTAGGGTTAATAAAGTATGTTTTTATGTAAATTCTTCAATTTTAAGAACTTTATGAATCTCATCTTGCACTTAAGAAACTAGAGGCACAAAAGATCTAATGTTTCCTAGGGCTAAGACTCTCATCACAACAACAGCTGAATAACAAATATCATTTATAAATGGCCAAATAATCAAATGCCAGAATTGTTTGTTTTATTTATATTGGTTAACAGATTATACCCATTTGAATTGAAAATGTTTGTAAAGGAGGCCCAACTGGTCATCATTGTTTCCTCAATTGATCGAGCTAAGGTATAGAAAGAATGTCATTATGATCAATTTTTAATCCTTGGAGCCACGATGATTCCATCTTAGGCAGTTTATCAAATGCCAATTTGGAATGAAATATTGGACAATTATCCAAGAATGATTGATTATGATATAAATTTTAGTGCTAATCTGCAAGGAATAATTAATGTTATATTATTACAAGCAGTACCACTAATTATTGTAGTTCCATGTGCTTCATACCCCCCATATCAAAATCCAATACCTACAAAAGAATTATCTAATGAACTAGTATCAAAGGATCTAAATGAGGCTTTATTGTTAACTTTGACAAAGAAGATGGACAAATTGGCTGTTAATCTGGTAAAGGATAAGGAGAAGAGACATAAATTGACAATCATACGATCCAATATTTGGTACAGTAATTATAAGGGATAAGGCCATTTGGTAATGGAATGTTCTTCACCACCCCAAATGGCTATGCAATGCATATTTTGTGGGAGTAAGCATAGCACCACAAATTGTTGGAATTTATGAAAGCAATAATAATTTAGTAATCAAATCATCATTCTATTAACTTCGTGGACTATTAATCAAGTTCAGATAAAAAATAGATTTGGTTGGAATGGCAATTGTTCAAATAAACAAAATAGGAGTTTTTCTAATTTTCAAAATTTGGCGTATAATCAAGAATATGGACCCAATCCTCAAGGTTTTGTGCAAAATCAGTAAGAATATTTCTAATATCCACCCATGCACAAATCAATTTTGGATTCTACAGTATAAACTTGTCAGCTGAGATCATTTATCTATCCAATCTGGAACAGGACCAACCGATTTATAGTAATAGAAACACCTAATATTCCTGATGGTGTTGAAAGAAGACCACTTTGATGTTATCGTTACAAGCAATTAGGACATTATATTAGTGAATATTCCAATCCAAGAGCCAATGATGAATACGTCCTAATATGTAGAAATTATAAGTAGTCAAGACATACATATCAGCAGTGCAATGCTTTATTTAATTTTTATAACCTAGATCAATATATCTAGCTGCAAAGTAAGATAGAAGATAATAATTGAGCTCTATAAGATTCTCCAATAAATCAAGTGAATTGCGTCCATGTAGTACTTATTCGAGTCCAACAAAAATAAAAAGATCCGATTCGACAATTGGATATACCAATTGCGAGGAACCAATTTAATTCAATGGTTGGAATTCCAAATCCAATATCTGTACCAAAAACATTACCGACATTGGGATTTGGTTTGTCTAGGCAAACCAGAGATGTCCCTAGTCGCAAGATATTGGTTCAACCTAAATCAGTACTAATATTTACAAAGTTTCAAGAATCATCTCATCGATTAAAAGATCCTATTATGAATAGAAATCCCAACAAAGTTCATTTAACAATTCAAATTCCAAACTGCATAAGGCAAGACAAATTATTTCAAGGAATTAAATTGAAATCAATGAAAAAGAAGAAGGCACTAAGAATCATTGCAAAAATGAAGCCTTATGATATTTTGAAAGATTTGGATGAAATTAAATCCTCAATTATAACGAAGCAATTATTAGCAGTCACACCAGAATGTCATTCTTTATTAAATTCTTTACTAATACGACAAAGAACTCGTAATAAAAAAATCTATGAAGTTAATTTGAATCTTGCTCTGGACACACTGACTATTGATATATCCATCGATGGTATTCTTGTTTTCGGAGTTTAAGTGGATAAGGATTCTAGTATGAATTTAATGACTATGGATACAATAGAGAACTTGGATTTAGCTCAGCTATTACCCATGACCTTGGTATTGAAAATGGTTGACTTTGGTCGTATAGAGTCTATGAATATTCTTTGTAGCATTGATACCGTTATTGCTGGAATCATATATAAGTTTGATTATATTATTTTCCAACTATAGAGTTCCATATTATTATATCTAATTTTATTGGATTGGCCGTGGCTATACCAAGCCAAAGCTAGAAACGATTAGGGCCATGGAATATTGACTATTAGGAAGGATACAGACAAGATTATTTTATAAATGTACCCAATTCAATATCATGGAGAATCTCAAATTTTGAATTCCGAGGTGACATTCGAGGATGAACATCAATATGATGTAGAATATGATGAAATTATCAATTCAAATGAAAATTGGTGATAACTCAATTCACGTGCAGAAGCAAGGCATGTTATACTAATATGGAAGATCCAAAGAATATTTAATATATCTGGAGGACATGGTGAATTGCGATCATGCTATGGCCGATTGAATGAATAATCTTATAATTAATGAAATTAATATATTGGAATAAAAAATGAATAGTTGTAATTTATTGGATTATATAAAGGATTCAAAGTAAGAGAGGAAAATCAAATTAGAGGTTGTTGCGGAACCTATGTGCCAATCCATTAATCTGGGCACCAATAAAATATTCCACATTATCAAAGTATACATTGGTATTATGGATATAGAGTTGAAAAATTGGAAAGAATTCTTTCTAAGTCATAAATCCACTTTTGCTTGGTCGTATGCGAATTTAAAAGATATTCCTACTAAAGTTTGTTAGCATCAAATTACCTTAGAGGAGGATGCTGTACTAGTTTGTCAAAGACAACATCGCCTTAATCCAAAATAATCTCTCATGGTAAAAGAAGAAGTAGATAAAATTTTAGACGTGGGCTTCATATATCTAATACTGTATAGTACATGGATTTTGCCAATTGTGATAATACCAAAGAAAAATGGAAAAATTTGAATCTATTAAGACTTTTGTAAATTAAATGTAGCAACCAAGAAAGATTATTTTCTTTTATCTTTTATGGATAGTATACTAGCCGTAATAGTCGGACATGAATATTATTCTTTTTTGGATGGATTTTTGGATTACAATCAAATTAAAATTGTAGCAGAGGATCAATTAAAGACTACTTTTATAATGGATTGGAACAAATTTGCTTATAAAGTAATGCCATTTGGATTATATAATGTCCCACCCACATTTTAAAGGATAATGATGCAAGCATTTTAGAATTATTTACGATTGTCAATGGAGATATTTTTAAATAATTTTTACATATTTAGTGAGACAGTTGGCTATTTGAAATATCTTGATCAATATTTGTATCAGTGTGATAAGTATGGAATATCTTTGAATTCTAAGAAGTATCAATTTGAAGTACCCTCAAGAAAGCTTTTGAGACATATTGTTAGTGTGGCTGGTATTGCTACTGCTCTAAATAAAATTACTTGTATATTAGCCTTATCAAAGCCAAAAAAAATATTGGATGTTCGTGATTTTGTAGGCCATATCAATTATTATCAGCAATTTATTGATTCATTTGTGATCATATGTTAGCTTTTAACTAATCTCTTAAAGAAACCACTATTGGATGGATCTAGTCCAATTTGGACCAAGGAATGTACAATTGCGTTTAAAAAATTGAAGCACAAACTGGTGTCTACACTAGTATTAGTTGCACCATGTTGGACAAAACTATTTCATATTTATGTTAATGCATCCAATATTGCTATTGGATCCGTGCTAAATCAAAAGAATGAAAAATATTTAGATCATCTAATATATTATACTAGTCGACAATTCGTTGCTGCAGAACAAAATTACACTATGACTGAACAAGAAGCCTTGGACATGATCTATTTTATACAAAAAAATTGGTATTATTTACTTGATTATCCATTTGTATTTCATGTCGATCATGATGCTTTTAAATATATGGTCAATAAACTTCAATTGAATAGACACATTGCTCGATAGGTGTTACTCCTTCAAGAATTTAATTTTATTATTAATGTTCGACCAAGAAAGAAACATGCCAATGCGGGCCATTTATTATGTTTGATCAATATATTGGAAAATAAACCTATCAATGATGTACTTCCGGATGCAAAATTATTTACTATGGATATAATTTCTGTGAAATTTAGTGAATTGATTCAATACTTGATATTTCAGACATTCCCACTTATTTACTATGTGGATTTATCAGAGGAGGACAAGGACTTAGAATTAGAACTAGACTCAAAAGAACCTTCTATAAAGAATCCTGGAGTATTCTAATTTAGAGAGCTGGCTTCATAATTCAAAGTTTTTTTTTCTATCAATTTAATGTTTGCAAGGGCACTGCACAATTAGGAGTGGAGCTATGTAGAATAGATAGATAATTTTGGGAAGATAGAATAAAGATTAAAAATTAATAGATTGGATGATTAATCCAATTTCTAGCCAATGTAGACAATAGCATAAGAAAGTTAGTTGGAAAAGCAATTAAGGTAGGAGAGATGATAGTTAGAGTCTTGATTTTTAATATAAAGAGAATAAAGAAGAAAGAATCAGGGCTCAACTGTGAGAATCAAGAGTTAGGGTAAGCTTGGTGCTACCTGTCTCTTTTATTTTCTTTTATATTAGACTATAGTGGAAAATTTGAATAACATTCCATTTGTACCATGTAAACTGTGAAGTACAATAATAAAACAAAAAATTAAATTCATATGCGGATGTATAAGAGATTGAAATTATGTGATGATTGAGTTTGGTGTAGCAAATTGGCAATCAAAGACAGAACACATCGATGCAGTTTGAGTGTGAATGAGAATGTTATGCCGTATTGACTGTGAGAGTTGAGCGGTGAAAGAGAATATTAGACAGATGATTTATTTGGGAAGACGTTGTTGATAAGAAGTTATTTCTAATGATTGGAATGTATAGCAATTGTATGCAATCTATCAAGACAATGCAATATCGTCAGTTGTTCTTGTGAGATTGTTAGAAGTTAGAGAGGTCTAGGTTGTTTAGAGCATTGCATATTTATTGGACTCTGTCGTTCAAGAACGATTAATTGTGTGACCCTAGCAGTATTTTTCATACGTTTAATCTTTTTCTGTGTTCAAATCTTCTTTTATAAGTTTATTCTAGGTAATATTAGTAGAATAAGTAAAACAATAAATCACAATCATCAAATCGCTTCAACTCCTCATGAAACTCGTCGCTAAGAAGGAAGGTGATGTCATGGACATATTTTAAGTTACCACTTTCCAGAACTTTTTGTAGTCTTCTAAAACTTTTCTTAGTTTTCTAGAACCTTCTTAAACCTCCTTTATCTCCTAAGAATCTTCTATAGTCTTCAAAAATCCTCTAGAATCTTCTATAATCTTCCAAAATTTCCCGTAGATTTTTTAGAATTTTCCAAAATCTTCTTCAAGCTTCTAGAATCTTCTAAAATATTCTTAGAAGGTCCAATAGGACATAGGCCTTATAGTATAAATAAGATGCAAGACCGAGGAGCACCTCAATCTTGCCAATACAAGTCTTGGAGCAATTCAAAATGTTGCCTTGTTCTTGATATCAATCTAGTTCCTTATTCTTAATCTAGTTCTTATTCTTGTCCATCTAATTCTTTATTTTTGAAATTATTCTGTAATCTTCTCCTTTTTTTTTTGCTAATCCACTATCTTGCATCCTTGACATTTGGTATAAAATTATAAAACTAAAAAAGAATTAAAAAATCTTACTATTTTCTAAAATAATATATAATATTAAATTTATATAATATTTAAAGACCTTGTGACAAAGACTTTATATAATAGTCATATAATTGTGATAAAGACAAGCTCTGATAAATTTGGCAATAACTTAAAATTATATTTACATAAAATATATGAGATTTATGTGATCAATTAAAAAAATTATTAAATTTGAAGTATCTTTTTGAAATTAAATCCACTATAAAAAAATATTCTTTATTGTGGATAATATAATTAATCTCAACTATTGAGAAGTTTCTTGAATGAAAAGTAATAAGATGAAGTCTATCATCTACAAATATTTATCATATAATTATACTAAATTCAAAACTTGATATATTTATTTTTTAAAATAAAACTTAAAAAAATCTAAATGGCTTTAAAAAAGAATTGAAATAAAATTATTTTTAAATCTTAATTTTTTAATATTTTTATTCTATTTTAATTTATCTTTAAAACTTAATTAAATAAATAGAGAAATATTTTAAAAAATATTTTTAATGAATACTTTATATTAATTTATAAATATAGAAATATTAATTATTATGTATAATTTTTAAAGTTTATTAATCTATAATAGTTTGTATCTTTTTAAAATCTATTTATAAATCATTATTTGATATGATATATTCTAAAAGTTCTATTTGAATTGTATAAAATATATATTCTTCTATTTTAGAATATAGTTCTATAATTTTAAGTTTCTAAATTATAAGACAAATATGTTGTTTATGTTTTTTTCTACTCTTAAAATAATAAGAATTATATTTAAATAATATAGACTAAAATTATTTAAAATTATTAAAAATATATCATTTATCAAATATCAAAAAGTAATTGGAGCATTTGTATATCCAAAAATCATATCATATTTAAATTATATATTATTTAATTAAAATAATTCCAAAATAACAAGATTGATTAGATATTTTATAATATTAAATATTATAAGACTTTATGACTTCTAACAATTATTTCTACTAATAAAATTTTATAGGTGAAATTCTAGAAGATAAAAATTGTTGGCATTAAATTTTTTTTGTATACAATAAGAAATTTAAGTTATATAATGTTAATTTGTGCATCTTTAATATTTAATTATATATCTTAATTGATAGAATTATTTGTTATAAAAATATAAAAGTGTTGAGATACCATTGTATAACTATTTGATTCAAACTTTAAAAGCTAATTATCTATTTTGGTAGCAAAATCATAGTAAAATCTTATCATTTTAGAATAATAAAAACCAAATAAGAATAGATCTTTTGAATTAAGTTCTAATAAATTTGACTTGAGATGCTTGTATTGTATAATTAAGAGGTTAAAGTTTGATAGTAAATTATATTTCATTAATAAATCCTTAAAACTTGGATCTACCACCATCAAAATATTTTAAGAGAGCAAATCTTTGTTTCTTTGTTGGTATAGTTGTATTTATACGAGTTACATGAAATGGTGCAATTATTAAAAAATCCCTCTTATCTTTGTATTGTTTTTGTTTATAATCTAAATATTTAATTTTAGGTTGTTTCTATAGTGGTTTTTTAATATTTCAAAACTTATATGATAAGTTTTAATAACTACATAGCATTTCTAAAGTAAAAACTAGTATAAGTCTTTAACTTAAAATTATGATTTTATTTTTATTTTTATTTTTTAAAAAGTTTTATTTTATAAAATATATATATATATATATATATAATATTATGAAAAATATTCAAATATATATATACACCTTAATTATAAAGTATAAAATTATTATATATTTTTAATTAATAATATTATTTATTTTTTAATATAAATCTAAATTTTTATTATATATAGGAAAAATATATAATAATTAATCTATAATATTAATTTATTTAATTTATTAATAAATACTTATATCTTGTATTAGTTTAAAAATTATATATTTAAAATTTTAAAAATTAAATTTAAAATTGATATTAAAGATAATTATAAATAAAATCTTCAATTAAATTATATTAAACAACCAATATTACCACCACAATTTTTACTACTACTACTACAATGTACTATTTACTACATACCATCATGGTTTTTGCTAATCCCACCACAAGTTGCCTTAAACTTCAGTTGCACACCATGAGGCACTTTTTTCTACTACTAGTATTATTACAAAAACTGATTGTATTGATTTATGACTCTTAATTACTCCCATCAACCATTGTTTGTGAAAAAATAATGGATAGATTATCTATAATAAGAGCATATGAGAAGAATAATAATAATGATATTTAAAAAAATTATACCAAATCATAAAAGACTATTTATTGCTTGCATGGTATTTGATTTTTTTAATAAAATCTTGATTTTTTATTTATACTAAGATGGTCCATTAGAAGTAATAATGTAGAAGTTGAGAAAGGTTATGATGAAATTCTTGAATATGATTATTTATATAATTATGCATCATCTAGTGTGCAAAAGCATCATACAAATGCTAATGTAGATGAATAATATTACTAAAAGAAAAATGGAAGTTTATAACTATATTTGCGATTGCATTGACAACTGTATTTATAGTTGCTTTGGATATATTTGACTAGCATGTGATTAGAGTATTATTTCACTGTAGCAATTGCAGTGACATAGTCGTTTAGGATATTATAGTTGCACCAAATACTATGGTTGTTTATATTCTTCTTTGATGTATTATTTCATCAAGTACATAAATACACATGGACATTGACATGTAATTCATTGTACTAATTCAACTTCTTCAGTCATAACTATTATATTTGGGCTATCCACCTATATGGCATAAAATTTTTAATTCTTGTAATAATAATATGACAATAATATAATTATAATATAACTATTATTTAATTATAGTAGATCCTATTTTTGCCATATATCGCCTTGGTATAGATAGTACACCATTGTTGTAGTAAGATTATTTGCTTTAGGAAATTTAAAATCTTTTTTAGCAAATTAATTGATCAAATATAAGATTTTATAATTTATTTATTTTTTATTATCACAAATTCTATTTTCAAATATAAATCCTCAATTTTAAAGTATTTATAAATTATAATTCTAATTTGATTTCTAAATTTTATATAACTTTATTTCTATAGATCATATACTTTCATGCTTTTGTTTATACGTAGATAAGACCTTTATACACTTGCTTTCAAAGTTTTGCCACCATCTTCATAATATTCACCAAGATATGCATCCTCAAAGTTTTGATCTTCTATATAGTCGACAAATTCGACCCTCTTCATTATATCCATCCATAACTTCTAGTATAAAGTTTGAAATGCCTTTAAGCTTCTTTTAAGACTTAAACACCTTATGTACATTATTATCACAAAAATATATATACAAAATCCTCACCAAACTCCTATAATCGTTAAAAATCCAAACACCAAAAATTGCCTTTATATAGCCCTTTTAAACTTAAACATCAAAAAAAAACCTTGACTTTCAACAAAACTCTTCTAAAGTCTTCGAATCTAATTATAAGTATCAATTTCACTTCATATATCTTAAAAAATTCTTTGACTTTTGTAGCATCTAATTCATTTCTATCTGCCCTCATCATACTAATATTACCATATCTATTAAAAATATATTCCAATATGAACATATAATTTTTTTTTATAGATTTGGTTTTTAAAGCCCAATCTTTAATAAAATTGAAGAGTTCTTTTTTAGCCAAAATAAGATATTTCATATTCTACAAACCTAATGGCATTGCAACTAAGTCAATCATCCATTAAAAATGTATTACAAGGAGATAAATAGGATACAATTTATTTTTATATCTTATTTTAGATTGTAATTGATATTTAATATAAAAAGCCATAAAATCCTCCATATCTTTATATAAGCCCTTCTACCAATATCTTTCTTTAATCTTATGATAGGTGGTCCAAATTCCTCTATGTTCTACCTAAAGAATATCATGAAACTCTTTGAAAACTTTGTTTTTGGTCTCTAAATTGCCAACTATTTTCAATGGTATTCCATCTTGCTTCTTTAGCTTCTTCCACAAGCAATCATTTGTTAAGAGATAGTTATGAGATTAATATCTAATATCTTTAATTGTCTTATCTAACCTATCTTTTTACTTCTTTATTTTCTCTTCAAAACTCTCTTTTTATACAATATGCTACTGTAATTTTTTTAGTAGGATTTTTAATATTTGCTTCTATCATTTTTTTTGTTACAAATTTTAAAAAAAATATTTACAAAACTTCATCTTCTATCATTCTATCTAAGAATTTATCAATATCTTCAACCTTTATTTTTTCAATATTTGCATGGACACTCATTATAGCAAATATTTTTTTTTTTCATCATTACTTATAAGGATATCTAATATCTTTTCCATCACTATTGTTGCTATTATTTTCCACTTTTTCTTGATAATATTAATGATGAATTTATGAAAGTCTTTTTTTATAATGTTAAGAGCTTTTCTTAAAGTGAATTCAATCTTTGCATAAAAAATCCTCTCTTTTAGAATACTTTTTATTGTTAGAGACATACACTTTGGAAGTTCACAAAACCTTCTAAAATATTCTAGAAGCTTCTTGAGTTAGTAGAAGTTAGTTGAGAAGCTTTCTAGTTGGTAAAAGTTGGTTGAGAAGTTTCTTAGTTAATAGAAGGAGCTTAAGAAGCTTCTCAGTTGGTAGAAGCTGCTCAAAAAGCTTCTTAGTTTGATAGAAGCCATTGAAGAAGCATCTTAGATAGGTATATATATAAAGGTCAAGGTTGAAGAGTTCTCCAATCTTGACAATGCATCTCTTGGAGTTCTAATTCATCTTTCTTGGTGTTCTTCATATATTCATCTAACTAATTTAAATTTTTATTGGTTTCTTCTAGAAACCTTGTTCTAGTTTAAGTCTCTTCTTTTGTATTCTTGTGTCCCTAAAAATTTGTTGAGACTAATCTTATCTTTAACATCACAATTAAATCCTTCTTGTTAGAAAGTGGATTACCCTTCTATTCAAAGGTATACTAATGCTTTAGAGGTTGCAGATAATGCTCTTCTAAACTGATATTTTTTTCATCACAATTATGAAACTTTGTCCCTCTTATGAGAGAGTGGATTACTTCTCTCTTTGAAGGTCTTAAAGTGTTTTAAAGGTTGCAAATTGCCTTCTTCTAAATTGATATTGTCTTCTTAGAGATTCCTTTCTTCTTTCTCTTAGAATCATTGGAGATTAAGACATTAGTATGATCAAATCTTCTGAGTCCAAATTAGATACCATTATAAGTGCTCTTACTACTTATAATAAATTTACTTTGTAAATAAGGTTGGATTGATTGGCACCTTATTTACGAAGCAAGCATTATTATGGTTTGCTCCATTGTTTGAAAAAAGATTACCAATTTCGAGTAATTTTGAAGTTTTTATGGAAGTATTTGTGGAAGCATTTGGAAAACATGACAAGGCTTGTTGGACAATAGCTAAGATCCAAGCATTATGTCAAGAGGCGCACTCTATATTAGTCTATATATCTAATTTTAGGCAATTAGTATGTAACATTAATTAGAAAAAAGAAGCCTTAATGAGCCAATTTTATTGGAGATTAAAAGATGATATGAAGGATTTGTTATTGTTGCTTTTGGATCTATAATCATTCAATGAAACCATTAACCAAGCTGTAAAATATGATAATTGATTATTTCAACATTGACAAGATCAACATTCATGGGCTTCAATAAGACAACATGCAATTCAACATATTCTTATTATATCAATAAGCATGTTGAATTCATACTCAAAAGTAGAAGATATGCAATTTGATACAATACAATTTAAACTTTTTAGTCCATAAAAAAAGAAGCGTCAGATAGAAGAAGGTCTATGCTTGTATTATGGCGAAGAAGGCCACAAGGTTGACAATTGCTTGAAGAAATAAAATCAATATATTACCAAAACAAGGAGTACAATTGTTTAGGAAAACAATAATATTCAACCACAGTAGGGATCGTGCGATTAGACAATCCAACATTACAAAACTATTTAGGTTCTTCTCTTTCTGCTCAACTTGCTCATTATTTTATAATCTCTTTATATTTTGGCCCTTAAAAGCTTCAAACAACTGCTTTGTTAGATTTAGGAGCATTTGCTTGTTTTATAGATGAAACATTCATTAAGCTTCATAAAATTCTTCTAGTACAAAAATCCAAACCTATTCATGTAGAGGTAATAGATAGATGATTCTTATTCTCTGATAGTGTCATCCATGAAATGACATCTATAAAAGTGTCATTCAAAGATCATAGAAGCCATATTATATTCAATGTTATTAGGATTCTTTCAAATCTTATTATTCTTGGACTGTCTTGGTTGAAAAAGTATAATCCATTTATAGATTAGAAGTCGTGAAGATTAAAATTTTTGATAGAGATCCCTATAAAAAAAATTCATAAAAAGCAACAAATTGGAAAGGCTTTATTTGCTATAGCAAGGGCTTTCATAAGATTAACTAAAGAAGGTACACCGTTTGTTATTTATGCAACTCCAATCAAAGAAGATATGACTTCATTCGTAAATATTTCAGAGCAATATAACAAATTTTAAGATATTTTTCAGAAAAAGAATGTAGATATATTGTTGAAGCACCAACCATACAATTGTGCTATAGATCTTTAAGAAAGAATGTAATCACCTTTTGGTCCAATCTATAATCTTTTTCAAAATAAGCTTTTGATATTAAAAGATTATATTGATGAAAATCTTACAAAGAGCTTCATCAGGCATTCAAAGTCTCGAGTAGGTATATTTATATTTTTTATGAAGAAGAATGATGGTTCCTTACGTATAAGCATTGATTATTTAGGATTGAATAAGATAATGGTAAAGTATCATTATCCACAATCATTAATTTCAAGACTCTTAGAACAACTTGGCTATGCTAAGATCTATACTAAGATAGATCTTTGTAGAGCATACAACCTAGTATGGATCAAGGAGGGAGATAATTGGAAGACTGCATTTTAGACAAAATATGGACATTTTGAATATAATGCCATGCCTTTTGGAGTAACAAATGTACCCACTATCTTTCTACATTTAATGAATGATATCTTTTGAGAATATTTGGATAAGTTTATGATCATTTATCTTAATGACATCTTAATCTATTCAAAAAATCTGGAGGAATATGAGAGGCATGTCAAATTGGTATTATAAAAGCTACAAGATACAAATTTATATGCCAAACCAGAGAAATGTATATTTCATCAATCTAAGATGGAATTTTTGAGATACATCATATCTACTGAGCATTTGATGATGAATTCTAAGAAAGTAGAGGTGGTTATGTAATGGACCATTTCAAAGACTGTAAGAGATATATAATGTTTTCTTAAATTTGCTAACTTCTATGGAATCTTCATCAAAAATTACTCTCAAGTTGCCGCCCCTCTTACTTGATTAACGTGTAAGGACATGTTAGAATAGAAGCCTCAAGCATTCTAAGATCTCAAGATGGAATTTATTACAACCCTAATATTGGTGCATCCAAATTTTACAAAGACATTCTACCTGGAGACTGATGCTTTGGATTTTGTACTAGAGGCCATACTTTCACAAATGGATATAGATGACAAATTCCATCCTATTGTATTTTAATCTTGAATGGTCTCTACTGTCAAAATTAATTATAAAATCCACAATAAAAAGCTTCATGCTATTGTAGATTCTTTTGAAAAATAACATCATTTTTTTAAAAGAGCCATGCATCTTGTAATTGTATATACAAATCACAAGAATTTAGAATATTTTATGTTAACTCAGGTTTTTAATTGTGGCCAAGCTTGATAGAATATATTTCTATCTCTATTTAATTTTGTTATCACTTATCACCTTGGGAAGCAATAAGAATTATATGATGCTCTATTGAAGAGATTATATTTTGTACCAATAATAAAAGAGGCAGCATTTAATCAATAATATATAATTTTATTGTAATTGAAGCAATTTTGCCTTTGCACCACCATTACATCAGCGCTTATTGATTTTAGTTACCTCAATAAGGTGCGTGCTGCAACTACTAATGATGCTTTGGTCTTTGGTGTCAAGTATTGCTTGATAGAAAATGATGATAAGTTTGAATTTGAAGAAGACCTTCTATACTTTGAAATTTTTTTGTATATCCTAAAAAGACTAAGATAACTACGCGTGCTTCAATCTTGCCATGACTTTCAACTGAAGATCATTTTAAATTTAACAAGACCTTGAAACTTATTTTCTAAGATTTTTAGTGGCTTCAAATGTGGAAGGCAGTGAAAGACTTTGTGTTCTCTTGCAACATCTATTTAAGATCCAAAAATCCTTAACACTGCCCTTATGGACTCTTGTAATTCTTGCCTATTCTAAGATGGTCATGGTCTTCTATCTTAATGGATTTCATCACACTGTCATGGTAAGAGTCTTAGCCCTAAGAAACACTGGGTCTTTTGTGCCTCTAGTTTCTTAAGTGCAAGATGAGATTCATAAAGTTCTTAAAATTGAAGAATTTACATAAAAACATACTTTATTAACCCTAACATATTCTGCCTTTAGAAACCTGCCCTCAAATTAGCCCATAAATCCTAGGATATCACATCAATTGAAGCAAAACTTGGACACAAAGTACTTAAGGAAGTAAAGAAGCAAACCCTATAATCCTTTTGATTATAGCTCATGTGGTTAGAGAGAACCATGTTGTCAAAGAAATCCCTCCATGCTACCTTCGATTCTAGACCCCCTTTGCTTCAAACCTTCATTAATAAAAATCTAAGTACTGAAATTTGGTAGGCTTCTTGCTTGCTTTATGTTGTAAACATCCTCCAATTTTTGCTCCAAAATTCCTCTTTGAACTAGAGTTATAGACTCTATCCTTTGCCTTTAACTTTGTCTTTAAACAACTCTGGATCCAACTACAAATTTCCTCATAATTCATTAAACATAACTCCAATAGCAATCAGTTTCTTATACAACTTAATAGACTCATATATCTACAAACCCCAATAAATTTTACTCAAAATGCTACTCTGATCACAAAGATATGCTCCCCCAAACTTCACTGACTTGGAGATAGACCCCTATCACTTTGAAAGAGCATAACATTTTTTTCATAAGACAAATGAATATCAAACTTACTCTCATCTCTTCCTTAACTTGCTTGAATCACGTCTATCAAATTTCACACTCAAATTCGTTCCTTAGCTCTATTCATACCCAAAAAACCCACACACACTCTGCCCATACAAATCCCAATTCTGCCTTCATTCTATTTCTCTTTTCACCTACACCCGGTTACAATCTCACTCATAACTCTTTGCTCAGAGATCATATTGACTTAAGATTTTGATAGAAAGTAGTAAACTCTTTAAGGAACAAAAACCCAACAAAATTTGCTTCTAGAGTCCAAGTGGTTTTCAAGAGCCGAGGCCCAAAATTTAGTAACCCTCATTGCCCTAGTCTTAAACACTTGCAACTTTGACGACTCATATCTCTCTTGATATCTAACTAAAAGATATGAAAATTATTTTTATATGTTTCTTATCTTGTCTACTACAAATCCATAAAAAATTGTACTTAAAATCCTCTCCAAGCTTCTTCTACATACAAAAACATACAGTACCTATCAAAAAAATCCTATGCACCTCCAAAAAAGCCCTCCTTCTTCTTCTTCACGACCCCTTCTTGTCATCCCGGCCTGGTCTTCCTTCTTCCATTGATCAAAGAGACACCTCAGCCATGTCTTTCCACCCCTTTAATCTTTTCTTTTGGATTAACTTGAAGGAATCTCACTTTTTGAGGTAAATTTTTATTCTATCTTCTTACTACTATTTTTCTACCAACTTCTCTTCTAATTTCAGCCCACAATATTTAAGTTTAGATCTAAAATAGAAGAGAATAAAGGTAAAGTAGATCTAAGATAAAATAGAAGAAAATCTAATAAGTAGAAAGAAACAATTAAGATTAGATTAGAGATAAAAAAGAAAGAACTACATCCTACACTGCCAAGTCAAAGAAGCTTGTGTGGTTAAGTTCTTAACTACTTTGGAATTGACGTGGATTTGAATCCACTTGACTTCACTGTTGAAATCCTTGGCTTCATGACTTGGTACTGCTAGTGGAAATTTCAGCAGGAAATTAGTAGTTTGGCCTATCTATCATCCCTTAGCTTGTGATAAATATTATAACCTCCAAGATACTGTGGTTATAACCACAACCCCTTCTCTTTTTCATCCACTCTTCTTCTAATCTTAATCTTTTTATTTTAATACATTCTTTTATATCTTTCACATTATGTTTTAATTTACAATGTGACAACGGTATCGTATTGTAATTGCTTATAATATGTAAAATCTATTCAAAATACATAATATGTTTATAGGTTTAAATATGTGTTAGAATGGTTAGTAAAGAAAATTAAAAGGGGTTGGTATAAGAAAATTTATTTTAGATTTTTACTTAGTTTGGTTATGGGATTTAAATTACATAGATCTAAATGTTTAGATATATGCCTTGAGAGAAGGTGGGAGCCTAAGGATGAAAATTTAAGCTAGTAGGAGGCTAATTAGGAGGGATGAAATCAAGGCATGGTCGGATGAAGGCAAGGAATGGAAAACTTCATCCCTATTGGTTGAATACCACATCCAATGGGCTTAGAGGAGGCTGCCTACGACCTTAATAAGGGTTTCGGTGACTTCAAGGAGGGCATTAGAAAATCAAAGACTAGGATTAGAAAGCTTGTTTTTTGTGCTACAATTTTGGTATAAAATCAAAGAATTTGAGGTCTTAATGAGGGAGGAGTAGGCGCTTGAAGTTAGGATATACAAATAGTACCTACTGTCATTCTTTTGAAGATTCAAGGAGTTGTATGAAAGAATTTTGAGATTGGAAGGTGCAGCTAGAGAGATGATTTTAAGCTCTATACTTGATGTAGAAGAATTATTACAATTGGAATTCTGAAGAAGGAGATATTGGGAGTCAAAGACAATAGATTGAATTCCAAGGCAGTAAGTAGACCATTTTGTTGATAGTGTTGAGGTTTGCTATATTTTCAGTTTCTAGATGAATTTTTGTTTCAAACTTTTCTAAAAGGTGTATTATTATGCTAAGAAGCTATACATCAAAGTTTCATAGCATTTGGACTTTTAGATTGTGAGATATGAAGAATTTAGTACACGGGTGTTTGTAAATAAGGGTTTGAAGCTACTGCTAAGGTTTTGGCAATATCTAAAGATTGGTAATGAATCAACAGTTGGAATTTGTGGTGGTAGTTTTGAAAAATACATTAGTACTTCATATAAAATTAGAGTCAATTTGGACGGTTGGATTAAAAGTTATGAGTTATTGAAGTTTGAAAAAAATTCCCTCTCTATGGAGGAATGAGGGTTTTAGAGCATTTGTTATGTTTTGAGAGGTTTGAGGAAATAAGGCTTATATATTGGGTGTAATAGCCCTATGAAGAAATATTTTATTTAAATTTGGAGGTTTTACTTGGATCTTGGTTGAGTAATTTGGGGGAGTCAGAAGCCCAGCGCTTTCTTGAGGCAAATTCTCTCTACCACAATAATGGTGTCGTGACAAAAGTCCGCTTTGGGTAGATACAAGGTCCCTCTTTACAATCAAGTTGGATCCAATATACACAAAGCTTCTTAATTTTTTCTTTTTGTACTTACAAAACCATGTGTGTAATAAACCAACAAACTAGAAGCTTGAAAATTTATAAATCTAGATCTAGCTGTTTAAATAAGTTTAAACTTTGGAAATACAAAATTCAATTCTTTAGTCATCTTTACAAAAACACTCAATTGTGAAGTTGTTATCGATTACTAGATATCATCAAAATATTAGCAAGTAATTTTATAAGTCAAAGTCAAATCAAAAACTTGAAAATTCATATTTTTAGATCTAGCCATTTAAATAAGTTCAAAATTTGGGATCATAAAACTTACATCTTTGATCATTATTACACAAAATTTCCAATCCAAATTCATTGTCAATCAATTGGTATCACTAAATCCTTATCAAGTACTTTCAAAAGTCAAAATCCTAGACATCCAAGAATAAAATTTACCATTTCTCCCTAATTAAAGTCTCAATTGATATTAGATTTTAGACATAGACTCTTTATAATATAAGTGATACTTATACAAAAAATAAGCTTTAAATTCATCTTGAAATTCAAATTCTAGCTTAAAGCAAACCCTTCTATTTATCTAACTTCTTCAAAATCCTAGTTTAGTTTTTTGGTTTTTACTAGCCATATCTTACTTATTATAGATTTATTTTTATCAATTCTTCAATGTAAAATATTTAACTTGAAGTCTAGTTTCTAATCCAACTTCTCAATTTCTTGCTAGTATCTTAAATCTCCTAATATATCTAAAAAAGTGACAATAGATATCATATTAGTAGCTTAAGTTCAAACAAGCATAACTCTCTCATCTAAGCTCTAAATCATATGTTTCTACTACCTAAACTCATGCCAAGAAGAATCTCTCTTTGAATACCTCCTTGGACTTGCCAAAAAGTCCCATCCTCTTCTCTTCTGAGTTCATCAAAGAAGTTGCAGCCAAGGTCTTCAAAGTCCAAGTCAACAACTAATAGTTTAAAGTTACAATAACACAAAATCTAATCCTCCAAGTTAGCACTATTAATTGCAACTGACTATTGATATCCAAACCTCTATTTATTCTTAATAAAATCCTAAATTCAACCTCAAAGTCAAAATTCTTTATATCTACAAATATAACTCTGAATCTACTAAAATCTAAGATTAGAAAAAAGATAAAAGAAATAAAAGAAGTTTTCAAGGCTAAATTAAAGTGAAAGTTAAGATTAAAGATAAAATAAAAATATAGCTAAAGAAAAGAAAAAAAAAAGTGAGAATTTTTTTCCAAAACTATATAAAAACTTAAATTGATAAGAAGAAAGAAAGAACTTAATAAAATTTTAAAGAAAAGAAAGTTAAGCAAGGTTTCTATATATGGATATATTTATTTTATGACAATGGATCTACTGCCATCCAATTCATTGGATAGTATCTTTGTAATAGTTGATTGTCTTACAAAAATGGCTCATTTTATCCATTGTAAAAAGATTATATCTAATGAAGAAACGACAAGTCTCTTTTTCAACAATATATATTGATATTATGGCCTACTAGATGATATTCTATCTGATCAAGGACCTCATTCATATCTAAGTTCTAGAAATATCTTTTTAAAATATTGAAGGTGGATATTAAACTTTCTTTGGTTTTCCATCCTCAGGCTGACGGCCAAATAAAACGAGTTAACTAAGTTTTAGAACAGCATTTACAATATAGCATTAACTATCAATAAGATGATTGGATCTTGTATCTACTATTAGCAAAATTTATATATAATAATATTGTTCATATTTCAACTCAGCAAACATTATTTTATTCTAACTATAGATATTATCTGAAGCTTAATCTGTGGAATATACTAAAGAATAACAATCTAATGGCTGAAGGTTTTGCAAAGCAGCTATTACAACACCAAACAACCTTAAAGCTTCAATTACAAGTAATTCAAGATACTTACAAGGCATCTATAAATAAATTTAGGAATCAATTGCTTGCTTTTTATATTGGAGACAAGGTATGGCTTCTTTAACAAAATATTAAGACTAAGTGATCATGCAATAAGTTGAACTATCAAAGATTTGGACCATTTTCTATCGAGAAGCAAATCAATTTGATGGCATATTGCTTAAAATTACCATTTGTTATAAAAATACATCTAATTTTTCATGTCTCTCTTTTAGAACTTTATAAAGAGCCGCATATTCTGGGAAGAGTACAATAATTGCCACCTAGTATCAAAATTGAAGACCATGAAGGATACAAGGTTGAAAATGTACTTGATTTATGGTGAAGGTGGTGCAAATTGGAATATCTTATTTACTAGCAAGGCTCTGACATTAATGAGCGCATATAGAAACCGGCCAAAAATCTCACCAATGCACTCAAAAGATGCATGAGTTTCATTGACTCTATTCCCACAAATCCAAACATATTCAATGATAACTTTTTAGTGAAGATTGGATTTAAGAAATACTCATAAGAGGGAGAGAGTTAAACTAAAGCCTTCATCAATATGTAGTTGTCTGTTCAAAGATAGAATAGAGTGGTAGAAGCAAGTTAGTCACCATGTCAAACCTTCAAGCATTGAGAGAATAAGATTCAAAAGATTTATTTGCCACATAAGCTTCAAACGAACTAGTACAATTTTCATAGCCTTCAATTGAGCAAAGTAAGGATAATATATTTCAATGCCAAGTACAACCTTGGTTGGAGCCATTAGAAGTAAGACCCAACGATGCAAGTCTTGATTCCAATACTTGAGCTTTAATGATATTTCTTGAGCTTAAAAAGGTGAATCTTTTTAATCTTGAGATCTTGTTTGGAGAATGTTTTCAAGGCTACAATGAAAATCAGATCCTTGAATGGAATGTTTCAACAATAGATGTATTAATTCAAGGCCATAGGTAATTTTTTCAAGGATCACTAGAACCTATAGCTCAAGAATAGAAAATATAATTTATAGCTTCAGTATTGCAATATATTCTTGATTTTTTATGTATATAATAAGTTTGAGCTCTTCTTGGGACTTGTCGTTAGAGAAGGGGGTGATATTAGGGACATACACTTTGAAGGTTCACAAAATCTTTTAGAACATTCTAGAAGCTTCTTGAATTAATGAAAGTTAGTTGAAAAGCTTTCTAGTTGATAAAAGACAGTTGAAAAGTTTTCTAGTTAATGGAAGGAGCTCAAGAAGCTTCTCAATTAATAGAAGGAGCTCAAGAAGCTTCCTAGTTAGTAGAAAGAGCTCAAGAAGCTTCCTAGTTGGTAGAAGCTATTCAAGAAACTTCTTAGTTTGATAGAAGCCACTCAGTAAGCGTTTTAGACACAAGTATATGTAAGGTTTGAGGCTAAAAAGTTCTTTAGTCTTGACAATACATCTCTTGGAGTTTTAACTCACCTTTCTTGGTGTTGTTTGTATACTCATTTGATTAATTCAAGTTCTTATTGGTTTCTTCTAGAAACCTTATTTTACTTCAAGTCTCTTATTCTATATTCTTGTGTCTTTGATATTTATATCAATTGAAGATTCAATATCCAATTGAAGTTTATAGGCTAATATTTTATCTTTTCTTCTATTAGACTCTTCTTTTTTCTTCTTGTTGCTCATTTTTTCCTCCCATTTATCCTTTGAAAGTAATGTATTCCTAGGATGTGAGATAGAAGGCCTTGTCTCTTGTCTTTGGCATGTGCAATTTATAGGCCCTTCTCTTAGAGTAGTTTTTTTATTATTTGATGACTTCTTTTTGCTTATTAATTTTCTAGTCTCTCTTTCTTTTCCATCTCTATCCTTCTTAGCTTCCACCAATATATCACCAAATATTTACACTCCTTATTCACCAACCAAGTAGGCTCTAATGGTAGTTGTTTCATCTGGATTATTCCATCTAGTAAGCTTCTTAATTTCTTTTGCTCATTTATTCATCACTTCTTTGGATGTAAATGATGAAGATTCTACCTTATTCTATTGAGTATCAATGGCATAAGTTATTATTTTTTTGTCATTTAAAGAGCTTTTCTCTTTTAATCTTTTATCTATTAATTTTTTTATGCTACATTTTTTTAAATTGATATCTAAAATCTCTTTTGTTATAACATTCCTAATCCTACCTTCTTTAAAGGTAATAATGTCATTTTTTATAGCATCTATATATGATCCATAATTACCACACTTGTATACCAAATACACCTAACCACAAATTCTTTTTGACCTCTAATATGCTGTGAAGTGCTTGGTTTAATATATCTTTTCAATACATTCATCTCCACTTTTAATTTCTTAATATCCTTCATGAATTCTTCAAATTTATTATTATCTACAATCCTATCTTTTAAAAAGTTTGTTGGAGCATTAGTAGGTATAATTGCTATTGAAGTCTATGAAGTTGTTATTGATATAACTTCCATCCTTACTCTAAAATGCTTGGCCTTTATTTGCTGTTGTTTAGCAATAAGACTTACTCCTTCTCTCAACTTCTCCAATTGATAATAAAACCTCTTTCTACTATTCCATCTTAAAGAAGGAGAAGCAAATATATCCTCTAATGTCTCATTTGTAGCTTGCATAAACAACTCTGACTTCCTCACTTCAAGAAGGTACTTTTCAAATAAAAGGAGTTGTTCAAATTTCTTTTCAAATTTTTTCAGTAATTCATTTGGTCCCATATACTTACTTAATTGTGTCAAGGATGCAAAATAATAAATTAGCAAAGAAATAAGAAAAAGATTTCAAAATTAGAATGATTTCAAGAATAAAAAATTAGATGGTTGACAAGAATAAAGAATTAGATTGATATTAAAAAACAAAGCAACACTTCATATTACTCCAAGACTTGTGTTAGCAAGACTAAGGTGTATGTTGGTCTTGCCTCCTATTTATACTATAAGGCCTATATCTTATAAAATCTTTTAAGAGTATCTTAAAAAATTCTAAAAGATTGAGGAAGATTTTAGAAAATTGAGGCAAATTTTAAAAGACTAAAGAAGATTCTAAAAGATTCTAAAAAACTAAAAAAGATTCTAAAAGATTAAAAAAGTTTTTAAAAGATTCTAGAAGATTATAGAAGATTCTAAAAACTATAAAAGATTCTAAAAGATTACGGAAGGTTCTAAAATATGGTGATTTGAAGTATGTCTATGACAGGTTGTTGCTCCACATAATTAAAAAAAACCTCTCTTGGATACTTTTTTAGTATCTTTATTAAAATATTCATCTCTAAGCCTTTCCTCAAACTTGGCCCAAGTTCTTATATAGATGCTCATTAACAACTATTTCATTTTTTTTCTAATTTTTGACACAATTACCAAATTAATAGTCTCGATCATCTTTTCTTCATGTAGTTCATAAATTTCTATCTCACCAGTATAAAACCTAAAAAATTCAATAATATTTTTGTTATCTAATCTCCTTGTCTTATTGATAATTGCTATTAATATATTGGTGGTCTTTTATCCTGTAGCATTAGCAACTTATTGGCCTATAAAAATGTGCATAGTCTTCATAAACTCTTCTGCAAGATTTTGACCACTTCTTCTAATTTGTCTTCCTTCTGAATCATCCATCTTATTTGACCAAACTATAAGCCTTAAAGCTCTCTCAATAGAAGTATCAAACATCGTGGCTTTTAACAATGCTCTTTCAAAGTCTTCTAATCTAATCAAGGTGAATCTTATACTTTCAAAACTCTTTCAAAGTCAGCTTTCTAGCATTGCTTCCCAATCTCTAAAAGCCTCCTTATTTTATCTCCGGTGGCTATTTGAATGCCTTGGGATCAAAATTCAACCTTGTCCTACAAATGATTCTCATCTAGGTATCAATCCTATTTTTCTCACAAATCTATTTGCCTAACTTTATACTTCACTTTCTTTAGAACTAGTGACAAGATATAACTTCACTTCTAAGATATGTAAATATCTCCACACCTCCTTTTTTATCTTATATTATCAATTTAATATCTTCAAATGTCCTAAAGATTTTTTAATTGATATTCTTATATTATCAATTTAATATCTTCAAATGTCCTAAAGATTTTTTAATTGATATTCTTATATTATCTTGATTCATATCTTGGATATATCTTGATTTATATTTTAAAGATTTTTTTATGATTCTTTGATTAATATCTTAAGATACCTTGATTTATATCTTGATTTATATTCTAAAGATTTTTAAAAATATTCTTTGATCAAGTCTAAATCTTATCTCATTTTAATCTTATTTATACTATAGTTTTTGAAATTAGTCCTATGTTAACCTCGTTTACATTGTAATTTTTGAATTAGTCCTATTTTAATCTTGTTTATATTACAATTTTGAAACTAGATTTATTTTTTCTATTTCTCCAAAGCCTATTTAATTTCAATACACTTATTATAAGTATATGACAACACCATGATCTTTGGATACTAATTATAAAATTTAAAAGCCAATCAAATTTTATTCAATAAATCAGATTGACTATTATTTAGTTATACTACAATTGTGTTGTAGTTGTTATTTAGTGATGTTTCAATTATATTATAATTATACTATAATAGTAGTATAGTTTTAATTTCATCATCATATAATTGTTATATAGTTTTCATATATTAGTAGTTTGGTTGTAGTTTTTTAATGTTATAGTTCTAATATAGTTGTACTATAGTATTGGTATAATTGTGTCTGAGTCTCAGCTATTAATTTTGCAACTAAGCATAGAGTTGTAATACAATTGCCTGTCTCTATGTTAATTGTAGTGTAGTCAAGTATGAGAATTAGTTGTAATGTAGGTATTCATTTGGTACAGTTGCAATCTAATCTTGGTTGGTATCAAATATAATATTTTCAAATTGATATATTATTTTAAAAAAATACACAGTACTATGTTATAATTATTTTTAATTTAGCTATAATTCCATGTATCACAAAAAATTTATACAATGTTAGTTTGAATGTATTAAAATAAAAGAATCTTATACATAAAACTAGAATCCCATATAATTTTTTTTTTGTAGGCTACTTCAATCAACCATTGATGCAAATGTACCTTTGATCCCATATTATGCTTGAATCTATCTCATCTTTTACCATCTCTTTGCTAATGTTCTTATTAAAAAACATAAGGGAAAATTTTAGTTATATGGCTGTCAAGATATTAATCTTAAATCACTTCTCATAAATGAGTACATTATAAAATTTGTCTTTTTTTCCAATGCCATTAATTGTTTTAGACACTACTTTCTACCTTAAGCTTTGTGTCAAGGATATAAGATTATAAAATAAGAGATTTAAATTACAAAAAGATTTTAAGAAGAAACCAATAAGGACTTGAATTATTTAAATGATTACACAAAGAATATTAAAAAAGATGAATTAAAACTGTAAAAGATGCATTATTAAGATTGAAGAACTCTTCAGCCTTGCTTTTAATATATATCCTTGTCTAAGAAGCTTTTTTAATGACTTCCATTAAACTAAGAAGCTTCTCGAGTAGCTTCTACCAATTTGGAAGCTTCTCAAGCTCCTTCTACTAACCAAAAAATATCTAGAATGTTTTAGAAGATTCTGTAAATTTTTAAAGTGTATATCACTAACACTTCATGGGTTCACTAACCACACCTTTTGTCCCACGTAGAACTAAACTACATAAAATACTTATAGTCACATATGCAGTCAATATAAAAGTAATAAAATGTACATGAAGCAGATGTGTACTTCACCTTATATATTGGTGGTGAATCCTTCTCCTTTGTTGCTATGATGTTCTTTATCTTCATCTCTTGTATTCTTTGTATGCAAAGAAAAAAATGTTAGTTAATTCATAGATTATAAGATGAGGAGATATTTTAGAAATACAATTACAAGATCTCTTAGTCTTTTTATCTCATAGATATACAATGTTACCAATATCAACTACTTCCGTTTCTACTACAATGTCTATTTTTTTTTACGTAAACTTGTTCTTGGAAAACCAAGTCTTAAAATCCACCATGTTGATTGATCCAAACAAACCTTGCAACTATGGCCATAGCAACTTGTTTAGAAAAAAGTTGTCATTTGATAATTTTTGTATGTAATGAATGTGGCCAAGACACTTTGATGTAAGTATAGTTGTTGCAATGTATTCTAATGCTCCTATAGTCTATAATGATTGTATTGGATAAGTTTTATCTTGGATATTTTCTAAAAATATAATCCAGATGATACTCCTAGATCACGAGATCACCATCATTCTATTCTATTGCCTTACATTCTTTAAATGACTATGTGAATTTAGAAAACAACGATGTTATATTATAACACAATAATAGGATAAAAAAACAAAATAAGATGTATATTATAAAAAAGCTTAATAAAAGACTGATTTATCAAATTATTTTTAAAAATATAAATAATAAATAAAATACATAAAATAAAATTATAAAAAAAACAAAAACAAAAACAAAGAGGTAATAAAAATATTTAATATTAATGTTGTCTTTTTATAAAAAAAGCCATAAATAAGATAAAATAAGATAGATTAGAAAAATTACTACTATGAGCATCTTCAAATCAAAGCAAAGAGTAATTTCTAATAAAAATTATTTAAAAAAATATTAGATTAATATCCAAGGAGAGCTAGTTATGAATCAAAGTTCAAACCAAATTCTAAGATACAAAATTGTGTGCCTATGGCAAATGGAATCTTCTTTTTTAATCAAAAAGTGGAATTTGAGGATAAATTCAATAGGACTTTTTTGAGCATTAATTTCAAGGTTTTTGGATTTGTAATAACTTTGTGAGACTTATGCAAAGTCAAGGTTTTATTTGGGTGATTTTGAATATTAAAAAATAAAGTGGATTTGTATTTTTGAGCATATTAAGAGTTAGATAGCAAATCTATAAGTGAAAATTTGTAGATTTTTATATATAATTGTATTAAATATCTATAATCCAATGGTTAATTCAATGGTTAGATCAAAGGTTATTAAAGTATAAATTAGTTTGGATCTCAAAAATTGGATTTTTAGAATCAATGAGAGTTATGTGATTTTGAGCAATCTACCAATTAGATTGGAATGATTATTTTTTAAGCTAGTAGATAACTTAGTTTTTATCATTTTTGTAAAATTTTAGAATATATGAATGGTGTAAAAAAGAGATATTGATATTAGAAGTTCAACATCAAGATTGGAGAAGAAAGATGGCTAACACTTAAGAGGATTAGGAGCTTTTTTTTCCAATCAGTAAGTTTAATTCCCTTCAAATTTTGTATGCTTATTTTAAACTAAAAGATTAAAAAGTGTCAAAATTTTGAATGATCAATGGTTAATTTGATAATTATTGAGATTTTAAATCTGCTATTGAGTTGATTAGGGCTTTATTAGGATTTATTAGGATATTAGGATTTCATTAGGATATTAGAATTTTATTAGGATTTTATTAAGATATTAAAATTTTATTAGGATTTTATTAGGATATTAGGATTTGACTAAGTTTTAACATCGGATTTGATTTAGGATTTAATTATGATTTGACTTAGGATTTGACTTATAATTGTATTAGAATTTGATTAGGATTTGACTAAGATTTGATTTAGGATTTGGCTTATAATTGTATTAGGATTTGATTAAAATTTGATTAAAATTTATTTAAGATTTAATTAAAATTCAATTAGAATTAACTTAGGATTATATTAGAATTTTTAGATTTTTTATTAATTGCAATATTTAAGTATATTTTCTATGGCCAAGTGCCTAGTGCATTCTCAAATAAGACGACATATAATACAACATAAGTAGTGAATCACACATGAAAGTTTGAGGTAAGAAGTATTAATTTTTTTTTTTTTTTTTATTTGGATATAATAGAAAAAATAAAATAAAATAAAATAAGAAGGTTGAAATTGGAACTTCAATATAAACTTTGAGTGGTTATTTAAATAGAGCTTTTAGTAGATTTTCTATTAGAGGACAAAGCATGTATATGGATTCAAATATTACAAGTATATTTCAAGTATTTATATTATCTATGCAACAATAACAATGCAATGATTACAAAGAGGCTTTGGCAACCAAAGCATTGTAAGTAATGGTTAACAAAATTGATCAATTTGATGGAAAAGATATTTCAAAATATTTGAAATGTTATATGTGAAAAATAGAATTAAATCATATTTTTGAAAAAAAATGATTTAATTATTTGAACTTGAAATAGTACAAAAGATAAGAAAACATGTAAAATTAATTATGGAGCATTTTGGAAGTTTATAGAAGATATTTTTACATGCATTAAAAGATGAATATTTTTTAAAAGATATTATTTAGATTATTAAGAAATTATTCTTATAATAGATTGAGTGGCCTAATAAGAATTTGTAAGCTATGGAGCTATTAAGAGAATTTGAAAGATAGTATTTTCAATTGTCAAAAGTAAAAAAATTAATATTGGAGCCAAACAAGATTGAATTATTTCTTTAGACTGCTAATAGAAAATTACAAGAAAAATTGGAAGTTCTTCTTGAAGATAAAGAGGAAGATGAAGGATTAACAACAAAGTAGAGGATGTTAAAGATGTTGTGGGATTGCTTGCAAAAGAAAAAAAGAAAAAAGATAGGATTAATATTCAATCAGTAGTACAAGTATCTAGAACTTAAGTGTCTACTATACAATCAATTATGCCTATTATTCAAATTCCAATGATTACATCAGAAAAAAGAAGATATGAAGGTTGAGGAGATTATATATGGAATGCAAGATCTTCAAATTAAATTTATAAGGCTTAAAGAGAAGACTTCTACAAACAATCCACAAGCTATTTTTAAACAAGGGTATATACAAAGATATATTTGGTGTGATGATATTTCTCATTCTCAAGAAGATTGTAATGAATTCAATGATATGATGGGAGAAGGAATTATTTTTTGAAAGGATAGAAAAATAGCATTGAAAGATATTAGAAATCTTCTTCAAACCAACTTTGATAAGGAAGGTATAAAAATATTGATTCAAAATTATTTAATAATACATAGAATTGCAACATAAGAAGTTATAAGTTATGGTGCCAAGGTGGATGATGACTTCAATAAAAATATAGAAACAAGTGGATTTTGATTTTTTATCATTTTTACAATGAAAAAGAGAAAGATACCACCAAAAGCATTATTAAGGAGTATTGTTAAAATTTGTAGTATTATATATTGGAAAGACCTTATAGAAGTTTTTTTGGTGCATGCATACATTGCTAAAAGCCAACATAAAGTTTTAATAGAAGAAAAGAAGAGACAAGATATTAATAATATAGAAAAAAGAATTTCTTCTAAAAGATAAATTTATAGAAATAAGGCTTGTAAGATGGCTTCACAAGAATTATCAATGGAGGATGCTTCAACAATATTGAAGTAGAAAATAAAAGAGATAAGAAAAAAAATAAAATAAAAAAAAACAAAAACTAATAGATTAGAAATTACTTTTTGATATTGAAGCAACAACAAATTTCAAAGGGGTGCTTGAGGAGCATGTACTCAATGCAAAGATTTACTTCACATTAAAGATAATTTTAAAAATTAAAAAGAAAATTTTTTATAATGCCATCATTAGTAATATAAAATAAAAGAGACAATTAATAAGTGAAGCTGTGATAGATAATGCTATTGATGTAAGGATATATAAAAAAAAAAAAAAAAAAAAAAAAAAAACTTATTAATTGTTATAAATAATCAATACATAAAGGAAGGAGTGATAATCAATAAGTACATTTTGAAGATTGGAATGAAAAAGAGATAGAGGCTTTAAGTCATTCTACTTAAAAACATTAGACTAAAGCAACTATAGAAGTATTAGTAAAGATTGGAGATATAAAAGAACCAATTATTGCTTTAATTGACCACAATTTAGAAATAAATCTTATATCCAAAGATCTTTATAAGAAGCAAAGATGGCCAATTGATATGGAATATAGATGGGCAATATGGATGATTAATAATACACAAGATGAATTGTATGGAACTTGTCCAAATATCAAGATCTAGATTGATGATATTGCAATAAAGTAAAAAAAATTTGTTCAAGATATAACATCTTATCTGCTTATTTTCGAGCAATCATATATTATAGTAATACAAATAGAGACAAAGATACTTGATGATGGTTCAACTTATACACAAATATATAGTGAAGATAAAAGAAAGATAGTACAATTTTTAATTGTGCCTTCCAATTATGAACAAAATCAAGACAAATTGAGAGAGAATCCATTATCAAGGATTGTTGAAGAATTTAAGGATTTTAGAGAAGTATCACTATAAAATAAGATTATAGAGATATAAAAAAAAAGATATTCTTACAAGATGTAGGTGCTTTTGATATAAGTTTTATTAATATTTTTAAAACTAAAAATATTATATATAAAAAAATTGAGGGTTAAAAAAAAAAACTATGTAATATTGAGAAAAAATTATGTGAATTGAAAATATTAGAGGATAATAAAAAGATTTTTGATGTTTATTAAAAAAATAGATTGGAAGATTCTTTGGAATTGATTGCATTAATTGAGTTAGAAGATGATGATAAGATTGTACAATTTCATTCAAAAAAAATTTATTCTATATTCAAATCTTTCCAAGTATTAGAAATTATTATAAAAATAAAATATAAGAGAATAGAAAAGAAGGTGAAATCTATTATGGGACCTTTGCCAAAGGATTCTAAAGAATAAATAGATCTAAGAAATATTGGACATCAATTCATTAAAGAGAATTTTGAAGAATTAAAGATTGGATTTGAAGGTTCTTTATTACTAGAAGAAATTATATATTTCAAAGAGATGCTTGCAAAACAAGAAAAATTATTTGCTTTTGAATCTCATGAGATAGGATGTATGGATCCTAATATTGTAGCTCTTATGGTTATTTTTATAATACCACATATGCCTTAGAACTTGAAATCAATTCTAGTGCCAAGGACTCACTTGTCTAAATTGGTGGACTTATTGAAAGAAAAGATATAAATGAAGATTTTAGAGACTTTTTTTGTCCCATATTTTAATTATTGATTTATAATACCTAAGAAAAATGGATCACTATAATTTATCTAAGATATGTAGCAAGTAAATATAATAACTATTAGAAATGCATATATAGGACCTTTAATAGATGAGTTTTTTGAAACATTTGGAGGAAGGTCAATTTATTCAATAGATAATTTGTATTTGAACTATGATTAATTTCAACCTGCATATATAAGTAGAAATATGACAACAATGAGAATTTTGCTTGAGCTACTTAAAATGTGTATTCTTCCATAAGGTGATACTAACTCAATTGCACATATAATGAATAGAATGAATAAGGTGTTAAGAGACTTCATTCCTAAAAAAATAATATCTTATTTACATGATGTTCCTATAAAGGGATGTAAAGAGGAAAAAAAAAGATGAGATTTTAGATAAGAGGGGATATCACAAATATATCATTGATCATATATAAAATTTTGAAAAGATTTTAACTCAATTTGAAGAAGTTCATCTTACACTATCTAGAGCAAAATCTACATTTGGAATATAAGAGGTTGTAATTGTTGGATATTTATTTGGATTTTATAGAAAAAAATTCAATCTAAATAAAATTGATGTAATTAGAAGGATGAAGGAGACATGTGATTCTTTAATAAAAGTATGTAGGTTTTTGGATATGTATGTATTTTATTATATATAGATTCTTTATTATACTTATATAGTGGATCTATTTTATGAATTATTATGTAAAGATTATCAATGTAAATGGAATGAAAAGCATATTAGAACAATACAAAGGCTAAAAGTATTATTATTATCACCTCTAATTTTAAGAAAAATTGATTATAAGTATAATAAATAAATAATTCTTACTATGGATACTAGTCCTATTACTATTGGATAGGCTGTAGGTCAAAGTGATTTAAGTAGAAATAGATTTGCAGTTCAATTTGAAATTAAGATTTTGAGTACTTGCCAACATATATATTTACAAGTCAAAAGAGAGTTATAGAAAGTTATTTCGGCAAAAAAAGCTGAAAAAGACTATTTTATTGGTATAGTGGTAGTAATTAAAATTGATTACTTGCCATTGCTTAGAATAATGATTAATTGTATGATATCAAATATTACAATGCTAAGATAGATTGCTTATATTAATTCATTAAATTTAAAATTTAGGCATATTATTGGAAAAGATAATTTAATAATAGACATGCTATTTCAAATAAGATATGATAATAAAGATGAGATAATTGAAGACATCAATGATGGAACAAAATTTTATTCAATTTAAATCTCAATAAAGAAGATAAGTTATTTTTTGAAGAATTTTATGAAAGAGAATTATTGAATATTGATTATTACTTGAATATCTTAATTGAAAAAGTAAATTAATCTATAAAAATATTTAGATAAATTTTAAAATATATATATATATATATATATATATATATATATATGGATTTTTGCTTTAAGAAGGATTCTTATAGAAGAAACCAAAGAAAGGAATTGGAATGCCACAACAAGTAATAGGCAATAAGAAAGACCAACAAAAATTACTAAGGAAATTTTATTATAGTCTATAGGCAGAATATAGAGGAATTTGGGCCACATTTGTTAAACTTAAAGAGTGATATTGGTGGAAAAATATGTATCAAGATATACTCTTATTTATACAGTTATGTATAACTTATCAAACGTATTCTAATATATAATATTGAAATAGTTTACATCCAACATATCCTTTAGCTATTCATTTTAAATGAATTGTTGATTTGACTATAATGCTAGTTGGATTATAATAAATGAAATATTTAGCCTTGGCTCATGATGATTTATCAAACCAAGTTGAAGAAAAAGCACTAAGAATAAAGTCTATAAAAGAAATTTGTAGTTTTTTGCTTAAAGATGTTATTTACCACTATAGACATGTAAGAAAGGTCATTGCAAATCAAAGAGAATTGGATGCAAGAGAAGCTTGTGATTTCTTAAAAGGTGTGGAGTTAAATTATTATTGACTACTACTTATAATTTAGAAGAAAATACAAAAAGTAAGTGTGGTCATTTATTGATTGTAAAAATATCAGTTAAAATTTGTAATGGAAAGATGAAAAAATGGTCCTGACTTTTGCTATTTGTATTGTAGGCTGATTGAACAATTCATAATTCAATAAAATGATATATGTTTATTGAGCTCGTAATAGGTTAAAAACCTATTATGCTAATTGAAGAAAAAATATCAACTTGGAGTGTACTACCATAAGAAGATGGATTGATAAGAGAAGAACTTTTAGCTATTAGGATTTGACAACTTGAACAAAGGCCAAAAGATGTGCAAATAATATTAAAAAGATTGAAAATGGCAAGGTTATAAAATAAGGCTTAATTTGATAAAAATCATCAATTAAGGCCTAAAGCAATTAAATAAGATAATTGGATTTTGATATATGATAGTAGTTTGAATAATCAAGATACTATTTAACAAAAGTTTTCTAAACATTGGTTTAGATTGTATGTAGTAACAATAATTCATGATAATGTAATCTATTTGCTAAGAGAGTTGATTGGAATAAAGTTAAAAATACCAATTATTGGAAAGCAAGTAAAGATATTTAAACAACAACAATTTGAAGCCAATATAGAAGATTTTGTTGAAAATTTTAATTTTTTAAGCCAAGAAGATGGTTTTAATTTGGATAATAAAAATAATGGAGAAGAAATTGATGAAGATATTAAAGGCATGGTATGAAGCTAACAACAACATATGATTTATTTGGCACATATTGGAAGATGCATAGGTTCAAAAGAGGTGGATGTTGTATGAGAATAAAATTCACACTTCAACCCAAGTTATAAAGTGGCCTCAATTAAGAGTTGCTTATAAATTATGGTGTGAAGTATAAGGAGTAATAAATAACAATGAAAGAGAAGAACAACACAAAACAAGTAAAACATGTGCAATTAAGTAATTGCACACTATAAAATTAGTCACAATTTGTTTATTAGATTTTTATCTAATAAAAAATAAAAATAAAAAATAAAAATTATATTTTCAAGTAGATAATTTTTTCATCTTTCCAATGATACATAAAATATATAAATCTAAATTACTATGAATAAGTTTTGATAATTCAAAGTTAGAAGGTAAATAATAAGAAAAATTAAGTGGAAATTTTTACCTCAAGGATAACTTGTTAAAAGATCATGGATTTGAATCTCACCAAGGCTCACAAGTATTGTATATGGATGTCTTAGAGAGGCCACGAGGCCTTAGTCTTATCCTCCTATCTACATTCAAGGTGCCACAACCTATATGAGACTTGTACACCTCCCTTCCTACAAGGACTACACTAGCTATTGGTCCTCCTATTTTATATTAGTAAAACTAATAATTTTACATTTTTGACTTCACCATGGTGTTTAAAAAAACCTTATTAGCCTAGGAACCTTGTATGGCCTTCAAATCTTGCTCCATTTCTTCATAATGGCTCCCAAGGTGGTAAAACTCATTTTTATCAAAATCTTCAAAATTGCTCTAAAAAATCTAAATAAGTTCTAAATAAATTCTAAAAATCTCTATAATATTTCTAAGATAATAATACCAATTTAAAACTATTTTATTCTACCTTGGAATTTTTTATAATAATAAAATCAATAAAAATCAACTAAAATCCTATTTTCTACATAAATAATTAAAAAGACATGAGATTTCTTTCTTATGCTTTTTCTACCTACTAAGTAAAATTTATAGGTTTTTAATGAGTAATACATGTAGTTAGAAGGCCAATATAGACATTGGTCTCAAAAACTAACTCTTAATACTTAATAATAAGTAAAAATACTAAACCAACTAAAATAATTGCCTCTAAGACTTATTAAGACTCCATTTTTGTAATTTTGTTTCTAATAAGATTTTTATATTTATAAATACTTATAAATTCTAATAAATACTTAAATAGTCAAAAAGACTCTCCAACCATCATATTTGTATAACTAAATGACTTAAAACTATATTTTTAACCAATCCACCAATTAAGATCTATTGATGGAATTCACATGTTGTGTTGTAATATGGCTATAAGATGAAAGAGCAAAATAAGACATATATTATAAAAAAGCTTAATTGAAGATTAAATTATAAAATTATTTTAGAAAATATAGATTAAAAAATAATAAAATATAAAATATAAAATAAAATAAAATAAAATAGAGAGGTAGTAAAAATATTTAATATTAATGCTATCTTTTTATTAAAAAAAGGCTTCTATTTACTTTGTAGGACCATAGACAAGACAAAATAAGATAGATTAATAAAAATTATTACTGTATGCATCTTCAAATCAAAATAATTAGCAAAAATTATCTAAGAAAATCTTAGATTGATACTTAGGGAGGGTCAGTTATGAACCAAGTTTGAAACCAGATCCCAAGGTACAAAACCATACGCCTATGGCAAATGGAATCTTTTTTTCTTAATTGATTAGTGAAATTTGAAAGTAGACTCAATAGAACTTCTTTGAGCATTAATTTTAAGGTTTTTGGATTTGTAATGACTTTGTGAGACTTATGCAAAGTCAAGGTTCTATTTGAATGACTCTAGATATTAAAAAACAAAAAAGATTTATATTTTTGAGCATATTGAAAGTTATATAATAGATCTATAAGTGAAAATATGTAGATTTGTGCATATAGCAATATTAAATGTCATTTGTGAATTTGAGCTTAATTCAATGGTTAGATCAAAGGTTATTATAGTTTAAGTTAGCAAGGATCTCAAAATTTGGATTTTTAGGAATAATTAGGATTTGTGATTTTGAGCAATCTACTAATTAGATTGGAATGATTTTTTTTTTGAGCTAGTAGTTAACTTAGTTTTTAATATTTTTATAAAATTTTAGAATACATAAATGGTGCAAAAAAGAGATATTGATATTAGAAGTTCAACATTAAGATTGAAAAATGAAGGTGGCCAATACCTAAGTAGATTAGGAGCTTTTTTTCCCAATTGGTAAGTTTGATTCCTTTCAAATTTTGTATGCTTCTAGTTTAAACTAGAAGATTAAGAAGTATAGAAGTTTTGAATGAAGAACAATAGTTAATTTAATAATAATTGAGGTTTTAAATCTGCTATTGAATTTATTAAAGCTTCATTAATGTTCATTAGAATATTAGGATTTCATTAGAATTCATTAGGATATGATGGTTTTATTATAATTTACTTGTATATTAAGATTTTATTAGGATTTAACTTAGGATTTGATTTAGAATTTGAGTAAGATTTGACTTAGGATTTGATTAAGATTTGACTTAGGATTTGACTAGGATTTGACTTAGGATTTAACTTATAATTATATTAGGATTTTTTAAAGATTTGATTAGAATTTGATTAGAATCTGATTAGAATTTGATTAAAATTTGATTAAAATTTGATTAAGATTTTATTAGGATTTATTAAAAATTTGATTAAAGTTCAATTAGAATTTATTTTAAATTATATTAGAATTGTTAGATTTTTGATTAGTTATAATTTACAAGTGTATCTTCTACATCTAAGTGCTCAATGCATTTTCAAACAAGACAACACATAATATAACAATGGATTGTCAAATTTCACCCTCTTTAGTATTATTGGAACTATCTTAGCCATATAATTGGAACTTTTACTATTCCAAAATGCTATCAAAAAGTTCTTAAAATATTTGCTAAGAAACTAAGCTATCCAAATATGATATATGATTCTATAGTTATTGCACATGAAGATTGGTCTAATCGTGGTATTAGGATTTTTTTTAAAGATAAGAAACTACATTCCAACAATATCTTGTATACATTGAAAATCAATAACTTCATTGACTACACTAACATTGTAGTTGCAATAGACTATAATTGTGTTGCAACTACTTGCTATATAGAGTGATTGCATTATCATTACAATATATCTATATTATAATTGTAGCAATAAAGATACAACTATAAAGAGATTTTTTTATAATAAAATTATAACTATCTATAATAATATCAAATATGATCTACTTTGAATTTAGAATAGATTGATTGTAGGGATTAGAATATATTGCTTATCTTTATCAATACCAGAGAAATATGCAGCTCTTTTTTATACACATCTTCTATAGCTTTAAGAGAGGAAGGTGTGTTTAATTTGCCTTGTTTTTTTTTATTATCCAAGCTCTTTATCTTCATACATGTCTAGCCCTTTGCTCATAGAATACTTTTTGTTTTATTTCTCTTCCTTTTTTACCTCCATATAAGCATTGAATGAAGCAATTTTTGTCAATACCTCAATTATAGCAAATTTTTTATTATTATTAAGACTATCTTCTTTTATAATGTACATCTTATTGCTAATGGCCTTTTGTATTGGTGCTCTTTTATTTCACTTTATTAATGTGCTTACTTGTTTCTTTGGAGCTTTTGTTGTTATTGCTCTTGGCTCACTTGATACTAACAATAGAAGATGTGGTATTTAAGGGCCTCCACCACCATAGTTGTCAATTACAAACTTAGACTCTGATAGGATTTTTAAATTTTTATCTTTTGTATTTGTCACATGCTTATAAATGAAAGACTTGAACTCTTTTGTTTCTTTTGTATATGTGACAATGCTGCTCAAAAGTGTGGAAACTTTTGCATCAATGTCATCATATTTGGCTTCCATGTTTTTTATTCAAAATACCATTGTACTTGAAAATAATTGAAAACAAATAAAAATACCTTATATAAGCCAAATATGACTGAGTTAAGATTAAAATATAATAAGGTGATGACTACAAGTTTTCAAATATGCATGGATTAGAACTAGAAGTTTTCAATTGTGACTAGGTTAGGACTAAAAGTTCTTCAATATAACTAGATTATGATCAAAATTTCTAAATTGCAATTGCATTATGACTAAAAATCATATGTAATTACAGTATGACTAAGTAATATTTATGTGTAACTTCAATGCAACTATATTTATATCAAGTAAAAAAATTAAGAATTAGAAGCAAAAACATTGAAAGTTACAAGCACAAATATTAAGAAGTTATTGTACTATACTTGTTCCAGCTTTTCAACTCTATAATCTATCAATTATATTTGTTATTGTGAGACTGCCTGTCTTTTTTGATTGTTCTATCTGTATATGACAATTAACTTCATCACCATATAATAGCCACATATTTAATGAATGCTATGATATAGCTTCTTCAATTTCTTAGCAATGCAATAAAATATCAATCATACAAAGTATGAAAAACCATACCACTACTATTCCAAAGCTATTTTTATCCTTCTAATTACTTATCAAAATAATCTTCATATTTTGGTGGGCTTTGAATACAGTCGCAACTTTTTTCATTTGGTCTTTATGCACCTAATATTATTGAAGTTTTGACTATTGTTCTAGCAGCATAGCAAGGGGACACTCTTTATCTCCCTTTAAGAACTTTGTTTTAAGTTGAGAGCTCTCTGACTTCATGAAATGCCTTATAGCACTTTTAAAACCATGCTAACTCAGGATATAGGTGACATATATGAAATCTACATCCAATATTTTTTACAGTTGCTAAATAGTTGCTAGGAATTGTCCCTGCCATTCGATAATGCTCATGTTAAAAAATCTTGGAACTATTGCACATACTACACTATCCCATGCATTCTTTTTATTGTAGACCTAGTCAATTTTTCTTCCCTACTTCACTTGAATCTTATATAATTTAAGTCCACATGCTTAACAAGTAAATGCAATTATGTCGTAATCTTTGTATTTCTTCTTTTTGGATATTCGATATGCACTCTCTAGAGACAAGCTTATGAGTGGGATATGATACATTTGCGATGGCGGTGTCGTGTAGTAACATGGCCATGAAGTGAAAGGAGAAAGGAATGATTATATAATAGAGAAGGTCAAATAAAAATATTTTAGCAAATTATCTTAGAAATATAGATAATAGATAAAAATAATAATAAAAATTAAAAGATATTAATGCTACTTTTTTATATAAGAGGCTTCTATTTATTTTATATGGCCATAAATAAGACAAAATAAAATAGATTAGAAAAATAAATAATATATACATCTTTAAGAAGGATTTAAAAATAGATTTTAATAAAATTTATCTCAAAATTCTAAGAGTTGATATCTAAAGAGGACCAATTATGAACTTGGACCAAAATCAGACCCTAAGATACAAAACCACATGCCTTTGTCAAAAAGAGGATTCTTTTGTAGATCAAAGAATTAGATTAGACAACAAACTTGAGAAGATTTGTTTAAATATTAATTTTGAGTGATTTGGATAAAAATTGGCTTTGTAAGAGCTTTACAAAGTCATAGGTTGTTTTGGATAATTCTAGTTATTGTGAAATAAAAAGATATTTATATTTTTGACCATTTCATGAATTTGATTATAGATCTATGGATGAAAATTTGTGGATTTGTGATTTTAATTGTAGTAAATATATTTTATAAGTTTGATCTTGATTGAATAGTTTGATTGAAGGTTATTACACTTCAAGTGGGTTACAATTTCAAAAATTGGGATTTGAGGATTAGTAAGGATTTCTTAGATATTTAGCAATCTACCAGTTAGATTGAAATAAAAATTATTTATATAGATAGTAGACTTGATTTTCTATTTGTATATGAATTTTGAAAGTGATTGAACAATGCAAAGAAAAGATATTTGTACTAGAAGTTTGGCATCAAGTTTAGAGAAAGAAGATAGTCTACACCCGAATAGAAATTTGAACTTAACTTCAATTTGGTAAGTTGGATCTTCTTCAAATTTTTTGTGTATGTTTTCAACTTAGTATTTGAAAGATGTGTAAAATTTAGGATAAGATCAATGATTAAATCAATAGTTATTATGGTTTCAATCTATTGTAGGATTTGATTAGGATTTTATTAGGATTTGATTAGAATTTGATTAAGATTTTATTAAGATTTGATTAAGATTTTATTAAAATTTGACTAGAATTTGACTAAGATTTGATTAGAATTTGATTAAAATTTGATTAAAATTTGATTAGGATTTGATTAGGATTTGACTAGGATTTGACTAGGATTTGATTAGGATTTGATTAAGATTTGATTAGGATTTTATTAAGATTTGATTAGAATTTGACTAGGATTTGATTAAGATTTGATTAGGATTTGATTAGAGTTTGATTATAATTTATATTTTAGTATTTTAAAAAAAAATTAAATTAATATTTCTTTTGGATTTATATAAATATTTCTTTAAGATTACTTTATTATTTTTTTACAACTTCTTTAGAAGTTCTTTAAGATTTTTATGTTTCTTTTATAATTAATTAAAAATCTTATTGAGCTTTATTAAGGATTGAATATATTTATTATTTTTTAATTATAAATTATACATAATTCTATTGAAAAAATTAGGACTTATTGTATAAATTTCTTTTATCTTCTACAGCTAGGTGCTTGATGCATTTTCAAATAAGACTACATGTGATATGACAGTGGTGGTATATAGCCCCACTTATAAGGCATCTATTGCTTTGGTTGCCCTACAAACTGCTACTATAATAGTTGTATCATTTGCTGCTACAGTAGCCCCATTATTTGTCTCTATGGCTGATAATCGCTATAGTTGTATTGTTGTAGATTCCATTGCAGGTAGTTTTGATATTATAGCAAATTCTATGGCTACTAATTTTGATACTACTATTGTAAGTGAGGAGGGACTTTTATGTTCTAATATTGCTATGGTGGTAGATGAAGGACTTCTATTTTTTACACATGTAGAGGTGCAATCTTCTTCCTCTTTTTTGGCCTTGTCACTAACAACTCTACAACAACAATATGATTTTTTTCTCCTTTGATTTAATTATATTGGAGATAAATCTTGAAATGTGCAAATTTTAAAGCCATACTAATGGAATTAAATCAAGATGATAATAAAAAATCTAATTCAAAAAAAAAAAATGGCCATGTAATTAGATAAGCATGTATTTAAAAGCCATATAAAAACTATAAAATAAAAATTCTAAATAGATAATAGAAAAGATAAAATAAGAAAATAAACAAATTCAATTGAATAAGTGATAAATATAGACTTATCTTCAAATTCTTCTAATTTTATAGACTATTCTTTTGAGCTAATCATCTCCTCAATATTTAATGCATCTCCTTGGATTCTTTTTTATGTAACTATTTTTTTGCCAATAATCTCTTACTTGCCATCACCTACATATAGCTAAAAATATAAGTGTTTTTTCTTAAATCTTCTCCTTTGCGATGACTACAGCATGTTTGCAATGAACATGCATTTTTAGACAATACTAGTAAAATAACAATATAAATTCTATTAGAAAGATTGACTAACACTTTTGATATATAACAAGACAACAAAACTCATAACAACAACCAATAGGATTTTAATATGTGTTGCAATACATAATATAATCTAAAATCAAAATAATCACAATGGTAATATTCATTGGTTCTTACTAATTATTTAATTAAGTTTTAAGATGAGAAAAACTTCAAATTTATACAAAAAGTGTTCCTACAGGGGCAATTACATCAAATATATGAATCTTCAATAGACAAAAATATCCAAATATATAGTAAAATATTATAAACCTTACATACTTTTGAAGGGGATTTTTTTTTTTAATTCTATCAAATTTCAACTATCGATTACATATGAATCTTGAAATATTACCAAAATCCTAAGTATAGCTTCAAATCTTTGTTTATTGAGACTTGTGTTGTTGTATTGTGATTTGGCTACCATATGAAAATATTGTACATATATATCTAATATATAATTTACTACATAGCTAAATAAGAGCCATATCAATGGACTTTTATAGGTTACAAAATGTGATTAGGTTATTAGTTTAGAAATAATTTTTTTAAAAGGATTATTATTGAGATTTAAACAATTTTTTTTTTTTTTTTTTTGATAGTGATTTTGAGGTTGATTTTTTATATTAGTAATAACTTTATATATTTTGAGTCATCCTTGTTAGCCATTGGTGATCCTTGAAATCTTGTCTATTTCTTTTATTTGGAATTTAGAATACATATTATGTACATTTTATTAGGAAAAAGGATTGGAAATAAAAATTTAGTATAAAAAGGAGTAGTTAGACCATCTATGTGGACAAATGGAGATGGATGATAGATGTCGCTATTCCTATTGGCCAAAAATCATATCCAATGGACTTCAAGGAAACTGCCCGAGGGCTTATTAGAAATTAGGGTTTATTTTTTGAGAAGAATGGAACAGTAGAGGCTAGGATCAGCAAGTTTGGATTTTTCGAATATGGTTTTGGTACAAATTCTGTGTGATTTGGACTTTTTATGAAGGAGATATAGACACTTAAAGTTAAGGTATCAAAATTGTATCTATTGTCATCCTTTTGGGCATAACTTGGACATATAGAAAGCAATAGAGGATTGGCAACCAAAGTTGAAAAGAACACTTTCTTAACTACACTTTTTGTATATAGCTTGAATTTCATCAAGCTAGGCTAAAGAAAATATTGGAAGTTGAAATTAGTGCTTATAAGCTAAGAATAGTAAGTGATCTTGCTTAACTAGTGATTATATTTTGAGCTATATCTTAAGCAATTTGATAAACTTTTGACTCAAAATTTTTAAGAATATATGTTTATGTCACAAGACAATGTACAAAAATTTTGTGGCATTAGGATTTTGGATTTGTGAAATACAAAGAAGATAGTACTTGGGTGTCTTTGAACTAGGATTTTAAATACCTGGTAGGATTTTAAGATATCACATAATTAAAAGCAAATTCATGGTTGATTCTTTTTTTTAATAAAATTTAAGAATATTAGCTATATTTTTGAAAAAAATTTATAAAAATTGAATGGTTGAATTAAAAATAATTAAATTCTAAAGTTTAGAAAAAAATAAATCTTTGCAGGTGAATAAGCTACTGAAGGATATTATTATAAATTGAGCCTTTTATACAACCTAAAAGAATTCTTTAGGAGCCAAGATTTTATGTACAAACCTATTTGAATATAAGAGAGGTTTTATTAGTATGAATTTTCTTTTATAATATCTTTTTATTATTTTTTTTTTTATTAAAGACAAATCACTTATTAGAATCTTGCCAAAAAGTTGTAAGAAAATTTTCTACAGCTAGATATCTAATGTATTCCCAAATAGAAGATTTCACCACACAACAATGTATAAAACTTTTCATATCTTACAAACTAAATATCCAAATCCCACAAATTTGGTATATAGCTTCTTAATATTTTTTTAGATAAAAATTCATCTAGAAGCTTAAGATATAGCAAAAATAATCACTATCAACAAAATGATCTACTAACTACCTTAGAATTGAATATGCTATATTCAACCTTTAATATTTCTTTCATTAAAACTTCATATATAATAATTATTTTATGTAAAATATAGGTCTTGAAATCACCTTTTCAATCGTATCTTTTGATTTCTAAAAAATCTTATACAATTCTTCATATCTTCAAAAAGATAATAGTATATCTTAAATCCACATCTTAACTTCAAATGGATATATTTCTTTCATTCCAACTTTGAATTTCTTAATTTTTATATATATTTAATTGTCTCAAATCTAAATTATATAATCCTTACTTCTTCTTTCTAAATATTTTTTTTAAACTTGCTCAAATTCTTGAAATGGCCGCAGATAGCTTATTGAAAGCCTATTAGACATGGCTACCAACTAATGGAAATGAAATCTTCCATACCTTACTTTCATTCATCCAAATGAATCTCTTAATACCTTAGATTTTAACCTTTAGACTCCAAATCTCCTCTCAAAGCTTCATACAAAACATCTAGATTCTATATAATTTAAACATTACAATCAAATTAAGAAAAATAAACCAAAATAAAGTTTCTTATATCAATTCTTTTAAATTATTTTATTAACCATTCTAATTCATACTAGAACTTATGAACATATTATATATTTTAATTGGTTTTTATATACTATAAGCAATTATAATACAATATTAGAAATAGATGAAATCTAAATTTTTCATCTATTAATTATTGTTGTCTTGATCGCCACATAGAAAAGTGTATTTCAAAGCCACAACTTCAACGCAACTACAAAGTGACTCCTTTGCATTTGCTTTTCAATAATTGATTATATTTATAAATGAAATATAACTAAAAGATTGCTACAATACAACTTCAAGTCAAACATGTCTGTCAAAGATACAAACTAAAACAAATACATAAGTTAGTAAAAACTATGTCAAAGGAAAATAACAAGCTAGAATTAAAGAAGTATGTATATTCAAGAAGAAATTGGAATGGCTATTGCCAAAGACTAGAAAATACATGAGACTCTTGAACTAGATTAAAAGCAAGAAAAGAATTGACAAGAGTGAAGAAGGCTTCACTCTTGTCTCTATTTATATTATCTATCTAAGAGCTACATGGCGATATTCTATAGGACCTCCTATACGTGTCTAATTTATAAGACATATATCAAACTTGGAAGACAAGTTTCTTACATGTGTACCACGTACTTGGCTTGTTCCACAAGCTACCAATATGTGCAACATGTGGCTAGCTTGTTGACCAAGTTTTTAACCTACCAATCACCTATAGACATGTATAAAGGTGATTCCGCATCTATGAAGCTTCTAAAAAGTTTTTTTCTAAGATATTATCAAATTTATTTATTTTACCTATTTTTATTAATTTATATTAATTAAATAATTATTAGAATAAATCTTATGTCTGTGACATCATTCCCCCTTCTAGTGATGAGTTCCATGAGGAGCAGTGATCACATGTTGAGGAAGTCTAAGATATGTCGAATTGTACTTGCCACATATTCTAATCTTTATTCTCTTCAAAGATAGGTTCAATAATATTTCATATCAGGACAAGAAAACCACCCTATTATTTGATCATTGTTGAGGCCTTCATAACTTCCTTCAAAGAAAACATTAGGAAAACCATCAAGAGTAGTTCCTACCTCTAAAAGTATTACTTAACATCAGGAGTCTCTTCTAAGGTCATGATATCAAACACATTGTATTTTTCCATCAATCCAAGGAATAACATGTCGTTCTTGAGGATCTTCATCTCTATTTTTTCGTCTTGAAGGTTGTGATAATCGTAATGTCTTGTTTGATAAACCAGCAAACAATGGCTTTTGAGCTGAATTTGTTGGTTGTTGATCCTCCATCTCTTTAGCACAAACAAATCCAAGGAAATAACAACAATGATACAAGATAGGATGAAACCTCTATAGAACCTGCTTTGCTTTATAGCATAGATTTTCTTGATTTTTAATCTTGATTTTGACAAATGTCGTCGATGAAATGTATTGACTTTTGTTGATGCATTTGCTAGATTTTTGGATGGCTCCCATATGCATTTACTAATATCGTATCCATACCAATGCATAAGATATTTTAGTTGATTTTGGCACCACCTTGAATCTAAAATCTCTTCGACCTCAAATTCTTCATTGTTATCCACTTCTATAGAAGGCAGTGGCATTTGTCTTCTTCTTTGTATATCCATTGTCTTATATGGCTCAAGTAGTGATACGTGGAAAATAGGATGGATCTTCATAGATTTTGGTAGACATAATCGATAAGCAACTGGATTGATTTGTTCACAAATTGAAAAAGATCCAAGCCTATGATAATATACCTTATCGCAAAGATGGATAGTCTTGATATTACAAAAAAGTAACTATACCTTATCGCCCATGTAGAATTGAGGTTGTTCCTTGCAATAGACATCTGCATTGATTTTTTGTTGCTCTTGAGCTTTTTTTAGTTGTGCCTTCATTGTTGCATGTAGCTCTGACGAACAATTTGCCAAATCTTTTGCCCCACAATTATGAACTTTTGAAAAGTCAAAAATATCACGTTGTGGATGATAATCATAATTTACAAAAAATGGAGTTTGTTGTATTGAAGAATCTACCAAATTATTGTAAGCAAACTTTGCCAATGGCAAAAGAGTTGTCCAATCATCTTGATGGTAGTTGATGGTACATCTCAAATATTGCTCCAAAACTTAATTTACTCATTCTGTTTGTCTATTAATTTAAGGGTGGAAAGCTAAGGATAATTTTATATCCACCTTTAATATTTTAAAAAGAGTCTTTTAAAACCTTGATATAAATTGTGTTCCTCTGTCTAATATAATATCCGTTGGTAGTCCATAATAGCAATAGATATTATCAATGAACAGTTTAGTTATTTCTTCACATGTAATAGATTTTATATATGGTATAAAATATGCCATCTTGGTAAAATGATCTACAATCACAAATATGAACTTGACTTTGGAAGATCCATGATAAAATCCATAGAAACAAAAGACCAAGATTGTTTTAGTACATGTAATAGTTGTAGAAGTCCGTAAGGTTGGTGACAAGGAATTTTTAATCTTGAACAAACATCATACAACTGTACAAATTTTTTAATAGCCTTCCACATTTGAGGCCACCAAGAATCTCTCAATATGAGTTCTAAAGTCTTATTATATCTAAAATGTCTTACCGTAAGGAGGTTGTGACGAGCTTCTAAAGCACATAGTCGTGCTGCTCCTTTTGGAATATATAGGCGTCCTTCAAAATAGAGCAAATTGTTCTTGAATTCAAACTTGGAAGTATCATGAGACTTAGATGAATTATATTTAATCTCATGGATGACAGGATATGAAGACATACTGGACTTGATTTACTTGACAAAAGTAGAATCAACAGTTAATGTTGATTTCATTGCTCGAAGATGAAATTGCTCTGGCTTCAAGAAGATCATTCTTTCTTGATCAAAAGTTGAATCTCCTTCTCTTGGTAGAAGATAAAAACATCTACAAAGGACATCAAACAAGCCTTGTTATTTTTCTAGCCGATAGGTGATAATAAATTCAAATCTTGATAAAGACATCCTCCAATGAGCCTAGCAACAATTCAATATGTGCGCAAACATGAAAAATTCAAGGTTCTTGTGAATCATATACACGATGATTGGACTAGAAGCGCCTTCCAAATAGTGATGACATTCTTAAAAAGAATCTACAATTGCAAGAAGTTTTTTATCATGGATTTTGTAATTGATCTTTGCTATTGAAAATTTCTTAGAATAGAAAGCTACTAGATAAAATTTGTTATCTTCTCCTATTTGTGACAATACTACCTCCAAAGCAAAGTCTAAGGTATCTATTTCCATAAAAAATACCTTGAAAAAGTCGACGCAATATAGGATTAGTGCAAAAATAAAAGTTATCTTTAAAGCTTGAAATGATGTTTTTGCTTCTTTATTCCACTTAAATTTTTCCTTACAAGTTAAGCGTATAAGTAGATCTATAATTTGTAAAAAATTCTTGATGAAGATTTGATGGTAATTGACAAATCTCAAAAAATATTGCACATCTCTTCTTATTTTTGAAATCTTCAAATCTATGACTATTTGGACTTTCTTAGGATCCATCTTGAGACTATCATTTAAAATAATGTATCCTAAGAAGTCGACTTGAATAGTGTGAAATACACACTTTTCTATCTTAGCATATAACCCTGTATTTCTAAGTTTTTGTAATACACGACAAACATGAAGTTCATGTTCTTTTATGTTCTTAGAGTAGATTAAAATATCATCTAAATAATAGACAATGAAGTCATCAAGTAACTCACAAAAAATGTCATTCATAAGATGTTGAAAAGCAGCTGATGCATTTGTAAGTCCAAAAGGCATAACATTATATTCAAAATATTTATACCTTATTCAAAATGTAGTCTTCTATTCATCACCTTCTTTGATGCACACTAGGTTGTATGCTTCTCTTAGATCTATTTTTATATAGATCTGGACTTAATTCAATTGATCAAAAAGTCCAGATATCAAAGGTAGACGATATCTATTCTTGATGATAATCTTATTGAGCCCTCAATAATCTACACACATCCATAGTGACCCATCTTTCTTCTTCACAAACAAGATAAGAGCTTGTAAAATAGGTAGGAATTTTAGGATTTACAATACATAATTTGTAAGATTAAAAATAGGTAGGAAGCCAATGAATGGCTAGTTTAGAAGGCAGAATGGATGAGGAAGTTAAGAAAAGTAGTTATCATCAATTGTGAAGCAATTAACATAGACGGGGCAAGTATAAATCGATTCGATACGGGGCCAGACTGTGATAGTCCTGAGCCGGAGTAAGCTTGGTGCTACCTCTCTCTCTTTTCTTTTGTTAGACTGTAGCGGAGGATCCGGATTCTATTCCGAAGGATTATACTATGTCAATGATGAAGTACAGTAATAAAATGGAAAATTTATATATATGTGGATGAGTAAGAAATTATGATTGTTTGTTACGTGAAGTTCTTTGCGATGAATTGGAGGTTGAAGACCGACTATGTCAATGAAGTTTGGTTATAGATGTGAATGTCATGCCGTATTGACTGTGAGAGTTGAGCAGTGAAGAATATTAGAGTAACAATTTGTTTTGAGAGATGTTATAGGTGAAGAATTATTTCCAGTGATTGGAGAAAGAAGCGAATGTATGCAATCTGTGGAAATGGTGTAACATTGCCAATTGTTGTTATGAATTCAAAAGAAGACAGAAGATTACAGTAGGAGTATTGGTGGAGGATTGTGTCATGAAGTATCTTTAATTGCGGAATAGCAGAACCAGTAGAGTAGACGGCAGTATTTTAGAAAAAAACATGTACGTGTGCATTGGACTCTAATGTTCAATAGGTAGTTAGTTATGTGATCCTAATAGTTTAACTCAATGCGGATAGTCTCTCCCTGTGTTTGAATCTCCCTTTACAGATTTACTCTGGGCAATATTGGTAGAATAAGTGAGACGAACGAGAACAACATTTTGGCGCCATTGCCGGGAATTGATAATAGTATTGAGTGTTAGGAATTAACTGCTGAATGAGTAGTAAAATTAGTGATAGAAAGCAATGTCAATAATAGATGATGAAAGATTATGGTTAATAAGAATGAGAACATTGCTCAGAGAAAAATACGTTAGTCGAAAGGAAGACAAGAGAGAGCACAAGTAAGAAATTTGTTGCGGGACAAGCAAGAACGAAAGCTAAAAAAGAAGCGTCGACAGAGTTGGATTAAACCATGGTTGCATGCTTGTCGGCACATCCGAGCATACCAAGAATATGAAAGATCTTTAATATTTTAGACATATATACCATTAAAGAAATTGCAAAAAGTACTCGCGGGTAACTCCGTCAGTAGCCCAGTGTATTTCTTGAGCCGATTAGCGGAAAGAGAATGGAGCATAGAAGAATTGGGTACTCCATTAGATACTTTCCCAATAGTGGATACAACCTATTCTAGCAAGGCTAGTTCTTCAGTAGGAAATGTATTGCTTGCTAGTAAGGGCCAATACAGTGTATTCCAAAATTCATCGTTTTTACCTCAACTTCAATCTATAAAATTATTTACAGATAATAATACCAAATTACGGAGGCCGAAAAAAACAATCAAGGGAAGCAGCAGTTATTTTAACAAAGAAGTAAATAGATCATTGTCACCTTCAATGGCAGCGGGGAGTTCAGCAATATCAATTGCGGTACAAATGGGTGCGGTGGATGATCGCACAACTAACGTAGCCCCATTACCTACCTTTAGAGATCTGCCAAGAGCCAATCCAGAACAACACTTGTCTCAATTCCTGACTGCATGTATAGCCAACAATGGTAAAACTGAAGATATTTGGTTAAGATGGCTGCCAGCGACCTTAAAAGACACGGCATTTGAATGGTATAATCGCCAATCCGTGGGACAATTTTCTAATTGGGAGGCATTGAAAAATACGTTTTTGACTCATTTTTGACCAATAAGATTTGAAGAACGTCTTAGAGAAAGATTAATGAATAGCAAAATGGTACCGGGAGAAGCGGTGCAGTCATATTATGGCCGAGTAGCAGATATCTTTTGAAAATGGCCAAATAACCAAATGCCGGACTCGTTTGTTATATCTATATTGGTTAACGGACTATATCCACTAGAATTGAAGATGTTTGTAAAGGAGGCCCAACCTGTGACTGTGACTGCCTCACTTGACCGAGCTAAGATATGGAAAGAATGTCATTATGATCAATTCTTAACCACAGGAGCCACAAAGATTTTATTTCAAGGAGGGTATCAAATACCAACTTGGAATGAAACAGTGAGTGATTACCCAAGGACAATTGACTACAGCGCAAATCTTAGTGTCAATCCGCAAGGGATAGTGAATGTTGTTCCATTGCAGGCTGTACCACCAACAACTGCAGTTCCATATTTCCTATATTTCCCATATCAAAAACCAATACCTATAAAGAAATTATCTAATGAACTAGTATCAAAGGATCCAAATGAGACTTTGTTGTTAACTTTGACAAAGAAGATGAACGAGTTGGTTGTTAACTTGGCAAAGGATAAGAAAAAGAGGCATAAACCAACTAATATGCGCCCCAATATTTGGTGTAGTAATTATAAGGGGCAAGGCCATTTAGTAACGAAGTGCCTTTCATCACCCCAAATGACTGTGCAATGTATATTTTGTGGAGGTAAGCATATAACCACCAATTGCTGGAATTTAAGAAGACAACAACAGTTAGGAAATCAGACCATGATTCAACCAACTTCGTGGGATGTTAATCAAGTTCAGATAGGAAATAGGTTTGGTTGGAACAAAAATCGTCCTATAAAACAAAATAGAAATTTCTATAATTTTCAAAATTATGAGTATAACCAAGAAGGTGATTCCAATTTTCAAGGTTTTGTGCAAAATCAGCAAGGACAATCCCAATATCTACCTATTCAGAATCCAATTTCAGATCCTATAATACCACCTAGTCGGCCGGGATCCTTTATCCATCAAACCTGGAACAAGCCTAGCCGGTATATACCAATCGAGACATCCCATATTCCAGATGGAGGAGGAAGAAGATCACTTCGATACTATCGATGCAGGCAGCTAGGACACTATGCTAGTGAATATCCCAATCCTAGAGCCAATGATGATTATGCTCCAATATGTGGAAATTGTAAGCAATCTGGACATATTTACCAGCAGTGCAATGCTCTATTTAATAATTATAATCGAAATTAGCATATCTAGTTGCAAAGTAAGATGGAAGATAATAATCGAGTTCGATAAGATTCTCCGGTAAACCAGGTGGAATACGTCCATGCAGTACTTACTCGGGCCCAAAAAAAGGGAAAAGATCCAATTCAACAATTGGAAGTACCAATTGTGGACCAATCTAATCCATTGAATGGTACTCCAAATCTAACACTAGTATCGAAGGTATTACCAATGAATGGATCCAATTTGTCTATGTAACTTGAGGATGTCCTTAGCTCCAAAATATTGGTGCAACCAAAACCAGTATGAAAAGTTTTAGGAGCCACCTTACCCATTAAAAGATCCTCTCATGGAAAAGATTTACGACAAAATTCATTCAGCAGTTCTAGTTCCAAATTTCGTAAAAAAATTATCTCAAGGGGTCAAATTAAAATCCATGAAAAAAAAAAGGGCCTTAGGAATCATTGCCAATATGAAACCATATGATATTATGAAAGATTTGGATGAAATTAAACCTTCTATTACAATGAAGCAATTGTTAGCAGTTGCACCAAAAATATTGTTCTACATTGAATTCCTTGTTAATACGATGTAAAATTCGTAATAAAAAAATTTATGAAGTTAGTTTGAATCTTGATCCGGGAGCACCAACTATCGATGTATCAATTGATGGTATTCTCATTCCTAGAGTTCAAGTGGATGGTGGCTCTAGTGTGAACTTAATGAACGCCGATACAATGGAGGAGTTAGATTTAAAACAATTAGTACCTACGACATTAATACTAAGAATGACAGATCATAGTACGATTAAACCAATAGGTATCTTACGCAGTATTAATATTGTAATCGCGGGAATTATGTATAAAATTGATTATATTATTTTTTAATCACAGAGTTCTACTTTATTATATCCTATATGATTGGATCGGCCATTGCTATATTAAATCAAGCGAAAGCAGATTTATGATTTAGAAAGAATTCTTTCCAATTTCTCAGGTATGTATTTGTAATACCGGTGTATACTTTGATAATCTGGGGTGTTTCATTGGAATCCAAGTTAATGGTTTGGCACACAGGTTCTTCTTTAACCCCCGGATTAATTTGTCCCTTTTGTTCTGAATCCGTCATATGGTCCAGCAAATTGGACATATCCAATTCTGGTTTCAATGTACTGACTTCATTTACTATGCAATTATTCATCCAATCCGCGATGACATCGTCAAAATTCTCTACACTCTCATTATATAAAAAATATTCTCCTAGCCCTCCATATTGGTGTAATACCTTAGAGGAAGATGCTATACCAGTTCGTCAAAGACAACACTATCTTAATCCAAAATATTCTCTCATGGTCAAGGAAGAAGTAGATAAATTTTTAGACGTGGGCTTCATATATCCAATCGCGTATAATGAATGGATTTCACCAATTGTGATAGTGCCGAAGAAAAATGGAAAAATTTGTATCTATCAAGACTTCCGTAAATTAAACACGGCTACCAAGAAGGATTATTTTCTTTTATCTTTTACAAATAGTATACTGGACGCAGTAGCTGGACATGAATGTTATTCCTTTTTGGACGGATTCTTGGATTATAATCAAATGAAAATTGCAGAAGAGAACCAGTTGAAGAGTACTTTTACTACAGATTGGGGCACATTTGCTTATAAACTGATGCCATTTGGGTTATATAATGTCCTAGCCACATTTCAAAGGGTAATGATGCAAGCCTTTTAGGACTATTTAGGATTGTCAATGGAAATATTTTTAGATGATTTTTGCACATTTAATACAACAGCAAATTATTTGAAACGTCTTGATAACTGTTTGGATCAATGTGATAAATATGAGATATCTTTGAATTCTGAGAAATGTCAATTTGGCGTACCATCGAGAAAGCTTTTGGAACACATAATTTTTGCGGCTGGTATCACTACTGACCCAAATAAAGTTACTCATATATTGGCTTTACCAAAGCCAAAAACAGTGTGTGGTGTTCGGGATTTTGTAAGCCATGTCAGCTATTATAGGCGATTCATTCATTTATTTGCAGAAATATGTCAACCGTTAATGAATCTCTTAAAAAAACTGCCACCAGATGGATCTAGTACAATTTGGACTGAGGAATGTACAGTTGCGTTTGAGGAGTTAAAACAAAAATTGGTGTCAGCACCAGTACTTGTTGCACCTTGTTGGACAAAATCCTTTCATGTTTATGTTGATACCTCGAATGCTGCTATTAGATCTGTGTTAAGCCAAAAAGATGAAAAGGGTTTGGATCATCCCATCTATTATGCTAGTCGATAATTTGTTGCTGCGGAACAAAATTACACTACGACTGAACGGGAAGCCTTGGGCATAATCTATTCTGTCCAAAAATTTTGGCATTATTTGCTTGGTTACCCATTTGTGTTTTATATCGATCATGATGTTCTTAAATATATGATTAATAAACCTCAATTGAGTGGATGCATTGCTGAATGGATGTTATTCCTTTAAGAATTTAATTTTACTATTAATGTTCGACTTAGAAAGAAACATGCCAATGCAGATCATTTATCTCCATTGTCCAATATATTCGGTAATGAACCTATCAATGATGCACTTTCTAATGCGGAATTATTTGCCGTCGACGTGATCACCCCAGAATATAGTAAATTGATCCAGTATCTGACATTTCAAACATTTCCACCTACATATAGTGAGAAACTTAAGAAACGCTTGATTTTGAAAAGTGTTCCGTATGCGATGATTGGAGATGCCTTGTATAAGCAAGGGAGAGATGGAATTCTATACCACTGTATTTTTCAAAATAAAGTACGTATTATATTGAAAGGATGTCATTTGGATATGCGAGGCATTTTTGTCGCAAGGCGTACAACACCACCGCAGTTTAATGGCAAGATATTGGTGGCCAACAATGTTCTCAGATGCACACCAATACGTCCGACGTTGTGATCCTTGTCAGCGTATTGGTAGACCTACAGGAACTTCTGCCATGCCATTGATACCAATTTTAGCACAAGCACCATTTGAAAAATGGGATATCGATTTTGTAGGACCAATTGCACTAGCCTTGCGTAATGGACAGAAAAGATATATTTTGGTAGCGACAGATTACGTGACAAAATGGACGGAGGCGATAGCAACAAAAATTGATAATGTCGATATCGTAGCCACGTTTTTATATGAGAACATTATCATTGGATTTGGGTGTTCCAAAAAATTAGTTAGTGATCGTGGAACCCATTTTATTAATTCTACAATTGTGGCTTTGACAGATAAATACAAGATCAAGTATCAAAAGACAACCCCATATCACCCTTGGGCCAATGGGCAGATTGAAAAGACCAACGGTATTTTGTGTAAAATTTTAATGAAAACAGTGTCTCGTGTGGGAATGGACTGAGATACAAAATTGTTTGCAGCCTTGTGGGTATATTGTACTACGTATAAAGTGACTACCAATTCTACACCATTCTATCTCTAATTCGAGGTACATTGAAGAAAGCAATATTATCAATGATACGGAAGTCTTAAATTAATTACATTGATGAACGCCTTGCGATAAAGGAATCTCTAAATGATCAAGAAAAGGTCTGGACAAATTGGATGAAATTAGGGCTATGGCCCTTTTCACTATGGAAGCTACACAAGGCCGCCGTAAGAGTTATTACGATAGTAAATTATATCCTAAATCTTTTATGCCCAATAATCTAGTGCTTCTTTATGATAGTTGCTTTCACCATTTTTCGGAAAAAATTCCAAGTCCGTTGGCATGGACCCTATCAAGTAATTGAAGCCTTTTCTAATGGTTCAGTTCAATTGGAAGATTTTATGGATTCTCAATTTACCACCCAAGTTAACGACAATCGTTTACGTCTTTATTTTAGCCGAATCGTATTACTCAAATTGAGGAAAGAGGGAAAAAGCATGCCTCATGATAATCTCATTTCTTTACGAAGTACCATGAAGAAAAGACTATTGATATCGCTTTTGGTATCCCAATAATGCCTAACAAAAGTAACCAAGATAGATCCTAATACATTGGTTTAAGGATTGTTGCTTTAGACCCCGAGTAAAAGGTTAGGAGTGGAGCACTTAGTGAGAGTTTTTGTTAGCATTCTATTTTGAGCTTGGTTGTCCGAGTGTATACTTATTGAAGTATAGAGTGTTCTGCTGTCAGAAAGTAACAATTAGTCTGAGCAAGGAATATGTAGTCAACACTATACAATGTCGATGGAAAGGTCGAAGAGAGTTGCGGACATAGAGGAGAATATCCGAAACGTGCGAAGTAAGAGTAATTTGCAATCGCCGTCCCTCGTGGTGGTCACCAACATGGAGCCAATGAAGTTGGAAATCTGTTGGTCTCCACAAAGACAGAGAGATTTTAGAAATGCATAGATGTACATGTTTTTGCAAGGATTGGATAATTTGCCTCCAATTGATGTAGAATTAGTAGCAGAGTATATAAAAAATTACGACCCAGAGGATGGTTCTAGTATAGTAAAAGAGAGAATAATTGGGATCGATGAGAGTATCTTATAGAAGGTATTATATTTACTAATAGGTGAGTTAGCGGTAGGAGTCAAAGTGTGAAGTGACTTCAGACCGGTGTCGTGTTGTAAATCAAAACATAGTGTGAAAAACATAAAAGAATACATTAAAATAAAAAGATTAAGATTAGAAGAAAGGTTGATAGAAAATTTGTAGTAAGAAGATACAATGGAAATTTACCTTGAAAAGTGAAATTTCTTCAAGTTAGTAAAAAAGAAAAGGTTGAGGAAGTGGAAAAGACATGGGCTAAGAGGTCTTTTTGACCAAGAGGATAAAGAAGACCAGGAGGAAGATGACAAGGAAGGGTCGTGAAGAAGAAGGAGGAGAGTTTTTTTGGAGAGATAGGGTTTTTTTTTGATAGGCAGTATACGTTTTTGTATGTAGAAGAAGCTTAGAGAGGATTTTAGATGCGAGTTTTTGTAGGTTTGTAGTAGAAAAGATAAGGAACTCATAGAGACAATTCTCATGTCTTTTCATTAAGTATCAAGGGAGATATGAGTCGTGAAAGTTGCAGGTGTTTAAGACTAGGGCAGAGAGGGTTACTAAATTTCGGGCCTTGGTTCTTGGAAACCACTTAGACTTTAGTGGCGAAATTTGTTGGGTTTTTGTTCCTTATAGAGTTAACTAATTTGTGTCAAAATCTCAAGTCAATATGACCTCTAAGCAAAGAGTTATGAGTGAAATTGTAACCGGTTTGAATGAAAAGAGAAATAGAGTGAAGGCAAGGTTGAGGGTTTGTATGGGCAGTGCATGTGTGTGGGTTTTTTTGGGTATAAAGAGATTTAGGAGACGAATTTGAGTGTGAAATTTGATAGACATGATCTATGTAAGTTAAGGAAGAGATGAGTGTAAGTTTGATACTCATTAGTCTTATAAATAAAATGTTATGCTCTTTCAAAGTGACAGGGGTCTATCTCCAAATCAGTGAAGTTTGAGGGAGCATATCTTTGTGATCAGAGTAGTATTTTGAGTAAAATTTATTGGGGTTTGTAGATATATGAGTCTATTAAGTTGTGTAAAGAACTGATTGCTATTGGAGTTATATTCGAGGAGTTATGAGGAAAATTGTGGTCGGATCCAGAGTTGTTAGAAGGCAAAATTAAAGAAGAAGGATGGAACCTATAACTCAAGTTTGGAGAAGGCTCTTGGAGCAATATTTGGGGGGTACTTACAACATGAGATAAGCTATAAGCCTACCAAATTTCAGCACTTAGGTCTTCTTTAATGAAGAGCAATGAAGGTAAGAAGCAAAGGGGGTCCAGAATCAAAGGCAGCATGGAGGAATTACTTTGACAACATGGTTCTCTCTAACTACATGAGCTATAATCAAAAGGTTTATGGGGTTTGCTTCTTTACTCTCTTAAGTACCTTGTGTCTAAATTTTGCTTCAATTGATATGATATCCTAGGATTTATGAGCAAAATTGAAGGCAGGTTTCTAAAGGCAGAATATGTTAGGGTTAATAAAGTATGTTTTTATATAAATTCTTCAATTTTATGAACTTTATGAATCTCATCTTGCACTTGAGAAACTAGAGGCAAAAAAAGACCCAGTGTTTTTTAGGGCTAAGACTCTCACCACGACACTGGGAAGTTATTTCAAAGGCGACATGAGGTCCTTTGAGAAGAATCAAGGCTGAAAAGTGGCGGAGGTACTTACTCTAGAGCTTGCGGAGTGGATGCGGTTCATTCAAAAGCGGCTAGGCTTGAACCGGCATACCACGTACATATCCAAGCGCTTGTTGTTTGTTGCAATTGGAACACTTTGAAGGCATGGTCTTTAATTGGGCAGCCTTTGTAGCAACCCGTATCCATGCAGAAATGGGAGCCAAGCGGAAAACGGATAAATTCACTTCTTTTCTATGCTCTAACTATGTGCACTCCGTTATTGCATATATGTTAAGTCAACCAACAAGGGAAAAGAGTGTACCTTCCTCAATGCCGCAATAGGGTATGCGGAGTCTACCAGTTGGTCTAGGGGTAGTGGTGCACAAAATTAGGGAATCAAGTAGATCGCGGGAACAGGAGGCTATCCCGGAGACGACACCAGGGTGAGCTTCAATTCGTGCAATAATTGGAAGGGTGATTGAGGCCCCAGTTTTGAACATCGGAATACTTGAGGGAGGGAACCTCACGGAAGTAATATTGGGTCAAATTTCCCAATTGCAGCTTATAGTGGGTCAGTTGGAAGGAAATTTAAGACAACAATTGAAGTCGAGCAGGAAGGAGATAATGGAGAAAAGCCGCCGAATTGTGGAACAAGGTCACCTAATTAGGCCAAAGACGGAATCCAAGTTGGCAATGGAGTGGAAGTTAGCAGAGAAAAAGAAAAATTGGGCGAATGATAAAGATCGCATTCAAAGAATCTTGAACGGCCAAAAGCAAGAATTAATAGAGAATCGCAAGATGTGAGATTTGGAATGGGACACATTGAAGTGTCAGTTACAGGCAGAGCATGAAAAAGCAATGAAATTGGAACAGAAAAAGGTAGAATTGGGAGACCAATACAAAATTGGAACGGATAAGCTGCAGGCAAAAATTGGTGCCTTGAAGCGTGAAGTGGAAAAATTGGAGGGCGACTTGGCCAATGCTGTTCGGCCACAGGTATTTGTTCCATCAGTTTTGAGTACTAGTAAGCTAGAAGAAAAGATGAAGCAACAAGGGTACCAATTAGAGGCGAAAGATGCTAGGATTCTACAATTGGAGGCTCAAATTTTGGGAATTGGAAGCGGATAATGAAGATTTAACAGCGCAATTGAAGAATAACCATGTCGATTTATCGGAGGAGGATGAAGACGTGCCATTAGGACCAGATACAGAGGAACCTCTTACGAATCCAAGAGCATCTCAATCTCAAGAGCCAACTTCATAACAAATGTTTTTACCAATTCTGTGTTTGCGAGGGCACTACACAATTAGGAGTGGGGCTATGTAGAATGGATAGGAATTTTAGGATTTACAATACATAATTTGTAAGATTAAGAATAGGCAGGAAGCCGATGAATGGCCAATTTAGAAGGGAGAATGGATGAAGAAGTTAAGAAAAGTAATTATCATCGGTTGTGAAGCAGTTAATATAGACGAGGCAAGTATAAATCGATTTGATATGGGGAAGTTGGGGCCAGACTGTGAAAGTCCTGAGCCGGGATAAGCTTGGTGCTACCTCTCTCTCTTTTCTTTTGTTAGACTGTAGCGGAGGATCCGGATTCCATTCCGAAGGGTTATACCATGTCAATGATGAAGTACAATAATAAAACGGAAAATTTATATATATGTGGATGAATAAGAAATTATGATTGTTTATTCTTTGCGATGAATTAGAGGTTGAAGACCGACTATGTCAATGAAGTTTGGTTGTAGATGTGAATGTCATGCCGTATTGACTGTGAGAGTTGAGCAGTGAAGAATATTAGAATAACAATTTGTTTCAAGAGATGTTGTAGGTGAGGAATTATTTCCAGTGATTGGAGAAAGAAGCGGATGTATGCAGTCTGTAAAAATGGTGTAACATTGCCAATTATTGTTATAAATTCGAAAGAAGACAGAAGATTACAATAAGAGTATTGGTAGAGGGTTGTGTCATGAAGTATCTTTAGTTGCGAAATAGTAGAACCAGTAGAGTGGACGGCAGTATTTTAGAAAAAAGCGTGTACGTGTACATTGGACTCTAATGTTCAATAGGTAGTTAGTTATGTGATCCTAACAGTTTAATTCAATGCGGATAGTCTCTCCCTATGTTTGAATCTCCCTTTACAGATTTACTCTGGGCAGTATTGGTAGAGTAAGTGAAACAAACAAGAACAACAGAGCTCCTGCCGGGAATTTTGAATGGCGTATAAAATTCTTGGACAAGTTTTCATCAATGTATTTCTTAAGTTCAGCCAATTCATTATGGGATAGATTGTAGATTGGTCCAAATGGAGGCTAAGTTTTTTCTTTGAGATCAATTGAGCAATCGTATGGACAATGCTTTGGAAGAATGTCTCTATTCTTCTTCTCAAAAATATCTTGATAATCTTGATATTGGCTTGGAATGCTACTTGAAGTCCTTCCACCATCAGAAATGGATGTAGCATAAATATCAAAAGATGATCTTTCTTTTATTTCATTCATAAATACTTATACACCTATAATTACGGATTTTATTATACTAGGCTTATGATTTGTTATTTGATTTACAAGACTCTTATTAATGTTTTAAAAAAAATCAAGTCTACAAAAAATCCAATCTATTCTAAGATTGTACTTTTTTAGCCATAATAAACCTAAAATGACTAGATTAGACGGAGATTTAATTATATTAGAGACTATACAACTATTATGACTATCTATTGTTATATTTATAGGAAGGATTTTATAAGTAACATTTTTAGAAGATAACGGATGACCATCTATGATTTCTACATATACAGATTTAGTTTTTTGTATTGAAGGTATTCTATGACTTTTAACAAATTCTTTATTTAAAAAACACGTTAAGGCTCCTGAATCTAATAAGGCAGAGGCTTTGTGATTTTTAGGTTCCAAATAGACATCTATTATAAAATAAGGAGAGGGTTCTGAAGAGAGGATAGGACCTTTACTAGGAGTTGTATAAGATTTCAATTGCACGATTCCTATTGTAGCTAGACAAACTTGTTTTCCGACATATTGTCTTCTTTGACAGTCATACTCTTCATCTTGTGGTTGTATCATTTCTTTGCACAATGCTGAATAGTATAATTAGGTTCTCTATAATATAAATATAATCCTTCTTGACAATGACGAGTCTTTTTTTTATTCAGTAAGAGGTTTAAAATATACCACGTCGATTTGCATGTCTTCTATTTTTGAATGTATGTATTGAAAAGACATTGATGTTCTGATTGTATTGTAATAACATTGGGACTCTTTTGTATAGCTCTCTAATTAAAATTCAAAAAATTGATTGTCACACTTCACAATAAAATCAATTGCTTGATTCAATGTCTGAGGATTGGATAAGTTAAGCATCGATTTTTTTATCTCATATTGTAATCCATAGAGAAATTAGCTAATAAGCGCAGCATCATCCTACTCAATGTCAATTATTAATTGTCAAAATTATGAAGCATATGATGTCACTGATCGATTGTCTTGTCGTAAGATACGGATCTTATTGGTTGCGACACAAATTGCATCATGTTCTCCATACATAGATCAAAATTCCACTAAAAATGCCTCCAAATCATCCAATATTGGATCACATCATTCAATAAAGGACAAAAACCATAATAGAGCAAAATTTGACAGTAGTGGTTTAATAAACCTGATTTTTGATCTCTAGGTTGGATAATTTTGGGATTGAAGTTCAATTACCAGTTGTACTTGGTTGATAAATCTTTGAAACTTAGATCTGGTGCCATCAAACTTCTGTGACAAACTAATCTTTGGTTCTTTGATGCCTAAATGATATTCAATTATAGGTGAAGTGGTATGGCTTCAAGCAGCTCAAATCATCTCTATATCTTTGCTTCTTGCTAATATTGTTGCTTCTTGTGATGGTATATTGAATTGATGCATTGCAAGCATTAATTTTCTTATTTGCTCTTGTATTTGTGCCACTACATTCTTCATTTCAGCAAGCTTTGCCATGATATCACAATAGAAAAGGAAAAAATATCTACTCTCACTATAAAATAAAATATTCAAGAACAAAAGAAAAAATTCTAGGAATAATATCAGTATAGAAATGGATAATCTACAACTTCTAATATGCTTATGTCTTATCAAGAAAAAAAGGATAATCCACTCTTAATCAAGAAGAGACAAAGCTCTAATATTGTAATTGTACTATTGTCAATCTGTCAAGGACACAAACTAAAATAGATGCATAAGTTAGTAAAAACTATGTCAAAAGAAAATAATAAGATAGAAATAAAGAATTATGTATATTCAAGAAGAAATTGGAATGGCTATTGCCAAAGACTAGAAAATACATGAGACTCTTGAACTAGACTAAAAGCAAGAAAAAAATTGACAAGAGTGAAGAAGGCTTCATTCTTGTCTCTATTTATACTATCTATCTAAGAGCTACATGGCAATATTCTATAGGACCTCCTATACGTATCTAATTTATAAGACACATGTCAAACTTGGAAGACAAGTTTTTCACATGTGTACCACGTACTTGGCTTGTTGAGCAAGCTACCAATATATATAATACCTAGCTAGCTTATTCCATAAGCTACCAACATGTGCAACACATGGCTAGCTTGTTGACTAAATTTTTAACCTACCAATCACCTATAGACATATATAAAGATGATTCTGCATCTATAAAGCTTCTAGAAAGCTTCTTTCTAAGATATTATCAAATTGACTTATTTTATCTACTTCTATTGATCCATATTAATTAGATAATTATTAGAATAAATCTTATATCCATGGCAATGTCTTAGTAGGGATCTACTTTAATAACTATATTAAGTGCAAAAAAAATCCTAATTGTAGAGTATCAAAAAATATATCTATAAGTCAACAATAGAAGTAGAATACATAGCTTTTCTACTACAACTTGCATAATTTATATACTATTTCTAATGCATCCACAATATCAATATTTTTTGGTCTATTCTTATATTTTATTTATGGATCTTCTAATTATAATCAAATATTAAATTTATTATTGTAATCTGATAGTATAATTAGCAATTTGATCTACTTAAGTGCAAGTATAGAAGAATAGTATCACATATATTATTAAATATATATGATACTATTACTACACATCAATCTCAACAATAAAGTGCAATTAGATTTGTAAATGAGATATTAATATATCCCTCATATTCATTATAAAGAGGTGACTGCAAGATTGGATTTGAAGATATAAACCTTCAAAGTATGCAGGAAGAAGGTAGAAATGATGTCCTGCCATATAGAAGTGCCATTGTTGTTTAAGAGAATTTGGGAGTCACTGTCCATTAGAAGTGCTGCATGGAAGTCACTATCAAATGAGAGTGCTATATGAAGCGCCATATCATTTGTACTTGCAAGTAATATCAAAAAAGAACTTGAACGTTGTCATATTACATTTATATGTAGTGTGTAAAAATATTATATATCTTATATTTATTGTTATTACATGTATGAGTGCTAGAGGTTATTTTAGAAGATATTATAAGGAGAGGATTTATTTTAGCCACTTAGTTAATGAATTAAAATGGCTATTTGTTTTGTACCTACCTTACTTATATTCTAGAATAGACTCTTTTGTAATTAGAAGAAAGATAAGGGTTGTTTTATCTTTCTTGTTGACTTTTGAGGTAGAATGGACCTTATGAGGGATAAGAAAGAAGAGCATGGGGTAAATAGGGCCTATCCAATAGGATTTGGCTGCCCATGTGGGCATGTCATAGATTGATATGGAAGGAAAGGGGGATATACTCCTCTTGCTAGACCTAGGATTTGGTAGTTTTGAGCACTGAATTTTAGAGAGAGATAGCTTCGAGGACATAAAAGCATTTGTAATGAAAATTAAAATGTGTGTTCTTCAAGTTGTGAGGATTCTAGAACCTACTCACTTGCTTGTATTGGAGTTTTGAGCAAAAAGTTATGCTTGTTTTAGTAGAGTGAGGTCTGCTGCTATCAAAAAGTAACGGCAGAAACTTTGATCTACCACTGCAAGTTTGATTTCAAGTCTTTCTTAGTGAAATTTATAGAAAGTGTGGAAAATCGTGCTAGCTTTCTATCAAGACATCTCCTATATCATTTGGAGTTGGAAAAGAAAAGTTGTGAGCTTGAGAGTGGAAAAGGGTTTGCTGCCACTTGACGAAGAAGGGCAGAGACTTTGTTCAACCATCCAAGTCGAAAAATCTCTTCAATCTCTTTAATATTTTAGAAGCTTATAGTAGCTTATGTAAGCTTTCTATGAAAACAAAAATCAATATATTTGAAGCTTTTATGAAATTTTTATGAGTCGTGAAGTATCAAGAGGGTAAATTGTTGCTAGGGTTTGAAGAGTAGAATCAACTAGCTATAAAATCTGGAGTTTGAGAGGCATGTATGCGAAATTTTAGAACAAGTTAGATGATGGAGTGAGCTTTCTGAAAAGCTATTGCATGCCTAATTTGGAGGAGGGAATTAATCACAATAAAGGCTAAAGTGAAGAGGAGCTTTGCTGCCTTTGCATTTGCTTGGAAATTTTAGTGCCTATTTCTTTTAGCCATAACTTTTAAACGGTAAGTCATCTATTTGTGAAATTTTGATATGTTTTACAATGGATTATTAGCTTTATATAGGCTATAAGCATGCTTAATTTAAACTTTGGATGGATTTTTAGTGATTTATCTAATTTCAGCTTGTTGTATAACTTGTATTCCTCATATGCGGTTGTATTTTGAGGTATACTTGAGTATATATACACTTTGCTTATACTTATTATACAAGTATATATACTTGTATTTATATCAAGTATTTATATAAGTATTCTATAAGTGTTATATATAATATTTGTAGAAGTATTTATATAAGTATTTATACAAGTATTATACAAAGGATTATATATTATTTATATAAGTATTTATATAAGTATTATAATAAGTATTAAATAAGTATTTATATAAATATTATTCAAGGATTTATACTTTATAATTATACAAGTTTTGTACAAATATAATACAAGTATAGTTTGAAAGCTTGAACAAATATTGTGCAAGTATAGAAGATACTTGCACGGCTTCCTCTCATATTCCCTACTAGTTCTAGTAGCAGCTAGAAACCTAGAGTTTTTCTATGGCAAATTCTCTCTATCCAATTAAGTTAGTATTATAATAAATTCTCTCTATAATTTATGCTATTATTGAATAGTTGTATATTTCAATATTTGTATTATTCATATTTTTTAAAATATAAGTTGAAATGCCTGTGTATTCTAAGGACATATATATTATGATATTTGTATTATAGTGGCGTTTCATCTATATTATAGTTGCATCCTAATTATAATTTAATTACATATTAGTTGTATTATAATTATATTATAATTATATTATCTTCAAATACTAGTTGTATTGAAATTATATTCTAGTTATAATATAATTGTATACTAATTATATTACAGCTATGGAATAGTTTATAATATAATTATATTTTAATTATATCATAATTATATTATAGTCATATTTTAATATTATCTAAGATTTATAATGGATCCTATTTTTATTGTAGTTGTATTACAATTATACTATAGTTGCATCTCAATTGAAGAAAAGTGGGACAAATATGACAAATTTGTATTACTATAATACTAACTTAGTCTAATAAATATGCTTGAAGAGATGCTGCCACTATCAAATGTATAAAGGTAACTTCTACATGATAACTAACTATAGACAAGAGAAGTGTAGAGAATAAGAAGATATAATATAAGGCATATACACTATCCATGTATTGAATATAAGGGTTGTAGATAATATTTGCTACAAATAATATATGACCACTTAATATATAATAGCTAAAATAGAAGCTTCTATATGTGGAGAAGACTAAAAAAATAAGACTCATCCAATAAAGAATAAAAAATCAAATTTTGGATCTTTTCTATTCCAATGGAAAGTCATACTAATGCCCATATAGAATGTCATGCCATGATCAATAACACTTTTATTATGGATGATGAAGAACTGACTGCAAAGGAGAGGATGCAACAAATGGTCACAAAAGCATTAGCCATAGGTAATAAAATACATGAATATTATAGTAGAAGACATCATACAACAAGAAAACCAAATTTTAAATCCTTCTCAGAAGAACTTATAGGTGAGACACAATTAGAAGACATTACGAGGACATGAAGTTTTGATCCTTAAATACTAGAAGATATAATACAAAGCTTATATCACAGGATATGGTGCATACTACTAGTAGCTATAATGCTCATTATAAATATATGCACTATACATGAAATTAGCAACAACTTTGTAGAGAAGCTATTTGCCATTCTATATGGCCATTTACTTCTTATTAATGATTGTTTGCCAAAGAACTACTATGTGATAAAATTGCTCACAACAAAATTAGATTTAGTATATAACTTGATTCATACATGTCCAAAAGGTTGTATCTTATTTTAAAAAGATCTTGCAGATATATTACAATGTCTTAAATATAATAAATTATAGTATATTGATGAAAAGAAGAAAAAAAATTTAATCAAAAAATTAAGATACTTTCTAGTAATTTTGAGATTATAATAGATGTTTTGTAGCCTAGCAATTTTAAAGCTAACATAATAGCATGAAGAGAACAAAAGTGATCGGAAAGGAAAGAATGGCCTTATTTGTCACCTTTGTGATTCAAAAGCATAGAAATATTTTCACGAGAATGAAAATTTAACTTTTAGAAGTGATCCATGCAATATTCACTTTGCCTTAGGAATAGATGGCATAAATCTGTTCAAATAAGCGCAATCTACATAGTCTACATGACCTGTAATACTATCGAATTATAATCTAATGTCTTAACTATGGACAAAAAAATTCTTTATTTTACTAGTATTATTGATTTTTAATAAATAATTAGTGACAATAAAGTATTTTGACATATATATGAAACCTTTAGTTAAAGAATTAGAGATGTTATACTGAGGTATTTCTATATATGATATCATACAAGAGGTGGGATAATGAACATTCACCCTACATGGCATATTGCTTTGAACAATAAATGACTATCTTAGCTACGATATAGTTGCAAGATTTGCCTACTAAAGATATGTAGGATGTCTATGGTGCGGCTCAAATTTAGATATAGAGCATTCTATCAAACTTAAAAAATAAATTTATGGTACATACAAAAGATGGCTTCAAAAGATGAATCCTAGATACAAAGTATCCAAAATGAAGGATCATTTCAATGGTTGAGTAGAAAATAGAGTAAAGCCAAAAAGAATCACAATGTAATCATAATTTTGATATGCTTCAGAATATGAGGCATAGAAAGCATTGTTGTATTGTAACATATTTATATAGTGAAAAGTATGAATAAGGATAAATTCTACTTAATACTTAGTTATCTTGATTCATTAGAAATTTAAGGTACTTAAAAAAAGATTTATGAAAGCCTTTTAGATTAATTCTTATTTTAATAGCTAAAAGATAAAAGTTAGTTAATAAAATTTTCTTCTAGATTGTAGAAATTATTTCACAGCTTTTAAAAAAGCCACAAGTTAATAAAAATAGGATAAGGAAAATAAAAAGTTACTATGGTAGATACCAAGGTTGAGTTGAGGATAGGATTAAATTTAAATATCCTTAAAATAAGTTGGATTAATACCTAGGGGATGACCAAGTATGAGATAGGGTTAAAATCAGATCTCTAGCCACAAAAATGACCACTAAAGGCAAGGATTTGGGAGATTTGGAGATCGGCAAGTAGAATTTGGGAGAGGGTTTTGAGATCATTATAGAAGCAAAAAGTTTGCTTTCATAGGATTTGTAAAGACAAAGCAATGTTTATTCAAAGTCAGGGTTTGTATTGACGATTTGGATTTTATGTAAGAAAGTTAGGGCTAGCACTTTTGATTGCTTTGTGCAATTGGTGCAACATCTATAATTGCAAATTAGATAGTGTGTGGTTGATTGGATGAGCTAAGAGTACAAAAAATCCTATAACAATCTAATAGTGTAATTGGGAGATATTTGCCTATTAGTGCAACAAGATATCGGAAGTTGGTAGTTTGAAGTTGTTTAGGGAGTTTTCTTTATCTAGAGATCTATCAATCAAAATAAGGTGAAAATTAGCACAATATTAAAAGATACAAAGATCAAGCTATATGCCAAATTTGAGCTAGAATTAATAGTTGGAAAAGAAAAAGTTGTTACTAGCATATCTAAATCAAATTTTGAATAAGAGGTTGAGAGACACCAATGTAGAATTTTGGCATTATCTTATAATTTGTAAATTGGATTGAGCTAAAAAATTTTGAGCATATAGATAATTTATAATGGTGTTTGTATAAAAAAATTTGTATCAAGTGAATAGTCAAGTTAGGAGTTATAGCTTGCTGAAGCTCACTGACTAGGATTAAGGCTTGTGAAGAAAATCTAAGTTACCTTATTATGAAGGTAACAAAGCAATTAGAGTTATGTATGGTTGAGATTACTATTAAGAGTATTTTTGAGCACTTTATATCGGATTTAAATACTTTTGCATTGAAATTTGGATTCTATTCTTCTTATACGGAGTGAAACCTATTAGAGTTTCTTGCATTTTTATGAATACAACCTTACATTCCACAGCCAAGTGCCTTATGTATTCCCAAACTAAACAACATGTAATACGACAACATCAAGGCATAGGAATGGAAATGTATGAGAACTTTTTAATATATATGGTATTAAGAGAAGGTATATATTAAATAAATTACCATACTCGGAAGTATATTTGTTAGCCTTTAAAGTAAAATTACTAATATATTTTTATATCTAAATAATATTACTATCACTAAATAATAACATTTCAACCATTGATGAGATGCAACTACACATAAGAACTACGGTAGTCATTTGTGAGTAATATTTAAGTTTAAGTTGTCGATGAGGTGCAAGTGCAAGTAAGAACTATATGTGTGACTACAATCTTTGAATGTAAGCTTACATTAGTAGTATATAAGTAGGATTTATTAATTTGGTATACATTGGACATTATGCATTGTAAGATAAACTTGGCTAAGAACTTTTTAAAGACTATCACATATATAAAAGACATTGTGAAAGTGTGTTGTGATTTGCACAAGAAGAACATCATGAGGTAGTTTTGGTTAATTCCAAATCCAAGAAGAAATAAAAAAATGCTAAAGCCATATGCTTCATACGTTTTAAGAGTAGAAGAATTCAACATTTTTGCAAGCATGTTAGAAGGTTTGAAGATTCCAACTAGATATTTGTCATTATTGGATAAGCAAATTAGAAAGAAAAATTTTGGAACTTTAAAGTAGCATGATTATCACATATTGATGCAATAAGTGATGCCTCTAATTCTACAGAACTTTTGAAGCTTGGCCCAAGGATCGTAGTAATAAAGATGTATAAGGTATTTTGACAAATATGCACAAATGTATATAATCTAATTGAATTTGATTTGCTAGAATTGGATGTAGCTAAAAATATGGCCATTTAGAAATAGAATTTCTTCTCTCATTTTTTGACATAATAATACACCTTGTATACTATTTAATATAGGAACTAGACATATATAATCCTATTCATATCCGCTAGATGTATCTTATAGAAAGATACATAAAAAAGTTGAAAAAATATGTTTGAAATATGGCAAGACCAAAGGCCTCAATAGCAGAGGGATATTTGAAGGACAAAAGCCTAGGATTCATAACAAAGTACTTACAAAAATTTGACATTGTATACAAAAGAATATGAGATGCGGACAAAGAGTATGATGATGCGTGATGTAACCCATTTATATGTTCTTTCAAATTCAAGTTTAGTATAGCTATAGTTCACGTATATATCATGCATAAATTTCTTCTATTGAGATAAGAGCATGAGGGCCTTCTATGAACATTCTCAATATTACAGTAATTGTACACTTGTATCATAATAATATAATGGTTATATAGCAGTCATTGTAATTGCATTATAATTGTATCAGCAATTGTATGTGTTAGTGGTATATCTCATTTTAATACCATAGAAGTCATATACTTCTCAACATAGAATGAAGGACAAATGACCAAATAAAGATAGAACATTGAGTATAGATGATAAAATTACAAGTCTACCTTCCATACAAATATTATTGTTTGTGCCAAAATGGTTGGTATAGAGAGTGTCAGTGCATGCAATGATGCCAAGATATGTAATGACATTGGCAACTAAGTTTGACAAACCATCTTGTTTAGGAAATGGTAAGCATTATATTTTGAAGATCCAAATATTGTACCATTTCAAGAATGGATCACAGACAATGCAAATATTGGACTAATTGACAAAAGAAATACAAATGATTTTGATTGTATTTTTTTGTATAAAAGATCATCCCAAAGGACACTATGGTATGGAAAGATGAAGGTCTTCAAGAATCATTTCAAAACACAAGTTTTTTTTTCTAGCACTCTATAAATATATGATAGCAATGCGGCTTCAATTTTTAATATTTCTATAGAAAATACATTAGACACTATTATCAATTATATTAGAGTCATGAAGGACATATTGAAGCTAGATTATGGCCTTAAAAAAACATCCATCATTGTCTTCCAATGTAAGCGGATGAAACAAGTGGATAATTAAAAAAACTCTATATACACAAGAAACAAAGCTAATTTTTTATAATAAACTTTTGATACAAATTATCCAGATTGTCAAAGCCACTTATTTTTTTCAAATTAATATACTCAACTATTCTTCTTTGATAATCTAAATAAATTGGGTTAAAAGATGGTGTTATAAAAAGAAGCACGTGTAAGAAAGGAGGTAATAGATTGCTTTGATGTGTTCATAATTACAACACTTTAAGCTATATGCCTAGTAGCTTTAGACCAAGTGCTATTTCTTTTTAAAAAGATAACATTAGTCGGCGCAATTGAATTGGCAATAGAAAAGAATCTATTAACAAATATAAGATATTAGCCATAATATATTCATATCATTGGAAGCAATCCATCATAATATCATTTTAAATTAACATTACTTATATATTCCATGGCTATGATTATAATTACATTATCACTTAAATTTTCATATTCTATTGACAATTACATAGTAGTACAAGAAATAAATATATAGTATTTTAGTTACATTATACCTATATTTAACTTGTATTCCAATTATAATCATGTAGTAGTACATGAAGTGAATATGTAGCATTGTAGTTGCATTATAGTCATATTCAACTTACATTCTAATTCCAAATAATAGTTACAATAAGCATAGAAGATAATTTGCCTATATAATTCCAAAAAAGTACATAGCTAAAAATAATAAATAAATAACTTTTATATCACTTGGCTACTATAGCAATGCAATTGTAAGGTAAGTCATCTTCTACTCACATTGCATAGTACTTTCAAAATCTGCAATTAGAATATAACTCGGCAAACTCCACCTTAGTTATTTATTGAAGCAAAAGCATCATTTGTCATCTCATAGACAATAAATCTATAAATGACATCTAAAAGCTACAACTTATTAAATATAGTTTATCCAAGGTAATTCTTTACAATTGAATTGTAACTACAAAGGACTTGTAGTACAAATTTTAACTATTCCATGGTTGCCTAATTACATTGTAGTTGTATATGACAAGTAGTCATAGTTTTATCAATTATATAGGACAACTTTTCTTCTAGTACATTAAATAGAATAGACACACTTTGAAAAATAGTGATTATATGGATATTTAATAAGCCTATCATCTGTTTGAAGGTATCTATATTTATTAAAAGTAACATATTAATAGTTATCAACTATCTTTGAGTGTTTAATTACTTTAATGCATAATATGATGTACTCTCCACAAGCCTATTAAAAAGCGACTTACATAATATGTGATGTATATTTAGGTATTTCCTAATCTCAGTTGCCATAAATTCAATAGCTTTATAGATAAGTATATAAGCAATATTTCTTTGTACAATATGTAAATCATTGATGGATCCTTAAAAAAAGTATTTTACTATCAAATATATTCTTTCTATGCAAGATCTTGTAGTCTTTCCAAGATAGAGATAATTATTGGTCGATATGCTTATAAATTTATATATTAATAGAAGCCAAGTTTATTTGAGATATCTTAAAATTTTTTAAACATCTATAAAATTAGAATAAAATTATTTCTATAGTTTGTATTTGTACAACAAATGATTGTTCATGCCTTCATCAACATTTTATATTATTCTCTATTATGGATAAGTTTCTTAGTCTTTGTTAACACATTTTTTTTAATGCACCATTATTAAAGTAGGTGACAAGAATTGAGAAGGAGAATTGACATAGTATTGGCTAGTGCTAAGTTAATATATGTGATCAAGATTGCTGAAAATTAGCTGCCAAGGAATAAATCATTGACTTTCATAAGAGCTCACATATACATGGCAATAGTCTCCTCTTTAATAAACATAGAGTTTATAAAGAAGGTTGTATTGTAACATATACAGCCAACAACAATCAACAATAACATGCAAGTTCTTTGTCATATATCTTGCATGGGTGGATGATAAGATCAGCAAACAATTCAAAGGAAGATTTTTATGGAACTTGTCCAAATATCGAGGTGATAATATGAGATGTTATGCATGAACAACATTTCTTTGTACAAGAGATGTCTATATATCCTATTATATTAGAACAACCATATATTACCACCATACAAATGGAAACCAAGGTAATGAATAATGATTTAGCCTATGCAAGGATAAGAAGCCAAGATGGAATGAGAACAATTTAATTTTTGATTGTTTGTACCAACCATGAAAGAAATTGTAATAAGTTGAGAAAGAAGCCATTATCAAATGAAAATTTTGAAGACCTTGAGGGTTTTTACCATGCACCATTGTAAAGTAGGATTGCAATAGATTAGAAAAAAAAAAATGATCCTACTTAGTTTGAAAGAAAAGATATTATCTATTAGACTTATTGGATTGAGACAAGATTGTGTATTATCTTTTAAGACTATTGATAAGATGAAAAAGATAGACAAACATTATATTAAAAATATGGAGCAAATCTTAAAAGAAAATGGAGAATTGTTTGAAGACAAATTTATTTCAAGAGCATTTGAAGAAGTTGGATTTGCAGATACTATGGAAAAATTAAATTATTTTTTATAATATGAATTATAAAGAGAGAATAGAATTGTTAATATATATTTAAAAAAATATTATGATGAAATTCAAAAATTTATAGAAATCTTAAGTCACTAAGAGGTACATGTCGAAACTAAGTATAAATCCATAGAGAAAAAGATTAAACTAGTGGCTTTGACATTACAATTGGATTGTAAAGAAAGGATGAAGGGAGCATCTACACAACCAAATTTAAGGGATGCTAGGAAGATAGGGCATAAATTTACAGATGCTATATTAAATGGATTAAAAGTTAAATGTGATGGATTTTTGACAAAATGTGAAGAAGAATGTTTTAGAAAAATGCTTTCACAACATAGAAAGGCTTTTATATTTGAAGCATATGAAATTGGATGTGTGGATCCAAGTATTATAGCATCTGTTGTTATTTTTACTATTCCTTATGAACCATGGAATTTGTGGCCAATTCCAATGCCAAAAGCATATTTATCCAATTTAATAAATTTACTTAATGAAAAGATTAAAATGGGAATTTTAAAACCATCTATTGCACCTTATTTTAATTGATGGTTTACAATACCAAAGAAAAATGGAACAATGAGGTTTATACAAGATATGCAACCTATGAATAAAGTGACTATTAGAAATATGGATTCAAGTCTAATTATAGATGAATTTGTAGAAGCATTTTTAGGAAGAGTAATCTATTCAATGGGACATCTTTATTCAAGATATAATCAATTTCAATTGATATTACAAAGCAGAGATTTAACTACTATGAAGACTCCATTGGATTTAGTAAGGATGTATACATTGCCTCAAGGGGCTACTAATTTAGTAGCTCATATGATGAATGCAATGAACAAAGTATTGAGAGTCTTTATACCAAAAAAAAACTATGCCATTCTTAGATGATGTTCTAATTAAAAGATGTACAGAAGAGAAAAAAGATGAAATATTGGATCAAAGGAATTATAGAAGATTTGTTACAAATCATATTATTGATTGTGAAAAGATTTTATCATAGTTGAAAGAGGTACATTTGACCTTATCAGGCACTAAATTTATATTTGGGATAAATGAGATATTTATTGTTGGGCATAGATGTGGTTCTTATAGACGTAAGCCAAGTATTGAAAAGATAGATATTATTAAAAAGATGAAAGAATGTGCAAATACAACGGTGTTGTATTACATGTTGTCTTGTTCGGGAATGCTTAGGGCACTTGGCTGTAGAAGGAAAAGTTGTGTTTGCAAATAATCAAAAAATCCTAATGGGTTTCACCCATGTATGAGGAATATAATTTGAACTTCAATTCAAAAGTGTTTAAAAACACTCCTCTTAGTAACATCAACCATACATATACCCCAATTCCCTTATTTCTTTTATAATTAAGCAAATTTTTATTTTTGTTTGTAAGCCCTAATCCTAATTAGTGAGCTTTGACAAGCTATAACTTTTAATCCAATTGTCCACTTAGTATGAAATTTTGGAAACAAATACTCATATAAGCCTTCTACATACTCAAAAAAATTCAACTCAACTCAACTTACAGATTTTAAGAATATGCCCAAAAAATCGCACTGATGATACTTAGTCGCCAACTTGAAGATTGATGCAGAAACTCTAGTAGTGATTTCTCCTTCTTCCACTATTAACTTCAGCTCAAACTTGGTATATAGCTCAAGCTATAAGTCTTCTATGACCATGCCAAAATTTACATTGATCCAATTAGTGGATCTTTAGTTATCACAAAAATTCTATCCAATCCTAAATTGCCAACTTCCAACAACCCTTTGTATCAAAGCTCAAACATCTCCTGATTGCATCATTGGATTAATACAAATTTTTGTATATACTTAGCACACCCAACAATCTAAACAATATCAAATTTTGAACTATAGATGCTACACAAATTGCACGAATCAGTCAAAAATACAAGCCATCACTGTCTTATATAAAACCCAAAGCACCAATATAAACCTTGACTTTGAGCAATGATTGCTAATTCTTCCAAAATCCTATGATCACAAGCTAAATGCCCTTGGAATAAACTTTAAGCTGGCTATCTAATCATAATTGTCAATCTTTGAATGCCTTGAATCCTTGCCTTCAGTGGTCGTTTACGTGGTTGAAGGTTTGATTTCAATCCTGTCTCATATCTAGTCATCCCTCCATGTATTGATCTAACTTATTTTAAGGATTTTTAAACTTAATCCTATCCTCAACTCAACCTTGGTATCTACCATATTAACTTTTTACTTCTCTTATTCTATTTTCATTAACTTATGGCTTTTTTAAAAGCCATAAACTAGTTTCTACAACCTAGAAGAAAATTTTAATAACTAGCTTTTATCTTTTAGCTATTAGAGCAAGAATTAATCTAAAAGGCTTCTATAAATCTTTTCTTAAGTACTTTAAGTTTCTAATAATCTAAGATAACTAAGTATTAAGTAGAATTTATTCTTATTCATACTTTTCACTATATAAACATATTACAATATAACAACAGAAGTCAGGAGATTTTTAGGAACATATATTTTCTATCATATATGAATACCTCATTTTGCATATGTAATAGATCCATTATATGAATTGCTAAGAAAAAATCAAAAATTTCAATGGAAAGAAAAATAAAAAAGAGCTATGGAAAAATTGAAGGAACTTCTTTTTTCACCTCCAACTTTGAAGAAAGTGGATTATGAATATGGAAGGCCACTGATATTGATAGTTGATGCAAGTCCAATTAGAATAGGTTGGGCAATTAGACAAAATGATAAATAAGAGAATAGATATATAATAAGATTTGGAGCAAAGGTTTTGAATATTAGACAAAGGACACATGCACAAATTAAAAGAAAGTTATGAGATATAATAATAGCTATGAAAAATAAAAAAGAGTATTTCATAGGAGCTTTAGTAGTTATAGAAACAAATTATCTACCTTTATTGGACATAATGACAAGTTGTTCAAGTCTTGATATTGTTATGTTAAGATAGATAGCATATATTAAATCTATGAATCTTTGGTTTAAGCATATTTCAAGAAAAGATAATTCAATTGTAGATATGTTATCGAGAACAACGTATCATGATGAAGAAGATATGATTGAGTTGGAAGATGATGTGGGCACAAAGTTTTATACTAATACATTATTAAAAGAAGAAGGTATATGTTTAAATATATCACTAGAATCATTTTCAAGAGATTTATATGAAGGTGAGTGGAAAGATGTTGGAGAGTATCTAAGTACATTAAAGCAACAAGAAGATTTGACAAATGAAAAATTTAAAAAAATCCGTAAAAAAGCCTATGGATATTTTTTACATAATAGATATTTATAGAAGCATCCAAAGAGAAGAGGAAAAGTACCACAATGGATGATATGTGATTTAAAAGTTCAAAAAAAGATTATTAAAGAATTTCATGAGAGTTTGTGGATAGGACATAGAAGAATTTGAATAAATTTTACTAAAATAAAAAATATATATATTGGTGGAAAGGCATATACAAAAATATAGCAGATTTTATAGGACCATATGAGGCTTATCAAGTTTATTCTAATATTTGACATCGAGATGAATTACATCCAACTTATCCTCTATATCTAGCATTACATTATAAGTGGATAGTGGCAATGCCTATGAGACTTGGACAAATGAAATATTAGGTACTTGCGTGTGAAGATTTATCAAATATTGTCAAAGGACAAGCATTAAGAACAAAGAGCACTAAAAGTGTATATCAATTCCTCTTTGAAGACATTGTTTGTCACTATGGTTGTATTAGAAAAATCACTACATATAGAGGTGAATTGGATGCAAAAAAAGCAAAAAAACTCTTTGGTAGAATGGGAATTAAACTTTCTTAGACAATACCATATAATCTAGAAGGTAATGGAAAAAGTGAGCATGGACATTTAGCTATTATTAAGGCATTAGTAAAAGCATGCAATGGCAAAATATATCAGTTGCCAAGGCTACTACCATTTGCATTATAAGCAAATTGTATAACTCATAATACGGTAATTGGTTATATGCCTTCTGAATTAATGTATAGACAAAAGCCAATTATGCCAATAGAAGAAATAGTGCCTACATAGGGAATATTGCCTTAGAAGGATGATTTTAATAGAGAGGATCTTTTAGTATTACAGATTCAGCAATTGGAAAAAAGACTTGAGGATATTGAAGTAGCAATTGAGAAATTGAAGGAAGTAAGAAAAATGAATAAGGAAAGATTTGATAAAACGCATCAATTACGGCCTAAAAAAATAGAAAAAGATGATTGGGTACTAGTCTATGACAATAGTTTGAATAATCAATATAGTACATTATAAAAAATTTCTAAGTATTGATTTGGACCATATGTTGTAATAAAGGTCTATGACAATAGAACATACTCTTTATGAGAGCTTGATAGAATAAAATTAAAGACACCTATAGTAGGCAAATGAGTCAAGTTATTCAAACAAAGAGGAGTATGTATATATTTTGATGAAGAACAAAATCTATTGCGGGATATTAAAATAGAAGAGGAGAAACAAATTGAAGATCAAGAATTAGACCAAGGTAGAAAATATCACATATTAGTATATTGAAGAAATTTTGGCGCATGTCAAATAATGCACAAGTTCAAGGGAAGTGGATGTTGTATAATGACATGGCCACTAGATGAAAGAGAAAAGGAATAACTATAATATATAGGAACTCAAATAGAAATATTTGAGCAAATTATCTAAAAATTATAGATAATAGAAAAGAAAGTAGAAAAAAATTAAAAGGCTAATGTTGCCTTTTTATAAGAAAGACTTTTACTTATTTTGTATGGCCATAAATAAAGCAAAATAAAGTATATTAGAAAAAATAAATAATATAGGCATCTTTAGAGAAGAATTAAGGTGAGATTTAAAAAAAATTACCTTAAAAATATTAGAATTGATACCTGTAGAGGATTGGTTATATGCCTAGATTGGAATTAGATCCTAAGGTGCAAAACCACATACCTACGGCAAGTCAAGGGATCTTTTGCAAATCAAAGAATTAGATAAAAGATCAAACTTAAGAAGGCATATGTAAGAGTTGATTTTGAGTGATTTAAAGAAAAATTGGCTTTGTACGAGCTTTACAAAGTTAGGGTTATGTTGAATAATATGGGATCTAATGAAATAAAGAGAGGTTTATATTTTTGAGCTTTCCAAGAGTTTTATTTTAGATCTACAAGTAAAATTTTGAGAATTTATAACTACAAATGTGATTAATATACATTCTAAGTTTGAGCTAAAAATCGTAGTTCAATTAGGAGGTATTGGAATTCAAATGTGCTAAGGTCTCAAAAGTTGACATTTGAGGGTCAGTGAAGATTTGCTAGATATTTAGCAATTTGTCAGTTGGATTGAAGTGAGAATTTTTTATATAGATAGTAGACGAGATTTTCTATGTGTGTATGTATATCAAAAGTAATTAAATAATAAAAATAAAAGTTATTTGTGCTGAAAAATTGACATTAGGATTAGAAAAGGAGGGCAGCTAACATCCAAATATAAGTTTAATCATAACTTTTGGTGGGTATCTTAGATCTCTTTCAAATTTCTTATGTATATTGTCAAGTAGATTGTTGAAAGATATGTTAAATTTGGACTAAGATCAATAATTAGACCATTAGCCATTGTAATTTAAATCTGCTATAGGATTTATTAGGATTTGGATAGGATTTGTTAAGATTTAATTGGGGTTTGGTTAGGATTATTAGGATTTGTTTAAGATTTTTTTAGGATTTTATTAGGATTAGGTAGGATTTGACTAGGATTTAGTTAAAGTTTGATTAAGATTTATTAGGATTTTATTAGGATTGACTAGGATTTAGTTAAGATTTGACCAAGATTGACTAGGATTTAATTAGAATTTAATTAGGATTGACTAAGATTTAATTTAGGATTCAATCAGGATTTAGTTAGGATTTGACTAGAATTGACTAGGATTTAGTTAAGATTCAGTTAGGATTTTACTAGGATTGATTAGGATTTAGTTAAGATTTGACTAAGATTATTTAGGATTTATTTAGGATTTGATTAGGATTTAGTTAGGATTTGATCAAGATTGACTATGATTTAGTTAGGATTTGACTAGGATTATTTAGGATTTTTATAGGATTTGATTAAGATTTAGTTAGAATTTGACCAGAGTTGGCTAGAATTTAGTTTAGGATTTGATTAAGAATTAATTAGGATTTGAGTAGGATTATTTAGGATTTGTTTAGGATTTGGTTAGGATCTAGTTAGGATTTCACCAAGGTTGAATAGGATTTAGTTAAGGTTTGACTGGAGGTGTTAGGACTAGTTATTGTTATTTTCTTTTATCTTCTAGAGTCAAGTGCCCGGAGCATTCTCAAGTAAGATTTCACAACATATGACACCGTGGCATCTTTTTTTTATACATTGTAAAAATGGCAGCAGATCAAAGTCTATTTGGTTCAATACTTTCAAAAAAATCTTATTTGCTATCGTCATTGTAGAATGGGTAGGAATTTTAGGATTTACAATACATAGTTTGTAGGGTTAAGAGTAGGCAGGAAGCCGATAAATGGCGAGTTTAGAAGGCAGCATGGGTAAGGAAGTTAGAAAAAGTGGTTATTGTCGGTTGTGTAGCGGTTAATACCAATTGGGATAAGTATAAATTGATTTGGACAGTAGCAAAAAGGGCCAGACTGTGATAGTCCTGAGCCGGGGTAAGCTTGGTGCTATCTCTTTCTCTTTTCTTTTGTTAGACTGTAGCGGAGGATCCGGATTCTATTCCGAAGGATTATACCATGTCAATGATGAAATACAGTAATAAAATAGAAAATTTATATATATGTGTGGATGAGTAAGAAATTATGATTGTTTGTTACGTGAAGTTCTTTGCGGTGAATTGGAGGTTGAAGACCAGCTATGTCAATGAAATTTGGTTGTGGATGTGAGTGTCATGCAGTATTGATTGTGAGAGTTGAGCGGTGGAGAATATTGGAGTAACAATTTGTTTCGAGAGACGTTGTAGGTGAGGAATTATGTCCAGTGATTGGAGAAAGAAGTAGGTGTATGCAGTCTGTGGAAATGGTGTGACATTGCCAATTGTTGTTATGAATTCGAAAGAAAACAGAAGATTTCAGTAAAAGTATTAGTGGATGATTGTATCACAAAGTATCTTTAGTTGTGGAATAGCAGAACTAGTAGAGTGCATAGCAGTATTTTAGAGAAAAGCATGTACGTGTGCATTGGACTCTAATATTCAGTAGGTATTTAGTTATGTGACCCTAACGGTTTAACTCAATGCAAATAGTCTTTCCCTATGTTCGAATCTCCTTTTACAGATTTACTCTAGGCAGTATTGGTAGAGTAAGTGAGATGGACGACAACAACATTTTAGCGCCGCTGCCGGGGGATTGACAATAGTATTGAGTGTTAGGAATTAACTGCTGAATAAGTAGTTATAATAGTGATGGAAAGCAATGTCAATAAAAGATGATGAAAGATTATAGTTAATAAGAATGAGAACATTGCTCTGAAAAAAATATGTCAGTCGAAAGGAAGACAAGAGAGAGTACAAGTAAGAAATTTGTTGCGAGACGAGCAAGAACGGAAGCTAAAAAAGAAGCATCGACAGAGTTGGATTAAACCGTGGTTGCATGCCTATCAGCATATCCGAGCATACCAAGAACATGAAAGATCTTTAATATTTCAGACATATATACTATTAAAGAAGTTGCCAGAAGCACTCGCGGGTAACTCCGCGAATAGCCCAGTGTATCTCTTGAGCCCATTAGCGGAAAGAGAATGGAGCATAGAAAAATTGTATACTCTATTGGATACTTTTCCAATAGTGGATACAGCCGATTCTAGCAAGGCTAGTTCTTCAGTAGGGAATGTATCGCTTATCAGTAAGGGCCAATTCAGTGTATTCCAAAATCTATCGTTTTCACCTCAACTTCAACCGATAAAGTTATTCGCAGATAATAATACTAAAGAGCGGAGGCCTAGAACTCCGGAAAAGACAATTGAGGGAGGCAGCATTTATTTTAACCAGAAAGCAAGTAGAACATTGTCACCTTCAATGGCGGCGGGGGATCCAGCAGTATCAATTGCAGTACAAATGGATGCGGTGGGTGATCGCACATCTAGTGTAGCCCCATTACCTACCTTTAGGGGTCTACCAGGAGCTGACCCAGAACAACACTTGTCTCAATTCTTGACCGCATGTGTAGCCAATAATGGTAAAACTGAAGATATTTGATTAAGATGGCTGCCAACAACCTTGAAAGATACGGCATTTGAATGATATGATCGCCAACCCGTGGGACAATTTTTTAATTGGGAGGCATTGAATAATACGTTTTTGACTCATTTTTGACCAATAGGATTGAAGAACGTCTTAGAGAAAGATTAATAAATAGCAAAATGGTACCGGGAGAAGCGACGTAGTCATATTATGGCCGAGTAGCAGATATCCTTCGAAAATGGCCAAATAATCAAATGCCAGACTCATTTGTTATGTCCATATTGATTAACAGACTATACCCACCAGAATTGAAGTTGTTTGTAAAGGAGGCCCAACTTGCGACTGTGGCTGCCTCACTTGACCGAGCTAAGATATGAGAGGAATGTCATTATGACCAATTTTTAACCACAGGAGCCACACTGATTCCATCTCAAGGAGGGTATCAAATACCAACTTGGAATGAAACAATGAATAGTTACCCAAGGACAATTGACTGCGGTGCAAATCTTAGTGTTAATTCGCAAGGGATAGTGAATGTTGTTCCATTGCAGGCTGTACCACCAACAACTGCAGTCCCATACTCCCCATATCAAAAACCAATATCTATAAAAGAGTTTTCTAACAAACTAGTATCAAAGGATCCAAATGAGACTTTGTTGTTAACTTTGACAAAGAAGATGGACGACTTGGTTGTTAATCTGGCAAAGGATAAGGAAAAGAGGCATAAATCGACTAATATATGCCCTAATATTTGGTGCAGTAATTGTAAGGGGCAAGGCCATTTAGTAACGGAGTGCCCTTCGCCACCCCAAATGACGGTGCAATGTACCTTTTGTGGAGGTAAGCATATAACCACAAATTGCTGGAATTTAAGAAGGCAACATCAATTAGGCAATCAAACTATGATTCAACCAACTTCTTGGGATGTCAATCAAGTTCAGATTGAAAATAGGTGTGGCTGGAACAAAAATCGTCCTATTAAATAAAATAGAAATTTCTATAATTTTTAAAATTTTGAGAATAATCAAGAAGGTGATCCCAATTCCCAAGGTTTTGTGCAAAATCAGCAAGGACAACTCCAATATCCCCCTATTCGGAATCCAATTTCAGATCCTACAATACCAACTAGTCAACCGAGATCCTTTATTCATCAAACCTGGAACAAGCTTAGTCGATATATACCAGTCAAAACGCCCTATATATCAGATGGAGGAAGAAGAAGACTGCTTCGATGCTATCGATGCAGGCAGCTAGGACATTATGCTAGTGAATGTCCCAATCCTAGAGCCAATGAAGATTACGCTCCAGTATGTGGAAATTATAAGCAATTTGGACATACTTACCAGCAGTGCAATGCTCCATTTAATGTTAATAACCAAGATCAGCGTATTCAGCTACAAAATAAGATAGAGGACAATATTTGAGTACTACAAGATTCTCCGATAAATTAGATGGAATGCATCCGTGCAGTACTTACTCGGGCCTAGCAAAAGAGGAAAGATCCAATTCAATAATTAGAAGTACCAATTGTAGCGGACCAATGTCAATCATTGAATGATACTTCAAATCTAACACCAGTATCAAAGGAATTACCAACGCGGGATTCCAATTCATCTGTGTAACTTGAGAATAATCTTAGCCCTAAAATAATGATTCAATCAAAACCAGTACCAATATCTGCAAAGATTCGGGAGCCATCTTATCCATTAAAAGATCCTCTTATAGACACAAATTACGACAAAGTCCATACAACAGTTCTAGTTCCGAACTCCGTAAGAAAATTATCTCAAGGGGTCAAATTAAAATCCATGAAAAAGAAGAGGCCACTGGAAATCATTGCCAATATGAAACCATATGATATTATGAAAGATTTGGATGAAATTAAACCTTCTATTACCATGAAGCAATTGTTAGCAATTGCACCAGAATGCCGCTCTACATTGAATTCCTCGTTAATATGATGTAGAGTTCGTAATAAAGAAATTTATGAGATTAATTTGAATCCCGATCCGGGAGCACCAACTATCGATGTATCAATTGATGGTGTTCTCATTCCTGGAGTTCAAGTGGATGGTGGCTCTAGTGTGAACTTAATGAATGCCGATACAATGGAGGAGTTGGATTTAAAACAATTAGTACCCACGACATTGGTATTGAGAATGGCAAATCATAGTAAGATAAAACCAATGGGTATCTTACGCAGTATTAATATTGTAATCGTGGAAATTACATATAAAATTGATTATATTATTTTTCGATCACAGAGTTCCGCTCTATCATATCCAATATTATTGGGTTGGCCTTGGCTATATCAGGCCAAAGCTAGGAACGATTGGGGCCGTGGTACGTTAACTATTGGGGAGGATAATGACAAGATTGTTTTACAGATGTATCCAGTTCAATGTCATGGGGAGTCGCAAATTAGGGGCACAGAAGCAACATCTGAAGATGAGGGCCAATTTGAGGTAGAATATGACGAAGTTAATAATGCGATGCAAGTTGTTAAGGATCCAACTCACATGCGGAAGCCAAGCATGTTACACCAGTATGGAAGTCTAGGGGAATATTTTTTAGATCAGGAGGATGTAGTAAATTCCGACGATGTCATCGCGGACTGGATGAATAATTGTGTAGTAAATGAAGTTGGTACATTGGAACCAAAATTGGATAAGTCCAATTTGCCGGCCCATATGAAGGGTTCAGAGTAGGAAGGGCAAATCAATCTGGGGGTTAATGAGGAACCTATATGCCAATCCATTAACTTGGGTTCCAATGAAATACCCAGATTATCAAAGTATACACCGGTATTACGGATATAGAGCTAAGAAATTGGAAAGAATTCTTTTTAAATCATAAATCTGCTTTTGCTTGGTCGGATGCAGATTTAAAAGGTATTCTTGCCAAAGTTTGTGAGCATCAAATTACCTTAGAGGAAGATACTATACCAGTTTGTCAAAGACAACACTGTCTTAATCCAAAATATTCTCTCATGGTCAAGGAGGAAGTAGATAAACTATTAGACGTGGATTTCATATATCCAGTCCCGTATAGTGAATGGATTTTACCAATTGTGATAGTGCCGAAGAAAAATGGAAAAATCCGTATATGTCAAGACTTCCGTAAATTAAACGCAGCTGCCAAGAAAGATTATTTTCCTTTATCTTTTACAGATAGTATACTGGACGCAGTAGCTGGGCATGAATGTTATTCTTTTTTGGACGGATTCTTGGGTTATAATCAAATAAAAATTGCACAAGAGGACCAGTTGAAGACTACTTTTGCTACAGATTGAGGCACATTTGCTTATAAAGCGATGCCATTTGGGTTATGTAATGCCCCGGCTACATTTCAAAGGATAATGATGCAAGCGTTTCAGGATTATTTACGATTGTCGATGGAAATATTTTTAGATGATTTTTGCACATTCAGTACAACATCGAATCATTTGGAATGTCTTGGTAACTGTTTGGACCAATGTGATAAATATGAGATATCTTTGAATTCTGAGAAGTGTCAGTTTGGCGTACCATCGAGAAAGCTTTTGGGACATATCGTTTCCGTGGCTGGTATCGCTACTGACCCAGATAAAGTTACTCGTATATTAACTTTATCAAAGCCAAAAACAGTGTCTGGTGTTTGGGGTTTCGTAGGCCATGTCAGCTAATATAGGTGATTCATTCATTTATTTGCAGAAATATGTCAACCATTAACAAATCTCTTAAAGAAACTGCCATCGGATGGATCTAGTCCAATTTGGATTGAGGAATGTACAGTTGCGTTTGAGGAGTTAAAACAAAAATTGGTGTCAGCACCAGTACTTGTTGCACCTTGTTGGACAAAACCCTTTCATGTTTATGTTGATGCCTCGAATGTTGCTATTGGATCCGTGTTAAGCCAAAAAGATAAAAAAAATTTGGATCATCCCATCTATTATGCTAGTCGACAATTTGTAGGTGCGGAACAAAATTATACTACGACTGAACGGGAAGCCTTGGGCATGATCTATTCTCTCTAAAAATTTCGGCATTATTTGCTTGGTTATCCATTTGTATTTCATGTCGATCATGATGCTCTTAAGTATATGATTAATAAACCTCAATTGAGTGGACGCATCGCTCGATGGATGTTACTCCTTCAAGAATTTAATTTTACTATTTGACCAGAAAAGAAACATGCCAATGCAGATCATTTATCTCAATTGTCCAATATATTCGATAACAAACCTATCAATGATGCACTTCCTGATGCGGAATTATTTGCCGTCGACGTGATCACCCCAAGATATAGTGAATTGATCCAGTATCTGACATTTTAGACATTTCCACCTACATATAGTGAGAAACTTAAGAAACGCTTGATTTTAAAAAGTGCTCCATATACGATGATTGGAGACACTTTGTATAAGCAGGGGAGAGACGGAATTCTACGCCGTTGTATTTTTCAAAGTGAAGTATGTATTATATTGGAAGGATGTCATTTGGATAGTTGTGGAGGATATTTTGCCACTGACAACACTGCCCGCAAAGCTTTAATGGCAGGATATTGGTGGCCAACAATGTTCTGAGATGCACATCAATACGTCCGATGTTGTGATCCTTGTCAGCGTATTGGTAGACCTATAGGAACTTCTGCCATGTCGTTGGTACCAATTTTAGTACAAGCACCGTTTGAAAAATGGGATATTGATTTTGTAGGACCAATCGCACCAGCCTCACGTAATGGACAGAAAAGATATATTTTGATACCAACAGATTACATGACAAAATGGGTGGAGGCGATGGCAACAAAAATTGATAATGCCGATACCGTAGCCACGTTTTTATATGAGAACATTATCACTCGATTTGGGTTTCTCAAAGAATTGGTTAATGATCGTGGAACCCATTTTATTAATTCTACAATTACGGCTTTGACAGATAAATACAAGATCAAGCATCGGAAGACAACCCCATATCATCCTCGGACCAATGGACAGATTGAAAAGATCAATGGTATTTTGTGTAAAATTTTAATGAAAACGGTGTCTGGTGTGGGAACGGACTAGGATACAAAATTGTTTGTAGCCTTGTGGGCATATTGTACTGCGTATAAAGTGACTACCAATTCCACACCATTCCAATTGGTGTACGGGCAAGAGGCAATATTATCAATTGAATTGGAAGTTCAGAGTTTACGAAGTACATTGGATGAATGTCTCAGTGACAAAGATTCCCTCCAACATCGGTTGGCACAATTGGAAAAATTGGATGAAGTTAGGGCTACGGCTCTTTTAACTATGGAAGCTACACAGCGCCTCCGGAAGAGTTATTATGATAGTAAATTACGTCTTAAATCTTTTATGCCCAATGATCTAGTACTTCTTTATGATAGTCGCTTTCACCATTTTCTGAGAAAATTCCAAGTCCGTTGGCATGGACCTTATTGAGTAATTGAAGCCTTTTTCTAATGGTTCAGTTCACTTGGAAGATTTTATGGGTGCTCCATTTACCACCCAAGTTAACGGCAACCATTTACGTCTTTATTTTACGTAAACTCGGGACGGGTTTTCAAAATTGGAGAGAAGAGGGTGTACATGTTCATGATAGCTTACCTTTAATGAAGGTGCATGATGGCTAGAAAGACGGCTGATGGTCAGTTTTGGGTCCTAATACGGACTAGTCATGCAAATCGGAAGTGACGATCTGGTACACTGGATTAAAGATTGTTGCTTTAGACCCCGAGTAAAAGGTTAGGAGTGGAGCACTTAATGGGAGTTTTGATTAGCATTCTGTTTTGAGTTTGGTCATCCGAATGTATGCTTATTGGAGTGTAGAATTCTTTGCAGGCAGAGAATAACGATTAGTCCGAGCAAGAAGTACGTAGTCAGCATTATATAATGTCGATGGAGAGGTCAAAGAGAATTGCGGACAGAGAGAAGAATATCCGAAACGTGCGAAGCAAGAGTAACTTGCAATCGCCGTCTTTAGTAGTGGTCACCAACATGGAGCCCATTAAGTTGGAAATTTGTTGGTCCTTACAAAAACAGAGAGATTTCAGAAATGCGCAGATGTACATGTTTTTGCGAGGATTGGATAATTTGCCTCTAATTGATGTAGAATTAGTTGCAGAGTACATAGGAAATTACGACCCAGAGGATGGTTCAAGTGTAGTAAAAGAAAGAATAATTAGGATTGATGAGAGTACCTTACAGAAGGTATTATATTTACCAATAGATGAGTTAGCGGTAAGCATCAAAGTGTCCAGTGACTTGAGACCGGGAAGTTACTTCAAAGGGGACATGATGTCCTTTGAGAAAAATCAAAGCTGGAAAGTGGTAGAGGTACTTATTCCAGAGCTTCCGCAATGGATGCGGTTCATTCAAAAGCGGCTAGGCTTAAACCGGCATACCACGTACATGCCCAAGCGCTTGTTGTTTGCTGCGATTGGAACATTGGAAGGCATGGTCTTTAATTGGGCAGCCTTTGTAGCAACCCGTATCGATGCAAAAATGGGAGCCAAGCAAAAAATGGGTAAATTCGCTTCTTTGCTATGCTCTAACTATGTGCACTCCGTGATTGCATACACGTTAAGTCAACCAGCAGGGGAGAAGAGCGTGCCTTCTCCAATGCCGCAACAGGGTATGCGGAGTTTATCAGTTGGCCCAAGGGTAGTGGTGCACGAAATTGGGGAATCCAATAGATCGCGGGAACGGGAGGCTATCCCGGAGACTACACCAGGGCGGGCTTCAATTCGTGTAGTGATAGAGAGGGTGGTTGAGGTTCCAGTTTTGAATACCGGGCTACTGGTAGAAAGGAACCTCACGGAAGTAATATTGGGACAAATTTCCCAATTGCAGCTTATCGTGAGTCAGCTAGAAAGGAATCTAAGACAACAATTGGAGTCTAGCCAAAAGAAGATACTGGAGAAAGGCCACCGAATTGTGAAATAGGGGCACCTGATTAAGGCAAAGATGGAGTCCAAGTTGGCATTAGAGTGGAAAGTAGCGGAGGAAAAGAAAAATTGGGCGAATAAAAAAGATCGCATACAAAGAATCCTGAACGGTCAAAAGTAAGAATTAATAAAGAACCGCAAGATATGGAATTTGGAACGGGAAGCGTTGAAGTGTCAGTTGCAGGCGGAACGTGATAAAGTAGTGAAATTAGAACAGAAAAAGGTGGAATTGGGAGACCAATACCGAATTGGAATGGAAAAGTTGCAGACAGAAATTGGTACTTTGAAAAATGAAGTGGAAAAATTGGAAGGCGATTTGACCAATGTTGTTCGGCCACAAGAATCTGCTCCCCCAGTTTCGAGTATTAGTAAGCTGGAGGAGAAGGTGAAGTGACAAGGGCACCAATTAGAGGTGAAAGATGCCATAATTCTACAATTGGAGGCTCAAGTTTGGGGATTGGGAGCAGATAATGAAGATTTATCAACAGAGTTGAAAATTAATCATGTGGATTTATCAGAGGAGGATGAGGACGTGCCGTTAAAGCCAGACGCAGAGGAACCTCCTACGAATCCAAGAGTATCCCAATTTCAGGAGCCAGCCTCATAACAAGTTTTACCGATTTTGTGTTTGCGAGGACGCTGCACAATTAAAAGTGGGGCTATGTAGAATAGGTAGGAATTTTAGAATTTACAATACATAGTTTGTAGGGTTAAGAATAGGCAAGAAGCCGATAAATGGCCAATTTAGAATGCAGCATGGATAAGGGAGTTAGAAAAAGTGGTTATTTTCGGTTGTGAAGCGGTTAATACCGATTGGGATAAGTATAAATTGATTCGGACAGTAGCAAAAAGGGCCAGACTGTGATAGTCCTGAGCCGGGATAAGCTTGGTGCTACCTCTCTCTCTTTTCTTTTGTTAGACTGTAGCAGAGGATCCGGATTCTATTCCGAAGGGTTATACCATGTCAATGATGAAGTACAATAATAAAATAGAAAATTTATATATATATATGTGGATGAGTAAGAAATTATGATTGTTTGTTACGTGAAGTTCTTTGCAGTGAATTGGAGGTTGAAGACCGGCTATGTCAATGAAATTCGGTTGTGGATGTGACTGTCATGCCATATTGATTGTGAGAGTTGAGCGGTAGAGAATATTAGAGTAACAATTTGTTTCCAGAGACGTTGTAGGTGAGGAATTATTTCCAGTGATTGGAAAAAGAAGCGGGTGTATGCAGTCTGCGGAAATGGTGTGACATTGCCAATTGTTGTTATGAATTCAAAAGAAGTCAGAAGATTACAGTAGGAATATTGGTGGACGATTGTGTCACAAAGTATCTTTAGTTGCGAAATAGCAGAACCAGTAGAGTAGACAGCAATATTTTAGAGAAAAGCGTGTACGTGTGCATTGGACTCTAATGTTTAGTAGGTAGTTAGTTATGTGACCCTAACGGTTTAACTCAATGCAAATAGTCTTTCCTTGTGTTCAAATCTTCTTTTACAGATTTACTCTGGGCAATATTGGTAGAGTAAGTGAGACGGACGACAACAACAGTCATCCATTCTAGTACCATAACTTGAAATTTCCATTATTGTAATCCTATTTGCTATCAAAAAATTCTTAACCAATACTTTCATACCTCCCTTACGAAAATTAGTTTGGAAAAAATCACCAATATCTTTTAATGCCACTTTTCCATCTTTTCAAAAAAATATTGTCTTATTATACCATTTCATTGAATTTACTACAATCTTTTTGAGAATAAAAATCATCATCATATCAAATACATCTTTGAATATACCTTTGTTTAAAAGTAGCTTTTGAATTCATTGTAGAAGTCTTCTCGTCAAGCCTTGTAAGTTTGATTTAAAGATCTCACATTCCACGTATAATACCTTCAACTTCCACATCTTCTTTCTTTAATGTAGTCATTGAAGATTGGATAGTAGGAACTGTTAATCGTGAAGTAGGTACTTGAATTATAAGTAGTTGTATAACTCTTTGAATACCAATCTTATTTTTTCTCTTTTTTCTTTTTACAAGCAATTCCACCACATCTTCAACTTCTTTCTATTTTGTTGTCAATCATTCATCCTCTTTTTTATCCTCAAGAAAAAATTTTAATCTCTCTTGTAATTCTCCATTAGCTGCTTGAAGAAATAATTCAACCTTGTTCAGTCCCAATGTTATTTTTTTTATTTTTGATAACCAAGAATATTTCCTTTCAAACTTTCTTAATAATTTGGTAGCTTGCAATTTCTTATTAGGATGCTCAATCCATTCCAAAAATGATTTCTTAGTGATTCAATCAGAGTATTCCAAGAAATAATCATCTCTCAATGCATGAGAGAATATTTCCCAAGAACTTTCAAATTGTTCCATAATTGATTTGACATGTTCTCTTATCTCCAGTATTGTAGCAAGTTTAAATAATAAAATCATATCTTTTTCACAAACTTGATTCAATTCTATTTCCTATATATAGCATCTTAAATATTTAAAAATATCCCTTCTATAAAATTGGTCAACCTTGTTAACTATTGCTTGCAATGCTTTGATTGCCAAAGCCTCCTTGCAATCATTACCCTGTTGTTGTTGTATAAATAATGTAAATGCTTAAAACATATTTACAATGTTTGAATCTAGATACATACCTTATCTACCAAAAAAAAATCTGCTTGAAACTCCACTTGAAGAACTACTTGAAGTGCTACAAAAAGATCCATCAAAATTCTAAATTCAACCTTCTTGCCTTCTTGCACCATCAATTCCAAATAATCAAAATAAAATCTAACACCTTCCACCTTAAAATTTTATGTCAAATTCACCACTTATGTTGTATTATGTATTGTCTTGTTTGAAAATGTGCTGGGCACCTGGCTATAGAAAGTGAGGTTGTGATTCACAAATACTCAAGAATCCTTAATAGGTCTCATTTATATAAGAAAAATATGATTTGAATTTCAATATAAGAGTGCATAAGTCAATATCAAGTACTTAAAAATATTCTTCTTAATAACTTCAACCACATATAAAATCCAATTGCTTTGTTACTTGTCAGAATTAAATAATTAAGATTTATCTTTACAAATCCTAATTTTAATCAATAAGCTTTAGTAAGCCATAATTCTTAATTTGACTATCAAATTGGTATAAAAATTTGCATATAAATATAAATATAAATCTTTTATATGCTCAAAAAGTTTTAATTCAATCCAACTTATAGATTGTGGAAAATCTACCAAAATCCGTACTGATGTCACTTAGCCACCAACTTGAAAGTTGATGCAGATATCCCAATAGCAATTTTTCCTTTTCTAATTATTAACTTCAGCTAAAAATTAGTATATAGCTTGATCTTTAAATCTTCTAATATCATGCTAAATTTTATCTTGATTTGACAAATAGATCTTTAGATATTATAAAAACCCTAAACAATCCTAAACTTCCAATTTCTAGTACTTCTTTGTATTAAAGATCAAATAAATCCCAATTGCACTATTAGATTGTTACAGATTTTTATTCAATCTTAGCACACTCAATTACTCATATATTATCAAATTTTTAATTGTAGATGTTACTTCAATTGCACACAATAGCTAAGAGTGTTGGCCCTAACTTTATTGTATAAAAATTAAATCTCCAATACAAACTCTAACTTTAGATAGTAATTATTAAATCCTCCCAAATTTTACAAAAATAAATCTAATGCCTTTGAAATGAGCTTGAAGTTAGCTCTTCAATCCTAGATGTTGATCTTCAAATGACCCTATATCTTATTCTTAGTAGCTATTTTTGTAGCTAGAGGTTTGATTTCAACCCTATCCCATATATGGTCGACCCCTAAGTATCAATCTAACTTATTTTAAGGATTTTTAAGCTTGACCCTATCTTCAACTTAATCCTAGTATCAATTATACTGATTATTTATCTCTTTTATTCTATTTTGTTAACTTATGGCTTTTTAAAAGCAATGAACGAGTTTTTACAACCTAGAAGGAAAATTTAATAACTAACTTTTATCTATTAGCTATTAAAACAAGAAAATAATCTAAAAAGATTTTATAAACCTTTTGTTAAGTATCTTAAGTTTCTATTGAACCAAGATAATTGAATATTAAGTAGAAATTATTCTTATTCATATTTTTCACCACATAAACATGTTACAATATGACAACGTTGTCGTACTGTAATTGCTTACAGTATGTAAAATCCACTCAAAATGCCTAATATGTTTATAAATTTAGATATGTGTTAGAATGGTTAGTAAGTTAAATTAAAAATGGTTGATAGAAGAAACTTTATTTTATTTTATTTTACCTATTTAGTTATGATATTTAAAAGTTATAAGATCTAAATGTTTAGTATGAAGCCTTGAGAGAAGGTGGGGACTTAAGGATGAAAATTTAAGCTAATAAGAGGCTAATTGGGAGGGATGAAATCAAGCCATGGTCGGATGAAGGCAAGGAATAGGGAACTTCATCCCTATTGGTCGAATACCATGCCCAATGGGCTTTGAGGAGGCTGCCCGCGACCTTAACAAGGGTTTTCGGCGACTTCAAAAAGGGGATTTGCAATTTCAGAGGTAGGGTTGTAAAGTTTAGGATTTTGGGTATAGTTTGAGAGGAAATTTTAGGCGATTTGGAGTTAGGGTGAAGAAGATATACTTGTTCAAAGTTAGAGAGTGGATTTTATACATACTGTCACTCTTTTGGGATTTTGCGGAGTTGTACGGAGGCTTTTGGAGATCGGACGGTGCGGTTGGAAAGGTGATTTCAAGATCTACGTCTGTTATGAAGGAATTCTTAAGTTTTGAGTTTAGACGAAGGAGATATGAAGAGTTGAAGACAGCGCATCCAATTCCAAGGCAGTAAGTAGACCGTTTTGTTGATGGTGATGGGGTTTGCCATATCTTAAGTTTTTGGACGAATTTTTGTCTAAAAATTTCCAAAAAGGTGTATTATTGTGCTAAGAAGCTATACATCAAAGTTTCATAGCATTTGGACTTTTAGATTGTGAGATATGAAGAATTTAGTACACGGGTATTTGTAAACAAGGGTTTAAAGCTACTGCTAGGGTTTTGGCGATATCTAAAGATTGATAATGAATCGACGGTTGAAATTTGTGGTGGTAGTTGTGAAGAATATATCAGTATTTCATGTAAATTTGGAGTAGTTTTGGACGGTTAGATTAAAAGTTATGGGTTATTGAAGTTAGGTAAAAATTCCCTTCCTACGGGAGAATGAGGGTTTAGAGTATTTTGTTATGTTTTGAGTGGTTTGAGGAAATTAGGCTTGTGTATTGGGTGTAATAGCCCTATGGAGATCTCTCTTATATAAAATTGGGGTTTTTATTATACTTAAATCTTGCTTGAGTAATTAGTGGCAGCCAGAAGCCCAGCACTTTCTTGAGGCAGATTCTCTCTACCCCGACAACGTCACGTTTTGTAAAGATACTAGTAGTATCAAGCTTCATAATAAAGAAAAGTTGTGTGGAAGTTTATAAAAAAAGAGGTGGATGGATCATCTAGAATAAGAGTATATGAGAGGAATAGCAATAGCAACATTTGAGAGAATTGTACTAAATCATAAGAGATTATGTATTATCTATATAAAATCCAATATTTGGTTTTATATAAGTGATGTATAATCTTTCATGATTTAGTAAAATTTTCTTAAATATTACTATTGTCATTCTTTTCATATGCTTTTATTGTAGGTGGTCCATCCATCCCTCTCTACACAAATGGCAGCTGACAAGAATAATTAATAATTATAGACATATACAATCAACTTTGGTAATAATGTTGGTGGTTGAAAATAGTGTCTCTTAGTGTATAGCTTAAGTTTAGGATAGTTTGTAGTGGCATTACGAAAAACTATGGTAGCATATAATAGATGGCAAGTTATAGTGGCAATAATGACATCTTATTTTTATAATGTCTTATCTACTACTTGAAAACTATAGCATAAAATATATTTAAGCAACTCATATACAATATTAATGTATTTTGATTTAAAAAAATATGATATTAAAGGTATGTTATTAAATTATCAAAAGATATAGAAAATTAGTTTTATTAGAATTTTTTTTAAAAATCAAAAATATAAATCCAATATTAAATTCCAATGTTTAATAGATATGTTACAAAAAAATCAATCAATAGATTTAAATTGATTAATAATCAAATCTTACAAATAAAAGTTAAAACAAATAATAAAAATAAGAAAATTGATACCAAATCAATTTACAAATTTTTCATGTGGTTTTTGAAAAGATAGCTAGAATGTATTATTAAATTTTTATAAATTGATAGTTTAGTGTTGATTGATTGGTATGCATTAATAGTAATAAATCACTTAATTATAAAAATAATTCTTTCAATCATGTGAATAAGAAAACAATCAAGAATACATAATAGTTTTTGCCATCTATAAACTTAGTATAAAGATGATTCAATGTGCATGATCTAATAATATGCATAAGATAAAGTAATGAAGTAGATGATGGAGGTTGTACCATTGATATGAAAAATTTGAAAAATAATTTTTAAACTAAATATAAAGCCACATCAAATTTTCTATCCTTGTTAGACAAAATACCAATTTTCAAGTTGGGATCTTTTCAATTTATTTTTTGTAATTAAAAAAATCCTAGCTAATTTCTTCTTGTTTTCTTGGTAATATGTTCAAATATAATAGGTAGTTTTTTATAATTTGAGGTCTAATATAACAAAACTTCTTCTTTATTTAGTCTGATGAAGATGCAACCAATCTAAAAAAGTTATGAAAAATGACAAATGTAATACTTGAAGTTGAACTTACTTGCAAATTTGAATGGTAAAGCAACAATATCCACATGAGAAATTGAAGAGAGTTTGGTCACAAAGTAAATCATGACAAAGAAGCCAAGGCATTCTGGGTGAGAAGATGAGGCTTTGACAGCACAAAGGGAGGCGCACAATGAAAGGAGACATGGCACAAAGACGAAGCCGGTATGAGCAGTAGAGAGCAAGGAGAGTGGAAAGTAGGAATCAGGAATAAATAAATAAAATAAAAGTAAATAAAAATTCTGGGAGGCACATGGCCTGTGGGATTATGCTGGATTTAGGGCAAGCCCTTAGTGGTGAGGTGGCAAGGAGTTCTGCCATACATTCAACGAGAGGAAGAATTTTTCTCAATTCCATCGCAACTTGTCAGATCCATCAGCTCCAGCACACATCGTGGAATCGACCTAAACATGCCTCATGCAGACAGATCAGTGCTTTGGACTTCAGTGCCGCTATGCCTCGTTGTTGGCCGATGGATCAAGCCATTGTGTGATTCAGTCCACATTGCTCCGACGCTCTTCCCCTTTCTGAAGCCTCCACAGACAAATACTGTGCATTGTCGGCGGATCGTCACACGAACAAAACGTCATCAATCATGTTGATCAGGTCTATCTCGCACACGCAATGTCTAAATCAATCGGGTTTGCACCCATTCAAAGAATAGGTGAGATTTGCGGCAGCAACGATCAGCGACATGATCTCATGATTTGAGAATGATCTCGACAAGCAGTGCCCCTTGTAGTACCTACTACACGCTTGAGGTGTTCCTTTGAGGCAAATTCGAGGGTCGATTCTGGTTTAAATGAAGGTGCCAGCTAGTCTGTCTGTCTGTGTGTGTGTGTGTGTCTGTATATGTATACAAACAGAATTTGTTGGACGGAATTTGTTGGAGGTCGAAGGAAAAAGTGAAAATGTACATTGTACGCATTCAAGGTCAAAAGATTGATTGAATAAATGGATTTTTCAATGTCAAGGTGACCCGGTATCTGTGATACACATTCTTCGGTTACAATTTGTCAGAGTCCGAAATACTCGACACACTTTCGTCACGAAGCAAATATTTCTTGAACTTAATCAGGGTTGTGACATTGTACCGTTTCCAAGAGTGATAGCCTCAAAGCTGTTGAATGGTCTATATCGAGAACTGAACAGCTGCATGCAAAGGGCCACGAGCATGCACGCCGATCCATGCAAATAGCATCATCGACACGAATTCGCACTTTACATCTCCGCCTTTTGCATATCAGGGACTTCGTCGTCGTCATCGTCGCTGTCCTCCGTCTCATCCAAATCCGGGAAACTGTCCATGGCAGGGCTCATGTTGAACTCATCCGGCTTCCCGGACTCTTCCTCCTCGTCTTCGTCAATCCAGTGGTTCCAGTCCACCTTGACGAACGGCGGCGCCTTACCCTCCTTCTTCAGCAGCCTGTCCCACCACCCGCTCTCCTCCTTCTGGATCACGCAGGACGTGTGGCGGCGGCCCTCGCTGATCTTACTCTCATCCACCTTCACCCTTCCAAACAGCTGAAGATCTGCCTCGTATTTCGCTTCCTTGGAGGTGGCCATGAAAGTGAACAGCCCGTCGGGCTGCAACTCCACATGCGCGTTCATGGCGTCCGGGAGCTCCACGGTGAGATAGATCTTGTCGAAGCGCTGCGCCCACAGGATCTCCGGGTGGCGAATACTCATGGCCATGATCGTCTACGTTACAAAAGGAATTGTACAAAGCTTGTTGTTGGCGATGGATGCAGTGAAGCTCCCAGTTACAGTGCCGCCCAACCGTCCCCTTCCCTTCGGACAAGATGCCGCATGCGCGGACACGCCCCCTGCAAGAAGCTTCCGCGAGGGTGTTCAACTGACGTTCTCTGCACTGAGCACACGCTCTCGTGCTAAGTTCCCAGCTTCGCGTTCTCAATGTCGAGAACGTTGGATGGATGGATGTGTTTTATGTTTTCATCTGATTTTCGAAGGTGGTTAGAAATTCCTTGAGCCGCCTTCTAGTTGGTGAAATCGGTGCACTCACTAGAATCTCACTCTTTCTATCTCCATGTATGTTTTGAATATATTCTAGCTTGTAATGTGTAATGATTATATGTGTAGGGATTACAAATATGCGGTCTTGCATTGTAGGGATATGGCTTCAAATTTTGGTTTAAAAAAACTTAAAAAAAAATTATTCATACCAAAGATGCAACCACTTTTCTTTTTCATTGGCTTGTATTTTTTTAAGTGTAAGATATAAAAAGACAAAAAATTGTAATGAACATTTTTGAATAGTTGCATGGTTTAATTGCAATATATATTTTTTAAAATTTTTGAAATAATAAATAAATAAAACATTGAATAGATGTGTGTGTGTATATATGCAAGTATTATAGATTAATTTCAACAGGTCGTACTAATTTTAAAAATCTTCATTATTTTGTTAGTGATGATAAAAAAATAAAAATAAAAAATAAAAATCTAAAATAAGTTACTTTTTGTATGCAAAAATAGAAATGAGTTCAGCTATGCTGTTTATTAAGTATCCATAAATGATATGTTTATTAAGGCTACCATGTGATTGCAGCAGTTAAATAGATGGACATTTGTTATCAACTTTGATTGGCTATTTGAAGGCATTTTCAAAAATAATCTTTTAACAATTTTAAACAATATGAATATATTATCAGTAAAACATGTCTGTGTCTATAGTTTTTTTAAATATATATATATATATATATATATACAAAAAAAACAACCTATTAGTCAAGAAAATCAATCAACCTATTAGTCTGTTCAGAAAAAATTAGAAAGGTAAGAAAAGATAAAAGATAAAAGAAAATATAGGATGATGGGGAATCCTAGACGTCATGTAATGTATAGTTTTTCTATGACCTCTTATACTTTGTTAGAGGACAACTCAAAAACCAACTATTTAGATTTATTATGCAATTGATAACCAAAGTCACTAAGAGCCAAATCTATCATTCATTCATTTTCATTTTTCATGTTGTTTTCAAGTTAAACCAGCATTTGAAAACCCGCTCTACTGTTAAAATAAACTGTTCATCATTTGGCATTTCCTATCTTTCCTTACCACTCTACTCTGAAAATTTATTTACACTCTCTATTCCATTACCACAGTCTTAACTCAACTACCGTGTTTTAAAAAGAATAAAAGAAGAAAGAAGAAACAGAAATATAAAAGAAAAGAGGACGACGAAAGATTCCTCCAGGTGCAGCTCTTTACTTCAGCGTCGTTCTGGAACCCCAGACCTATTCCAAACCTAAACCACGAACCCCAGGCCGCAGGCCTGGAGACCAAGCCTACGCCCCCAAGGCTGTATCGCCCCGTGTGTTCTCTACGACCTGGACGTCGCATGAAAAAGCGAGATAGCTGCAGCAGGGGCAATGAAGGGAGGGGCCCTCGGCGTCCACATTCCCGATGCTATCTCTCTCTCTCTATCTCTCTCTCTCCATGTTTACTCCAACCAGCACGCAGCTGACACTAGCTCAGATCTGAGAACAGCTCGTCAAGTACATGCAAACAGTCCTGAGGATTACACACACAGCAGGTCTCTGACATATGCGCCAACTGCCTGTCACGCAGATTGTGCTTCTTCATCGAATCGACCACTTTGACAGGACACCTGGTGCCTTCGTGCCAGGGGTATTCTGTAGATGAACATCCTCGGACGATCAACCGCCACTAGGGACGTTCGGGTGGGGGCACGAATCGTATGAAAGTTTTGAATCCTCGTTGAACGACATATCAGCAGTTGAGTGTGGTGTAATCGACTGTGAGTGCACCTGTAAATGGCACGTGATTGGAACGGGGCAGATGCATCATGAAACTCCGATTCGTTACTTACGGGAAAGACATTTTGTTGAATATTGAATATATATCTTTTACCTTGCACAGTTCAGAGAAAATGAAAAGAAACTGAGTCATCTTCAAGAGGAACCAAACTGTAAAGCTTTTAAGGTCTAATCCCTATCTGGTAAAGGTCTGGTAGTAACTTCCTTACTGGTCATTGCTGCCTAACTTCCGTCTAATTTATTGTTTAGAACATCAGAGATTTATTATCTTCCTGCTAGCAACCATCAAGCAAGGTTAGGAATTTCACAACTGACATCTGGTTTCATCGAATTATGACACCAACCAGGCTCCTCCCCAAACTGTCGAATGGGATGATCGTCCCTCTCAAGTTCGAGGGCATAGGGTGTCCACTATTACCCCATATCGATGAGCCAAGACTGGATAAGAGTCATGATCAGTGCCAGTTAAGTGCGCGACCCGCCAGGCCCTGCCTCCGATCTGGCACCAAAGGTGCTGCGGAGGAGGTGCAGGGCAGTGAGCTCCTTGTCTCCATCGTACTTAAGCTGCTTGCTCCATGACCACAACTCGTCACCTCGTTCTTGAGCACACACAGCGGGCTCAATTCCCACCTCTGCTCCTATTGGACCCCAGTTATCCGCACAATTTCATCCCACAGAATACTCATGGGCGGATATCAGCAGGTCCTCAATCAACAATACCATGAGCTGGTGGTGCTCCACTTGGTTCCATACCATGTGCTAATTATAAAGAGAGCAAGGGTTTATTGATAGTACTCTAACAGATTCATGGGATGATACCCTGCCTCTCCGACTCGGATTACCCATACCAGTGACTATCTTGCTCAGTACAAGGCATCGAACGAAGACCCCCCGTGATCCTATCACCGTGTCGCAGCGCTACCGGTCTTCACGTGCAAACTGAGATCGACATTGATGTGCGCGAGGGGTCTTGGATGTCGCCATCGCCGTCTTCGTCACTGACGCCAACTTCCCCTCTTCATCGAAGCTCTCCCTGTGTTGGATGCTGTGCTGTGAAGTCATTGCATGGAGGTCCGACTTCGTTTCATTCCTGGATGAATGGTTCTTGCGGTTGGAAAGGTCTGCAGTTGATCAGACTCGCTGTAAAAAAGTTAAAAAAATCTGTCGTTCTTGTAACAATTTTCACCTGAATGTGAGGCGAATCGCAACTTGCGACACTAAAACGGACTCTTAATTAGTGGCAGAAAGGTGGGTCCTGCTTTGTGTTGATGGCGGCTGCTGTGGCAGCAGTCGATGGCTCAGAGTTGGTAAGCTTAGTTATCAGCAACGAGACTGCTGACACGAGGATCGATTAAATTGTAGTATAGATGAACCTCGTCGTGGACATTGCAAGGAGTGTCAATGTGGTGGCGAATCCTGACAATGGAACCAGATTTTTATCTTTCATTTAGAAAGATTGCGTAGCTTTGCTCTCTCCTGTGCAGTGCAGACGAAGGTGAGCGTGCTATTTTTTATGCATATTTTATTAGTTCCCGGGTAGTTCTGGAGCTAACGCGGTTGCTTCTCGTGAGAGTATTGCTGTTGTGATAATCACGGTTGTTGTCAGCTCTCACATCTGCAGCACAGTGCTTCGCCTCCCTAGGAGAATGAGCTTTTGTTGAAATATTGGAATTGTGTTAACCCTCTGCACTTTGTACCTCGGAGTTTGAAGGTGCATTCTCATCAACTGTGTGTTCGATGAAATGCAAAAAGTTAAAATTAAAATTAAAAACACAACGACAATCATTAATTGTGTCAGATATATTCAGAAGCCGATGTTGACGTGTACTCCCCGTCCTTACCCCTGGACCAATGAAATGTGTGTTTACACATTGAGTGTACACTCTTATTGCAGATTTTCCATTTTCAGGACTAGCGATGTCACATTTTGTTCGTAGTCCGTATGAGGATCCGTATTGTGGAGGAGGAGCTGCTCGAGTCAAGATTCTTTTCCTCTCTCACCTCGCATTTGCTCTGTTTAAGCAGTGAATCATTCTTTCAAATCAAACTAACTCCGCTTTGTGCCTGCGCCGAGCGGTAGCTGGACAGGCCATTGCATTTTTGGCGGTACTTATTCTGTGAGTTTTAAGATGAGTCATTGAGCGATTAGAAGCTTTGGAGCAGGTGCGCCGTGAAAATATTCTGCTTGGCGTACGTCTGTTCCTTTGCTCGAAACAAATGATATTAAACTCTGTCATCAGGCCTTGAGAGCGGAGAGAGCCTTCCACGTTAGGAAGGCATGTTGAGACTTTATATTACTACTGAGTGGTTAGATGAATGACTATGCTGGTTCATAACTGTTGTTGATTGCAATAGTTTCAAAGCGAAATGATTGTTAATAGTGCATTTTTAGACTTGGGTTTACTTTAGGGTTGTAACTTCACTGCTCCTGCATTTTGCATCTTTGAGAACAGGACCTAACCTTATATACATACATATATGTACGTCTAGTGCAGATCTAGAAAAAGGCGTTCATTGGCATTCATTCAAACTAGATTTACACATGCTTTTGAACAGATTAGATTTGGCAACAGAATTGAGAACGATGATGCTCCCTGGTTTTACCAGCCCCAACTCGACGACTCTAAGAAAAGCAATTCCGTTCCATGATGACATGGAAGAGTTGCTAGGGGAATGGAGTTCCGTGGGAACACCCGTACTCTGGTGCGGATCGGTGCTGCTAGGCATCGTGTTTTGTAAGCTTGTGCGTTTCTGTCCTACTTTCAATTATTGCATTCCCATTGTGGTCGATCCCAGTTTCAAATGCACTTATTTTAGTTATCCGTGTTTCGTTGTCTCTGAAGAAATCACATTACTCCTTGGAAATTTTGTACTTCTCGTTTTGTGCAGACCAACTGCTTCCGGACCATTTTGTGGTCATATTCTCTCTCATGTCTTTTCCTCACATGTTGTTCGCTGCCGCCGTCTGGAACTTGACAAGTGTCACACATTCTTCTTGGAACAAGGGCCATTGATGTATCACTATGTAATAACAAATTGTGTTTTGAAACCTTGGGAGGATTATATCAGTTCGGTGGGTTTACCCCGTTCGTGTCAAAATAAAATAAAATAAAATTAGAAACTTTTGGAGGATTAAGGAGTTGAAGGGAGTTCCATAAATTCTAGTTAAGGTATCTGTCAAGTCTTATATAGTCATTGGAAGCTAACTCTTATTGTCCATTTTGGGCTGCATTCAGGTCTACGACGTTTCCCAAGCACTTAGTCCAGTGTTATTCCCAGTCTACAACAAACTTACAAAATCAGAGAAAGTTGAATGGGACAATAGGTGTGCTTTAGCCCGCGTCTCTACTGAATTTTATCTACTTCGAAATTATATTGTACTGTGCTGATTTTTCTAGAGCTGATTGAAAAACGGTCATTCATCTTTTATTTAGTGAGCAAAATATATTTCCCTGCAATCATACAACCTCTGACTTGAAGGTTTTTTTCCTGGAAACAACTTGGAAGACCCCGCGACGTCTATAGTGAGTAAATATAGATGTGAAACTAAGGGAACATGCCGAAGCAGATTCATGATTTTCAGCGATTGTAATCATGGAAATCGGGTGATTCTAGACCTGAAAGTATCAGTGAGAGTACTCTCAATGTTTTGTTTTATAGTTGAATCTAGTCTACGTGACAGAGTGGCATTAATGAACCTATCGACGCACGAGATCACATCGACCTAGTTCCTTCGTTTTTTGATGACCCTACATGTAGAAGTTCAAGCCAAACTTCGTGTGTAGAATTTTTTTGCAGATATTTTGTCAAATCTGGCTTTTGCATGGTGGTCTCTTCGCTGTCTTTGGTTTTGAATTTGTAGAACAGTAACACGTCTCATGTTAGATTGTTGGTAAGCATCATTATTTCAGGCTTACTTTCATGTGTTTCACTGATGAACAAGTAGTCTTAGCTGTAAATGGAGAGGATGGCACTGTTCAGTACATCAACTCAGAACTGATATGTTGGAGTAATTTGCACACCCAAGGAGGCATGTGACCTAGTTGGGACCCGAAAACTTACTAGAGCTGCATGATCGTCTCTTGCTTGTGTTGCAGGGTTTTTTCAACAGCTCACGCTTTGATATCATCTGGCATTTCATTTTACTTATTGTATATCAGCGACTTATTTCGAGAATCTGCTCCATATGGACCTATTATGTTTCGTGGCTCCATCCTCTCACAGTTTGGCCTTGGGGTAGGGTGCTCATTGTCTTGGTTGTATGTTCACGAGTTACAAGAGGAAAGTTGATAGTACAATATCCGCTGATTTCCCAAGTCATACGTTTTTCGCTCAATACTTCTTGATGGTTCGATTCGTCATTGTGGACTATATGAGCAGTTTTCTTGCGGTTATTTTATGGCGGACATGGGAATCATGATTGCTTTCTACCCGATATTAGGAGGCTATGAATTTGTGAGTCCTTCTCACCATCTTATTGATCTTGTACCTCACGAGTTTCAGTAAATATGCTGTTCTTTGTTAATGCAGTTTTCTTTTATCTCATGATTTTGAGCTTCTTGGAAAATGATAATCACCTGATGAGAGGTTTTGCCCCTTTTCAACATGGTTGTGGTTGTGGTTGTCAGCTGCTGCATCATTTGGTGTCAACACTGGCTTGTATTTTAGGCGTGCACTCTGGACATTGTCACTTCTACATGTACATTGTCCTTCTGTCAGAATGTACCACACCTTTTATTAATCTACGCTGGTACTACTGCCTCTCCTCATTTTTGGCATAATTGCTCTTTGTCCTTCTATTTGTTTTATGTGTTTGCTTAGACGATGTGTCATGCAAAGGGTTTTGCAATACTGCACCGAAAAAACATGTTGTGCCATCTCGTCGAGCTTACGAGTTTCATCAGGTAAATTTGCAAGTAGTCCATATGCAGTCTCAATGACACCATGAATGGCAGGTACTTGACTATGATGGGCCTTAAGGATAGTGACGCGTACTTTTACAATGGAGCATTTACTGCCTTCTTGTGGCTGGTATGTAGCTTGCCCATGCTTTTGGTGATTCTTACAAAGCAGATGTGTTAGTGAATTGTGTGAGGCAAAATCTTATGTGGAGAATGGTGGACTTTACACCTCTGACTTCTCGGAAGTAGTTCGCTCTTTTTACCATTTGGAAGTCTGGTTGCTCCAATTTCTGATGTTTTTATCCGTTTGCAGCTAGCTCGTGTGATCAACTTTCTATACTGTTTCCATCATCTTTACTCTCATTTTGACCAGGTGAGGAGGTTTGTGTATCCTTCATTTTACATCTCTTTTGAAGAGTACCCTGTAGTTTTCTAGGTCGAATTCTTTCTTCATTTATCATACAAGAAGGTTGCATATTCAAAACTGGAGCCCGAAATATGAACAAAGCCCTAAAGCTGTTTTGACATGAACCTCAGTGCTGAGTCCCTCTTTCCGTCTTCAACAGGCGATGCAGGTCCACACAGCAGGACTCATATTCCTATTAATTTCCCCCACCAGCCTGGGAATGATGAATTTCTTCTGGTTCTACAAAATAATGCAAGCCATAGTGCGGACATTAAGTCGTAAACAGGCCCCTTGAAGTCCGTGATAGCATTATTTATGTTGATCTCAAGAGGTTGGAATCAGAGGAAGTCCATATACTTTCTATTAGTACAAAGCTTTGGTTCCTCAGGGTGAATGCCTCAGGAAAAGGAATCTTGCACCTCACTATGGTTATTTGCCATCTGTTCTTAGATTTAAAGCATTGACATAAACCTCAATTCTCTTGTCCACGCTTGGATGTGAGATGTCCTTTTCTGGTGTATTTGTATGAAAAATGGATTTATAATTTCTGGTATTAGAAGAGATTTTCTAACATCTCAAAACTATAGAGCTAATGGATTAATAATATTCTAATTTTTAATTTATATGATTTAATTTCATAATTTATTTAACACTTTATATTAAGAATTTTTTTCATGTTTTAATTCACCACTAACATTGAAAGCCTTGTTGTGTTCAAGAAGTAATATGTAAAAACAAGTTATTAATGTATACTAACATAAAATACAATAATGAATCACGGCACCAACAATGTAATCAACTATCAGGCAAACATATTCCATCAACACTACAAAGATGTTAGGATTAAAAATTCCTTAGAGTAATCAAAATGTAAAAATCTATACCACTATCACATTATTTTTTAACAAAAGTAGTGATAACTTTGTAATACTGTCATTGTAAAAATGTAAAATTGTAATACAAAAATTCCTCTATATATATATATATATATATGTGTGTGTGTGTGTGTGTGTGTGTGTGTAATGTAATTGTAAAATTGGGAAAGAAAAGAAATGTGGTCTACATATTTGTATAAAAGATCAAATAGTACTTGACAAAAATCTTGTATTGAAAGGCTTCTGAATGTGGTTTCAGGAAGCTTTTTTATAAAATGATCAATGTGCAAGATAATCAATATTGTAATAAAAAAACGTAGTATCTCAATTTAAATGATATTTTTACTGGAAGTTAGTGTAAACAGCAACAAAACAATAATTTCATAGTAAATCACTACCAGTGTATATTTATGAATTGGCTATTTCTTCAAAATATGTGTTTTTAGAATCCGTTGTACTAAAAGACCATTAAATGTGTCGATATTGTAAAAAACTGGAACCCTTATAGGAGTATTGCCAAAAGAAAAAATATCATGTAATTTCAACATTATGAGAACAATAGAAAGCACAATCCATTTAGTTTAAATAATATTTGAGTAAATAGTTATGTAAGGTATTTATAAAATAATAATAAAAAACCAATTAGAATCCACAAATTTAAAAATCTTATTGTATTTAGAATGGTGAGAATAAAAGTAATTTCTAACAAAAATATTATATACAAATGAAAGAGTTTTTGAATACAATTTTGAACCTCAGAATTTTTATGCAGAATCCAGAATATTACACCACATGGATTAAATTACCCATGAAATCTCCTCTGATTAAAAATTTTCCTTTTAAAAATAGAATAAATGTATTCCGGTATTAAAGAGTGTGTATATAACTATATAACTAGTATCTCTTTCAAAGCAAATTGTGTGGATCTAGAAAGATGTCTAGTATAACTCAACTTCACTACATTTAAAGTTTCAAAGCTCAAAGACACATTGCTTTGCATTGGTTCCCACTACACATCTTTGCTCCGTGAGGTCATGGATGGATGAGGGCAATAGAGGCCACATGTGCCAGGGGGTGGAAAAGTGTGGCCCCAGCGGCAGATGGAACGGTAACTCGTACTGTACCTCAACGTCCCTAATCCCACTGTCTGGGAAAGAGCATCACGCTGCGCACGTGGCGAAATCTATGTGGCAGGTCCTACTCAGCACGGGCCGGGCTGTGCTAGCCACTCCCGCCCGCTCTCGCGCCTGGTTTAGAAACGGCGTTGTTGTCGGCGTCGGAGTGAAGCCCCTTGAGCCTGGATCGACCTCCACGCCTCATCGCAGATTCCTTGTTTGCTGCCGCTGTCCGATCGATTCTTCGATTCCTGGGGGTTTTGTTTTGTTTTTTTTTGTTTTTTTGTTTTTTTTCGAAGCCAAACCGTTTCCGGCGCTTGAAGGGGAGAGAACGCGCGTTCAGGCTACGTCAAGCGCTGGTGTCCTGTCTGCCTCGGCCAGGGGAGGTATGCTTTCGTTCTCACCGAGAAATGTTGGTCATGAACGGATTGCATGGAGAGGAAGAGCTGCGGAGCGCTTTTCGTATTGGGAAATTTTTGTGGGTTTGTGATGCGAGCTTGGAAAGGGAAGTGATTTGAGGAGAGTTTATTATGTGAATTGGTTTACCGTTGGTGCTCTTTTATGTGTTGCTCCTCCGCTTCCTGTTCAAGGTGCTTGTGTAGGAATTTTTGGCTACGTTGGAGTGGTTTGAATTGGAGGGTGAGGAGGTGGGTATGCTAGGTTGATGCGATGTTGAGAGTGTTGGCTGCTTGGTTGGGCTGCGGGGGATTTTTTAGGGTGGGACGCGGGGAGAGGGGATGGATGGAGAGAGCGAGACGATGCCTCAGGAGGTTGGCACCTTGAAATCTAGAACTGGTAGAGTTTTTCTCCCTCTTTTTTTGGATTTATTGTTATTGCATGCCGTTGATTCATCGGGACACATATAGTTGGTAGGATTTTGTAGATTTTTCTGTTTCCTGAGTTGTCATCGGTCGACATCTTTGAGACCCAGGCTGTGCGGGTTCTGTGTGTGCCTGCAGCATAACAGCTAGTTTGCAGCACATCGGGTACATGAAGGATACAGTGGGCTAGTGGGAAGCGTTTTTCTCAGAATTCCGGGAGTTGTTGGGGTAGAGAAGAATGTAGCAATCTTTTCAGTTTACTTCTTGTATCTTGCTTGGACCGATATAACGATCAACCGAGGAAACTTGGCACAGAAGTCATGTCTGTGGTCTTTGGAGAATTCCACCTAATCCGTATTCTGTCACATGACGTATTTCGTTTTATGTACTTGTTTTATTGTGCGTTGCTGTTTTCCTTTCCTAGCTAATTCTTCAATTTGGACTGGCTCACGGTTTCTACCTCTATTTTCCTTATTTGCTTATCTCACTTCCCACAATGTGGTCTACCTATCTTCATCACCCTCGCATTTCGTTGATTTTCGAACTTCTTAGCAAGCATTTGCACGTTGACGTTAGTTTTGGTGAACTCAATTCTCCGAGCTGCAGCCTTCATTGTACCAAGGTGTCCTTAGTGGGAGATGTTTTACAGACGAAGCTGTGATGTTATAGGCACCCTGCACATGTCTAGAACCTTCTGTGGTTAGGGTGATGCACTGTAATCTGAAGACAAGCCTTGGTAAAAGTCATTTTTTGTTTTTTACTTTTCGGAACAGGTGAATTCTGACAGCTGCATTTTGGTGGATGTTATTTGGGACTGGATTGGTACAGCCGTCTACCTCTAATTGTTCGGTTAGGCGTGTGTAGATGCAGTTGTGTTGTAATGGATATGCGAATGAAGTGGCACGCCATGCCTGTAACGGAAGCTATTTAACTTTCTATTCTGAAGATGCTCCCCAGGCATTTAATCTTCATGACCCCCACTTTAAACAAAACCTGCAACTTCATCAGGCGAACAAAATAACCCATCTATAGCTATGGTGCCTAGGTCTTGCCTCTGCTGCCCAGTAAAGTCCTTGTTGGGGTTTTCTGATCAATCAATGCCATCTTAACTTTGATAACGTCTTAGCGGTATTGTACAGATTTGGAAACTGGATAATTAGATCCCTTTCATCCAAAATGTGCAAAATCAGACCTCTGATTCTATGTTTCTTAAGGGTTATGCACATTACATAACTATGGCATGTTTTGCCACATATTCATCGACAGTTGTGCTGAGTTTTCGAACGTTGTATAATGTATATGGATCGTGACCGTTTCACACGCGATGACAGTTGGTTAGTGTCAACTAAATGGAATCTTTTCTGTATGACTTATTTCTCCGTTAACTGTGTGCATGTTGGCTTCTTCATTTTTTTCCAGCGCCCTTAAAATTTCTGGAAGGATATTTATACTTAATGGGTAATTGAATTGATAGTAATTTTTTTGCTCAGGGGAGCTAGCGGGTGACGGTAACATAATTGAGCAAGAGGAGAAAGAGAAGGAATGCGATGAAGACAAAGAAGAAATGGATGAGAAAAAGATGGAAGTAGAAAGTCGACCGGGTAAATGGTTTCGGTTGACAGGGTCGTGTACATTGGCCCTTCACCGTGGAGACATAACAAAATGGTCGAAGGATGGTAGGACCGATGCAATTGTAAATGCCGCTAACGAGATGATGCTTGGTGGGGGAGGGGTTGATGGAGCAATTCACAGAGCTGCTGGGAGGAAGTTGTTTGAGGCCTGCATGAAGGTTCCAGAAGTTTCAAGAGGTGTCCGATGTCCAGTTGGAAGTGCCATCATCACTCCAGGTTCCGAATTGTATATTCTGCATATGATATTGTGATCTTCCATTCACTCGTTATCCCCACAGTCATCCTGCTTCACTTGCATTGTGTAGCTTATGTTGTGATTACTTTTTCTAGCTAGCGTTCTATCAGCGACGGAGATTTTTAGCCTGTAGCTTCCAAGTTGGTGTGTTCTCACTCCAAATCTGTGGTATTTTTGCAGGTTTCAAGTTACCAGTATCTCGGGTCATACACACTGTGGGACCAATGTATCACAAGGAAGCAGATCCAGCCCTTGTATTAAGCAAGGCTTACAAAAAATCAATTAGTGTAGCTAAGAAGGACAAGGTGAAATATATTGCTTTTCCAGCAATATCATGTGGTATTTATGGGTATCCATATGAGGAAGCAGCGAAGGTTTCTATCCAGGCACTTCGAGAGACTGCTGGAGATTTGTTAGAGGTGCATTTTGTTCTATTTGAGCAAGGAACATATAATGCATGGCTTGCTGAAGCCGAGAAGGAGTTGGAAAGTCTGACAAGGTATAGACCCAGACCCTAGGTGTAAATGTATTTCGATGAAACCTTCATGAGTCTATACAGAGAGCGAAATATGGATTTAATCTGCTGCACTGCAGTCTTACATGGCTGTCAGTTTTCCTGGATTATCCAATGTGTCTGATCAGTTTCCCACACTAAAATCTTCAAATTGGATTACTGTCAAATGCTCTTCTAAGACAGATTAGGACATTGAACTTGGTATTTGATAGCTGTAGAGGGTCCTGGGACAAGAGAAAAATATACTGTAGAGGGTCCTGGGACAAGAGAAAAATATACTGTCCTGGGACAAGAGAAAAATATGTCCTGGGACAAGAGTAAAATATACTTTCGCTACAGCTGGGGTTGTCAAGTTGCAGATGAGCACGAAGTACCTTCGCATCGACGGAAATCTGAGGCGAACTTCACATGTAACCGGATGTTCTCTTACTGTTGCTTTAATCCTTTTTGACTACATACTGGACTGCACTGACCAAGTGGCTCATGGCAATTCTGTAGTGATACTCAAACTCGGTTCCACCTGATTATTATATTTTGAAACCCTTTTTGAATTCTTTTCAATTTTCTGTTACTATTTGATACGCGCTAAATCTAGTTTGATGAATTTGCTTACATGCTTCATAAAGTGTGGTCAGTGATGAACTGTCCGATTTAGCTGCTGCTTCGCTACTTGATTAAAAAAATCAGAGATATCAGCATGTGATTGCTGCGAGTCACTTGCAATCGTTAATGGAGGTGTAGAATTCGGATGATCATGATTTGCAATGTTAAGAAAAACAGTTTATAGTGGATTGAACGTTAAGCACTCTTACACCTTAATGTAACGTAATACGTTTGTTTTTATTATTTTGTGCATGGAAGTGATGGAAGCTTTCAGCACTAGGTGTAGCACATCAAGTGGAGTAATCATGAGCAAGTAAAATCTAGTAAGGATATGAATAAGCGTAAGTGTATGGGAGTGTGATAATCTGAAGAATGCTTAGAAAGGTATATGGAACAATTTTACATTTCTTTAGATTTTAGGTTAGATGAGTGTTCCTCAATATAACCAAGTTTAAGAAGATATCGATAAGCAAGATGAGCACTTTTTCTTTTTTTTTCTGAAGTAAGATTAAATATAAGATCACATAACATTAAAAATAAAATAATTCTAAATAAACTTTTAAATTTGATTGTTTTAGACGAAGTAAATTTTTTATAACAAAACAGTATTATTGTATACTATTTTTTACATTTGATGCAACTCAGATTATTTTTTAATAATTTTTTTGTTTTTTAAAGCTTTGCTCTAAAAATCTTTTGGATGTTAAATTAATTAATAAAAAGGAAATTTAATATAAAAGGTTACCAAATAATAAAAAAAGATGAAGAATAAAATCAAGCCATGACATCCTAATATTCAAAAAAACATGAGCTTTTAAGAAGAGGACTAATGATGATGGTAGAATATTATAGCTAAATGCATGCTTTAATATATTAGAAGCTCTCTTAGGATGTATTTGTGATCCAAATGGCTTAAGAATAAAAGGGATTTGCATATTTATATTTCCTTATATGAAGCATCTTGTAAATAATAAAGGATTTTTAATAAATAATAAAATATTATTGATCATTCTCAAAAGTATTTTAGAAGATTATTTAAGGGTGGAATTTATATATGCATCTAACAAATACAAAGAAAGATGCAAATAATGGGATAATTTAATACACTTTTTGTTTGAGAGGCTATTATAGATTATAAAAGAGAAACTAGAATGTGACAGAAAACTAAGAAAAATAAATCATCAAATTTTTGTAGAATTTTTGCAAGAGAAGAAGAAAATGCATGGATTTTATGCAAATAATATTTATATTTGGAGGATTTTTTTACAACTTAAAATTATTGAAGATTCTTAGGGAACGATATGAGCAAAGGGATTAGAATCTAGATTGATAAGTTTTATGTAGATGATGACTTTGTTTTTAAGAACAAAATTACAATTTATTAGATCAAAACTAGTGTTTCATTATTACTATACGTTTGTGTAGAATATTCCTTCCAACTTCAAGAGACCTTACTTAAAAGATATTCATATAAAATAAAATTTGGATATTTTACAAATTCTATGGATTATGTTCATAAGATTTTCTAATATAAATTTAAAAAGATGTGTTCAATAAAGACTTAAATAATTAATTCAATTCTGCAAAAATAATTACAAAGGCTTAATGCTTTAGAAGTCTAGTGGAGAATCAAAAACCAAAGGTGTATTAAAACAAAATCTACAATATTCTCCAAATATATCTATAAAATACTAGAGCACATCATGCTTTTAAAAACATTCTAATGAATTCTACATAATTTAATAAATAGTGACTAATTTTTTTAATTTTAAAAATAAGTTATATTATGAGTTAAATGGAAGTCAAAGAATGATAATTGTACTAAAATGTTCTTTGCATATATTAAAGAAACAAATCCAAGGTCTCCAATTCTTTAATCTTGTAATAAATTAGTGAATAAAGTTAATTATTAAACAAACATAAAAAAATCTATGTATAAAATATTATTCTAAAAATTATTAAAAAATAAGTCTATTTTTTAGAGGTTGATGAGGATACAAATTTTATGCAAGAAAATATCTATTTAAAGATCTTAAAAACAAAAATCTTATGTCTTATAAAATCATTTGTATTAAATAAATTGGAATGAACATATATTATTATGCTCAACAAGAAAGCATCAGGTCCTGGTAGAGTGAGGGTGGAATTCCTTAAAACATTTTAGAATATCATTGGTGCAAATTATTTAACCATGCTTGATAAACCTGTTGCTATTAGAATATTTTCATACTGGATGGTAAAAGTATGTACCAAAAGATCTAAAACAACCTCTACTTATGCCAATAATTTTTCTAATGCATATGATAAAGTATCATAGAATTTATAGTTTATTGCAATAAAAATTTGAATTTTTTTTAAAATTATAAAGATAATAAAAATATTATTTAATAAACCATGAGTTATTAAATGGAAATTTGATTGAAAGATATATACAATTAATAGGAGAGTAAGACAAAGCTGACCTTTATTCTATACTTCTTTTTTGTTTTTGTAGAAAAAAGTATTGGACATTGCTTTCTACAAAACTCTTTTGGGCACAAGTGTTGGAAAAATTAATTTACTAGAAAAGAAGAAAAAACAAATTTTTAATCATTAAATAGATTATTTTTAGTGACTATTGGAGGAGATGAAGAAGATGTGACCAACATAGAAAATATTTCATATAAGTTTAGCCTTATTTCAAGATTGAAATTAATTACAAAAAATCCATTGTGTATCAATAATTTGGTATTTCATTAAGATTGCATTAGATTGAAAAATATGGATAGGAATAGGTTTTTAGAAATAAATTTAATATACCAAAATATACTTTGATTTTTATTTATTATTACAAACGAGTAACATTAATTAATTTTTTATTATAATTATAAAGTATAAATTGGATTATCAATGTTTTCTAAAAAGACTTTACTAAAATTCTTCTAAAAATCTATTTTTATTATATTTTGGCTAATATCTGCATGTAAATATTTTATTATAGATATTTTGTTATAAAAACCTTATCTAATATCTTATTATAGATACCTTGTTGTTGATACCATGTTGTAGATATCATGTTGTAGATATCTTGTCTATTACCTTGTTTGATACCTTATTGTAGCTATTTTGTTTGATACTTTGATACCTTGATAGATACCTTGAAAGATATGGTTTAGATACCTTGAAAGATATATTGATACATGGTTATACATACCCTATCTAATATCTAGTGGTAGATACTTTATTAAAGATATCTTAAAAAGTACCTTGCTATTGATATCCTCTATAATACCTTGCTGTTGATATCCTGTCTAATACCTTGCTATTGATATCTCGTCCAATACCTTGCTGTTCATATCTTGTCTAATATCTTACTATTTATATCCTATCTAATACCGTGCTGTTGATATCCTATCTAATACCTTGCTGTTGATATCCTATCTAATACCTTGCTGTTGATATCCTATCTAATACCTTGCTGTTGATATCCTATCTAATACCTTGCTATTGATATCTTCAAAGATACATTATTGTAGCTACTACGTTCAACATCTTATTGTAGATACCTTGACCAACACCTTGATATGGATACCCTACAAGATATTCTTTTTGGCTTAGACAACACCTTAACTTGTCAAGATAGTACCTAAACTACCAACAATACATTTTTTAGCTAGGACAACACCTTAACTTGTCAAGAGAATGCCATTATCCACCAACAACACCTTAACTCATCAAAATAGCACCTAAAATCCTCCAATAGCATCTTCTTTTACCAAGACATCACCTTAATTTATCAAGATAGTCCCTAAATCCACTTTATATTAAAAATAAAAGTTAAAAATAGAAGTAAAGTTTTAAAAAGCTAATATAAAAATAAAATTCAAAAGATAAAGAAAGATTAGCAAAAAATTAGGTAAAAAAAAAAGACAAATATAAAAAATATAAAAATATAAAGTTGATTCAAAGTAAAAGATAAATATATTAAAAGCTAAAGTTATAATGAATAAAATTATAAAAGTAAATTTTAACAATTAATGTAATAGTAAAAATAAAATACAAGAAAATTCATTAGAAAATAAAACTTAGAAAAGAAAGATTAAATAAATTCATTAGGAAATCAAAAGATAATTCTAAAACTTTAATGTAAAGTTCCAAAACAAAAAGATAGGAAAATTAACTGAAAAGTAGAAGAAAAAGAGTAGGAAAACAAGAAAAGATTTATTTAAAAAAAACCAGAAAAACTAAAGTAGCAGGAAAAATAGGAATCTAATAAAAGTTAGCAAAAAAGAGAAGGCTAACAAATTTTCTATACATGTATAAATTTATGTCACATAGCCCAAGATTTTGAAAACCTTAGCAAACACATTCATAAAAAAATAAAAAAATAAAAAAATAAATGTTAGCATCAAACATTCCATTTATATTTAAAAGAAAATCTTTAAGTGATATAATTGTTGCTCCAAAGAATTTGTTTTAGAGAATTTGGACACAAATGAGAGCATTCACCTTTAATAGAGAAATGTAATGCAACAAACTCCTGAAACATCTAAGATAAACAAATATTATAAAACAATGTGAAAAATCACATGGAAAAAGAATAAAAAAATAAAAAGACCTCATTTTTTAGGCAATGGGGTAAATTACAATTGACATAGAATATACTAGATAGTAGAGTAGGAATTCAAAAACACGTGAAACCTCTACAGTTCTTCGAAGCGACACAACAGTTCATGTGCAGAATGAGGACAACACAAGTGAATTTGTGTGTGTATAAGTGTAACTTAATCCCCTGGTTGCTCATTTGTCCGCCCCAGTGGACTGGGTTGGTAGGGCTCTCTCTCACCAGGCCATGTTCCTCAAGCCCCTTTACTAACTCATGAGTCGGGTACAACACTCCGATGTGTGGAAAAACAAATATTCAAATAATAAACAAATATAAAGACCACGTTGATGGACAGGACATAGCTCCGGTACAGAAGCACCAGGTGCCTGACAAAGCTGGCAATCAGTACTCGGCTGTACACTGAAGTAAATAGCTCAGTGTTTCTCCTTCATGTGGCCTTCCTTGCCACCAGAATCGAATTACTTATTTCACTTAAGGATAGCTTGACCAAATCCTGACCTCTCTACGGCGGAACTGCCAGGCAAGGCGGTTAATCTCTAGGCAGCACCTTCGGCGTTGCTTGTAAACTCTCAGATTCGTTTCCAAATTTGCTGTGGTGAGGTCAGTACTGTTTAACACATAAAATGATGCCTGTCATCAGTGGCTGAGCCTACAGTGCTGTGGGGTTGCCGAATATCTGATCTTGTTAACACACTCTAAGCCGGATTATACAACCAGGCAGTTGCCAAGTTTGGGGGGAGTTGGGAAAGTGGGTGGTCTTTTACTGACATTGACTATTGACCGCGTACAGCTGTGTACAAACGCTGTGTCGGTTGCTACTTTCTTCACACGTCTAAGTTTAACGCGTGATTTATTCGTTGTTGCAAACTTCCTTCGCTTTCTTTCATTGGAGTTTGTAGAAAAAGAAAAAGAAAATACAAACAAACAAACAAACAAACAAACAATCAATCAGAGGTCTGTGAGGATGTCTCGAAGAGTAACTCCAACCTTACTTATTAACATTCAGCTGCAGACAAAAAATTGTCGCCGCAGCGAGCAGGAATGTTGTAGAGGAACCTGGATCCCGGCGGGGGAGGAATTGTTTTTTAATCTTCATTTTCAAGATCTCCTTGGTCCATCCTCACATTCGCTTATGATTTTGCGACACCTGACAGCCACATGCAAATCAAGAGGGCAAACAACTTTCAGCCATTTATACGTGCAGCGCGCCAACCGCATTGTATGTTTGGCCGTTTCTGTGACTACCCCTAAAAAGCTTGAAAATGGACACAGTTGCAAACGGAGATTTTACTTATTCTCGAGGGAGGGATTCGTCCAAGGGATGATATTCATGACTCCATCGAGTAAAAACACGTGCAGTACCTCTTTTGCCTCTGAATCTCGGTTTCAGGATTCGGAGGCTCATAAATAGCTGCATGATGGCATGGTTTGCATCTATTGCAAGTGGGTTGGACATTATTTGTGACTATGACGTATGCTGACCACATTTTTAAAGTATATTACTATTTTTGAAGCATTTATTTAGATTAAGGACAATCCAGAATGGCAACTGGCATGTGGATGCATCTGCCAAGTAGGAGGTTTTTGAAAGATGCGGGAATACGTCTCCCTGTATTCGAGAGTCGAGCTCGTAACAAGGCTCAAGTCACAGCTCATCACTTAGGAGAGGGACGCATGTCTGAATTTTAAAGTCCTCCAAGACAGCGCATGAATCCTACGACTGTGCTACGATGCTTTATTTTTTAACACATAAACTCCTTCCCGCTAAAAAAAAATCTAAACCAAACCTGGACAGAAAATCAGAACGAGGATCAGTACTGGATCAAATGTGGGGTTTGAATCTGCCAGCTTGCAGATTGCATTTCTCTATTTTTATTTTTCTGTCAATTTTCAGTATTGGCTAAAAGTTCCATGTTGTATTTAAATGCCGCTTTTCCTCTGAACAGTTCCCTGCTTGATCTTTCTTCCTTCTACATGCCGGCTGCGGATCTGGGAGAAACAGAGCTGAAACGACTATGCGGGGACAAGCACAGACACAAAGGTTGGAGCATAAATTTGTGGGCAACGATTTCTCGAATGAAGGGCTGATGTCATTCTGCGTGTTTACTATTGGCGCATGCGAGGTAAACCTCTTACGAAAAATACGTACTAACCTGGTATGATCTCAAGTCAAGGTGCCACCACTAACGATCAGGAGTGTGGTCGTGCGACATGAGACGCAGTTAAAGTGGCTGCACAAACAAAAATCAGAGGTCTGCACTTACAAGCTACTCCCCGAAGTCTAAACCGACCAGCTCCAGAGCCCATTCACCAATGTCACAGGTTCATATTCTTTGTTCATTCTCATGGAGAATATTCCTTCTCCAAACAAACCCAGTAGCTAGTAATTATAGTTGTCCTTCATTGACGGATATCCCTTGCGTGGAGATTCCAGTAACGCGGAAAAGACTACGACTTCTGTCGCCGGTATGAGTTGCACAGCACTGTAAGCTTCGTTCGGCACAGTGCAGGGGTCCCCGTGCACTCAAAAACCTCCTGGATTGCTCTGCCAGTGCTCAAATCATGAGCGCGGAATTCGATCGCTGTGTGGGCGTGGGGCCAGACCCTCGGGGACCAGTTTATTTGCATCGTCGATCAGGTCCACTGAGCGACGCTCGGAACCTCCTCAGCATCCGCCCCAAAGCGCACACTAACTGTTTGATCAAACTCCCGCTGATTCACACAATCAAACCTCTCGCTCAATCGTAACAGTTATTCAACGTGACACTGTAATCGCAGACTTTTCTGAAATCGAGCGACAATCGTTGTCAAGACTTGGAAAGGTTTTAATTGTTTTAAACCATGATTATATGTTATTTTTTTCAGTTCGTAGTACGAAGTTCAGCCAAAAGTATCAAATTCTCATTAACAACACGGGAAACGAGCTTACATATATACATACACTTACATGCTTACTTTACTAACTTGCATAATAAGTTCAATGTTATCATTCTGTTTTAAAATATTTGGCATAAAAATTTGTCTTCAATCAAAAGTTTTCACTTGTTCATGCAATATCTTATTTACACCAATTCTCCAGCATAGAGTACTGCTGTTTTGAATTTCTAGTAAAATCATAAGATTTTCATCTGAAAACAAATGACAATGTGCCATTCATCACAGTACTGTATCGTCGTACGAGCTTTCCAAAAGAGATGGACAGATTGGGTGAAAAATAGATTGATAGACGGATTAATAGACAGATTGTATGATGCGAGAGTTAGGAGGAGAAAAGGAATGGATTCGTCTCTATAACGAGCAATTCCAGCCCACGCTAGCAACAGAAACCAGGACGATCTGTTGATCGAGGCAACCGCCACGCGTGATGTCGACAGGCAATCGCTTCAGAACCCCGCCGCTCGTCTTCTCCTGTCGCCGTCTACGCTGGGTCCCACCTTTCCTCTCTCAGGATGAATCTTCCCTTCGTTTTGCGAATGCCAGATCTGTCTTGAGGCCAACAATGACAAAGGGATACGAGACATGGAGGGGATCAAGGTGCAACTACAGTGTTCCATGCCACAATTGGGATGCAGCACCAGGGAAACCCACGAAAGGAGTTTCCAGAATCAGGGTCAAATAACCTAGTTACTCAGCTAACTAGCAAGCTAGTTGTCTGAGGCGAGCATCATGATCAGGTTGTCCACTTCATTCTAGAAGGAAGAGGAGGAGGAGGAGGCAGCTGGTGAAGTAACTGTTGTGGCAACCTCAGTAACAAGACAGTGGCAAAGCTGGGACACACAATTGCTGAGGTGGAGGGGGGCAAGAGTGACATGGGAGAGGAAGGAACGAGAGGAAAGAGAGCTAGTTTCCCGCGTCGTAATAATCGCCGTGTGGGCCAAATTTGTGCAGACGCAAGAATTGTGGGTGGGATTCGAAGGCTTTTGGTATCAAGGTCAACATCCAATGGAGGAAGGCACACATACTCACACTCACCCCCAAACTCTCGCGCACACACACCCTCAGGTACACATTTTCACACTGACAGACCCACCCCCCTGCAATCAGCAACAGTCCAGTCGGTGTCAGCAGTGAAGCGGTGCCGCTCGGCGACGACGATCCCGCACCAACAAGTCCACGCCTCCGCCATGGAATGTTCGGGGTAGTCGCGCGGGCAGACAAACGGGCAGACAAACGGGCAGACAAACGGGCTGCCGTGCGGGCAGCTCAAACCACGTCTGGTCCATTGTTTATTTCTTTGCTATTATTTACAATGTACTGTTGAAATTCTACTGTATGGATTTCGCTCATTTCTGGAGGGACTATATATATATATATATATATATATATATATAAGTGTGTGTGTATTTATTGTGAAACTTTAAACATGGTAAAAATTAAAAATGTTATGGGGGCTGGTTGTAAGAATGAATGAAATCATTTAATATAGTGTGTTAATATGTGTTTTTTTTTATGTCTTTTTTTTTAAAAAAATCTGGACTTCGTGAATTATGAGTATATGAATTTACTAAAATGAAAACTGTATTTATTCAAAATGCAAAATTACAACGTGTTTGTTGTTAAAGAATGGGACACTTGGGAGCTTTAATTGTTGATGTGTACAAATGTGTAATAGAGATGTTCAGATGATATTATTTACATTTTATAATTACTAAATAGTTACTTTAACATTTATGTTATTATTCAAAATGTAAACTTTACAATAGGTTTTGTAGAGAGAAGTGTTATAATATAAAAAATATATAAACTTGATTGAACAATTACAACTTAACAAAAAAATATACCGATAGATTTTTAAAAAAATACATAAATTATTCTAATAATTTTATGGTTTCTTTTTAAAAATAAACATTTTATTTACTTATTTATTTATGTTATACCTCAAATCTAGAATTAAGTTTATTTATTTATTTATTTTTGTTGAAAAGTTGAATTTAATTGTTATAGAAAATGGAAAGAAGAAGAAGAAGAAGAAAGTAATAAGCATGCTGTTTTTTTTTTTTTTTTTTTTTTTTTTTCAACTTTCTATTTTGACCATCCACAATAGATAAAATGAAACCTCATATTTTGTAACATTTCAAGGAACACCATTCTAAATACAATGAATGACAAGAAACTAGCCTCACAAGTGCTTCCTACTCCATCAATTTTCTAATCTATCATCAAAAATCATTTGTCCAATGACTCCTTCATGCATAGTACAAAGCCACAACCATGATAACTCTCCCAACTTGTACCTGACCCCATTCCATATTCCCATCCAGAACAAAACTTTACAAATCTATACTCTACTCTCCACACAACAACAAAAAAAAATACACTATAATGAATCATAATAGTCAAAGGAACGTATGCTGGGTTTTTCAAAGCATGTACACACAAAAACTAAACCACACTAAAGAAGGAGATTCAGGAGATAGCAAGCAAGATTCTAGATAATGAAACAGTGTGGGATCTCCACATCACAACACATAAAAATACACAAAACTCTGCTCACCCCAAGGGAAATTCTCGCCTTGTTAGAGGAAAAAGGGAAAGTTTTAGGGCTTCGAGTCGTTTTAGGGTTTGTTCGTGCGGGTGAGTGGAGGGAACGGCGATGGCTGACTCTACAGACACTCACACCGCCTGTCCCCGCCTCGCCCCACCTCGCCCCGCTCCGCCCTAATGATGGGGGGGTCTGCATGGCGAGAGAGAGAGCTAGTGGCGCACGTAGCAGCGAAAGGAATTGTTGTTTATACCCATCGACATGCATTGGTGAGAATGTGTGTTGTTTTTTTTTTAGAAAGGTCCGGATTGCTGACCAGTTCTCTGGAACTGGTCAGTCCGCTGGAACTGACGATGGTGGTGGTGGCAGGGAGAGAGAAGCAGAAAGCAAGGGCCTCAGCGAGGGGGCGACATGGGGCGGGGGAAGGGGCGCCATACTACAGTTGTTGAACCCCTAACTGGAGATATTGTTCAGTTTCCAAACTGGGTTCAGGGACCATCCAGGTAAAAAGTACAGTAGGGGATTTATTAAAAAAACGAATATAAACAAAAATTCTTGTGTATTTTCGTGGTCCTGAAGCTCCCGGTAACCATGGATTTGGTGATGTCATGTGGCGGGGCGCAGTCAGTCGGCGATTGCGCTCCAGAGATGTAGCTCCCTGCTGCTGCCGCTGTTTCGGGAAGGGCTGCTTGGAGGTGTTTCCTCCGCTCGGCCGTGCCTCGTGGGCAGACCTGCTGGACCGGGACTGTTTCGTCATCGGAATCCCTTCCCCCATCCTGTCCCCCGTCGCATTCCCGCCTCTCACTTTCTCTCTCTCTCTTGCCAGTGCGCCGCTTCTCCCCTCCAGGTGTGCATCCAATTGCCGTCCCTGTTCACAATCACTGCACCCCATTAGTTCCCATCGCAATCCCAGAATATAACACAAACGGACCAATCGAGAGGATATTATTCCTTTTCTGAAACCTAGAATTTGATGCATCAAATTCGATTGCGATTGAGACGTGGACAGATGACACGATGGAGAGACTCATTTGGTTCAGATTAATAGATTGTGGTGTAGTTTGTTGTCAAAAAGACCAGAAAGTAGCAATGCTAGATGTAAGAGACTCCATCACGTGGAACTTAACTCTCCTTCCTATGATAAAGATCACACACCCAGTCTTAGAGCCTCAAGTTGAATCATGGAGCTTCACTGAAATTATCTATGAAGTAATTCATTAATCAGTAAAGAGGTTTTAATGTTTTGAAAAAAAAAAAAAAAAACGAAAGAAAGAAAGAAAGCGATTGCAATTACTCCGAACTCTCAGCATTGTAAGGTTCGTACACGGTGGTTGTCCTCCTCTCTGCTTCCAGATCCGGCCACAGCAAGATTCCTGGAAGAAAAATGTAGGTGACCAGATTTTTTGGAAAGGCTTTCCTACGCGTGAAGCTTGAATTTGAACCAGGTAAGAGAAACAGTCATAATGTTCAGCAGCAAAATGTGCGACTCAAACTGGATTATTACCATTAAAAAAGGAAGATCCTCGACCCAGAAAGATTTTCATACAAAAGAACACAGATCTCCGGGAAGGGTGCAGAGGCTGACTCAAAGTACACCTCTTTCCGTAGATTCGAATGGTGATTTTTCTTCACAGATCGGGTGTAGCCAATTAGGCAATCAGCGTAAGGGGCCACGGAGGCGGTGGAGCAATGCGAGAGTGGCCGTTCCCCAAAGCGAACGAGCCAGGGCTTCAGGGGCCGAGGTCCCTCACGTCAGGCACGGAGGAGCTGCGGGGGCCCTCCTGTAGAGTGACGCCGATGGCTCTGGCTGACGCGGATATAAGCCCAAGTCAAGCCGAGCTTAGCCCCAGATCCCAAAGCATCAAAATACAGACAGTTCCTTCGCAGCAAGTGCATTTGCGCTTTCTGTCTCTCCGTCAGCCTAGTCTTGCCTGATCCGTCCAGCTGAAGAAGCAATCTTTCCCTTCTGGAGTTAAACACTCGTCTCGAAACTGCACAGTCGTCGTGCACTGCCATCTCTTAGCTGTAGCTTTGCGGGGTGTTCTCGAGCTTGGCATCCTCCTCTTTCGGGTCTCTCGGATGGTCTGCAAGCCGTAAGGAGTTGCCGTGTTGAAAAGTTGTCGTCATTGCGCAACGCCGAACTGAATGAGTGCGTTTTGTTTGTAGATTCCTATGCGCGTCTGAGAGTGGGGTGAGCGGTAAGTATTGCTTTGAAAGGGTGTGTGGGCGTAGGAAGTGTAACTTGTTTGCCGAGGTTGATAGGAGTGATTATAGTGTGGAGGATTGCGTTCTCGACATTTGTCTCGTAGTAGTCATCTGAGGTCTCAGTGAAGCTGCGCTTGTAGAGGTCAACGGGACTTACTGAGAAAGCAGCTCTGGCGTCTTATCAAGCGGATTTTTCAAGCGCCTCATGTGCACGTGCACCAAGCCTGCATGTCGCAATTACATGCCTGCAACAATTTGAAGGCGAGGATTTGAAACCTTACTGCACTGTTTGTTGTTTTTAAGGGTGTAGAATAATGAAGGTGTGGTTTCAGATTGGCGTGATATATAACTCCTAGAGGACTAGAGCGAAGTCTCAAGTGTGGGAAAAGTCTGGTATTACTAGTGTGTTCATGGAATGTGAAGGTTAAGACCTTTCACGGTTTGGCTCCACCTCCCTCTCTACTAATTGAACCTAGTTTTGCCGGCTGTAAAACGTAACCAGTCCCATTAGAAGGCAAATGTGTCCCTCCCACGAAGAGAAGTAATCATAGTGCTTCTGTCTATAGCACATTTTGGAAATCTCACCTCATCTGCACAATTCATTAGATTCAGAAATAAGTCATGGATTCTTGTGGAATTTCTTTCTGACCCTGTTATCATCTTCGTTTTGTGCAGTGAGATTGACAGCATGCCTGAGAGAGACGGTTCGAAGTACTACCAGACCCTGAATGGAGTGGTGACATTGAATGCTGGAGTTCTATGACCCAGCTGATTGTTCTAAACATTTCAAGCCTGCAATCTTCAGATCTGTAGAGAAGCTTGAGCCTGTTGTCACAGGCAAAGGCAGTACCTTGACCAGAGTGAAATTGGAATTGTGACTCACTCAGTGAGTTTCTGCAACATTAGCGCGCGATAAATATGCCTGACTTTGGACAGCACGCCCACTTCCGAGACGTCGACACCCAGCTTCTGCAGCGCAGTGGACCTCAAGGGTGGGCTCAATGTGTATGCGGATCTGGCATCCAGTCGGAGCTCACCGGTAGGTGCTACAATTGCTACTTCCCTATCACCCACGACGTGAAACCTGTGGAAAAACCAGCATCAGTATCCGATGATCTTTGGGATTTGGTGGATTTTTGCCAACCACCTGTACCCGTACCGACAATTGCCATGGCTGAGGTTGATTCGGTCACTAGTCCATTCGAACAGCCATTGAAGGCAGAGGCCGGACCCCACTCCGATTCACCGCTAAGAGTTACTTCCTCGCCATACATCAAGCCTTTGCCTCAAAGGCGCAGGCCTCCTAAAGGCTCCAAAACTAGATCACAAGGATACAAGGGCGTTCGACAGCGCAAAGGTGTTCGCGGATACCTTGTGGAGATTAGGCCTTCCAAGTGGAAGAAAACAATTTGGCTGGGGACCTATAACACTGATACTGAAGCAGCCGCAGCATATGACGCAGGGGTCTTCTACACCAACAAGAAGACCAAGTTTAATTTCCCACATCTGAAGGGAACATTCCCTTCATTGCCTTCCAAGCTGAAACTCGATGTTCCCGGGCACTCCGAAGAGATCAAGATGTTCGTTCAGCGAGAAGCTAAAGAGGCGGCTCGCAAGGTCACGTGCCTGACATCCGAGGTCAACCAGGAGCCGTCTGTTGCGGTCGCTGCCCCAGCCGTTGCACCAAGCAGCAGCACCTCGTCGTCCAGCGTCGAATCCTCGGTTGAGCTGGACGCTGCACTTACCATGCCCCCTCTAGACTTCTACTCATCATGGGAAGATGAGCTGTTTTGGGGACAGTGCTCAAGTGGCTACCCCACATTCAACCTCATCCTAGAGGGCTTCGATATGAAGCAGGACATAGATATGTCAATTTAGCTAGTGATGATCACTGAGCACGATGGGGTCCGTTGATCGAAGTCCTCACAAGAGTACTCCTGTCGAAACTAGCCGGCCTGTCGTGATGTTTGTACACATACGTAGTTTTTAGGATTACAGGACTCGGTGCGTGCACCATTTTAGCACATCATGTGCAAACTATATAGCTGACACCGAGTCTAGAGCGGACTAACATGTTTCTCTGACATCTTACATGAAGTATCAACGATGCCGAGGCAATTGGTCTCTGCATTTTGGTTGTACTCCGGACTCCAAATCTGCATATGCATGGTTGCTGCTGCGTTCTTGCGGCATCATGTCTCGAAACGACATAGTTTCATTTTTTCTACCATCAATACTCGTTCTTCACCAACAAATTTCCGGAGAACTGGACTCGTGATCCTTCGCAGTCATCTGTAACTTCAGTGTTCGGTCAGGTTTTATTCCGTCTCTGAGCAAGTTGCAGCAACGTTATCTGATCTCCACTTCGATTTGTTCCCTCATGAGCCTGTTGAATGGGCTGTGGAAACTGTCGCAGATGATGTTGCATATGTAGACATTGGATTTGCGCAGCTAAGCAGATTGGCTTACGTTTCCTGGCTCCACTGGATTCCGTGGAAGACGACTTAAGCCACTGATCTGATGTGATCGATTCTATTTTTCCAATAGTCGATAAGTGATAGCTTAAGTTTTTCACCCAGTGACTGAGCTTCTGGGCGTCTGTCCTACATAGAAGGAACTGTAACCATGTTTATTGTATATATAGAGAGAGAGACGTGTACACACACACATATCTAAATAAACAGAAATTTGTTGATGCTGATGAGTGCTGTTCAGTCGATTTGCACTACGTTCATTAAGTCATGAAACAAAGAATTTGAAGATGGGTAAGCAAACACTGCAAAACTGCTGCACAGCAACAAGCATCATGGAATGGTCTTATTTCATTGACGAGTTTTAGAGTACTTTATGAGATTCACTAAGTTCTGTACGAGACAAAAGAGTTTCTTGTCTGGAATGATTTCTGAAATCCTATCTTATATTATCTTGTCTTGATGTGAATCTTTTGCTTGAGGTATACATGTTTCAGATGGATTTCTATATATATATATATATATATATACAGCTATTACTAACTTCTTCTTTTTTGAAAATAAAGTGAAAAAAAACATAATAGTTTTTTAACTTATGAGCTTTTATAATAAAATGAATTTGTAGATGATTTACTGTAATTTATTGTAATTGAAATTATGTGTATGAATAAGTATTGCATTGTATTTTAAACATGAGTTAAGTTTGTTTAATTTTTTTTATATTAATATTTATATTCTTTTAATATAAATATAAGATTGTATGACATCATTAAAATTAATATATTTTATATCCACTGCAATTACTTTTAAATAAATTTATTCATAAACGGTTCTTTAAAAAAATTGTAAAAAATAATTTTCTACTATTATTGTTAAAAATATTACTTATATTTCAAAAAATTGATGATATTTTAATATTTTTCTACCTAAAAACTCTTATAAATATATCATCTTGTGTATTTTTATTATTCAGAAAACAATTCATTAGTGCTACTGATTTATTTATTTCTTAAATTATATATTTATATATATATATATATATATCGATGATATCACACAGACAATCAATTCTATCATAGCTAAGATTCTTGCATTTTCTTTATTAAGCTTTCTAAAGCTAATTTTATATATATATATATATATATATTTTATGTTTATTTCTTTTTATTTCTTTCATTGGTCTTACTATTCATGAAAAAAAGAATTTTTGGCAAAGTAATCCAAATCTACAATTTTTCTTTCCAATATTTAAATTCTTGTTGCAAACTGGTTATAAATTCTTGCCATAAAAATCCACAACAATCCATATAAGACTTCATCTTTTTACTAAACATCAACATTGTATTAAAACAAATTAGAAGTAAAGAAACTTCAAACATGTTCTAAGTAAATTTAAAACTTTTTACAAATGAATGTCTTATGGTTTAAATTACTTATCTATTAAATCAAATTAAAAACCACATAAGTTATTATCATATAAAAAGTTTACATTAAATGCTCATATTTATAATAAAAAATTATATTAAATAGAATAATTTATAAGACCAATTAATTAAAATTCTTCTAAATAGTTGAAAATAGATAGTTAGAAAAGAATAAAATATGAAATTAAATTGAAGTAACCAATCTTTTAGATGTAGTATAAATTACTTGCTAAGAATCAACATGCCAATATTCTTTTACAAACTATCTAGATTTATAAGGTCCATTTAAAATTAAGAATTACACATATATAATTTGGAATTTTGTTAGAATGGTAAAATATTTTTAGATTTATTTAATAGATATTAGTTATTCATTGAGGTCTTTTTAAAGCAACAAATTTTATCTACTACATCAAAAAAAAACTATTGATTGTCAAACTTTATGTTATTTATATATGTTTCAAGTACATTATTTGTTCCAAAAGCTTAAAACATATTGCAAAATGCTTGTGCCCTATCCAAACAACCTTTTGATAGCAGTAAGAATAAAATCAGAAATAAAATTATTCTTTTTATATACCTACTTTTTTTAATATTAAAAAATAATAGTATCTCATATAATTTTGTCATCAACAAATAGTCCAGTATTGTAGATAATAAGGGGCCCTTACAGCAAAGTCAAGTTTTTTATATATTTAATTACACACATAACCAAGTAATAAAAAAATAAAAAATTCTACTATATAAGTACTAAATAACAATTGAATCTTTGAAAGTTTTTATAACACTATTAGCTAAAATATTTATAATTAAAGACTACATTCTAGCTATATTAATTTTTATAAGATATATATATATATATATATATATATATATATTTTATCTTTTCTTTCATTATCTCTTCCTAGGATTTAAATGCTATGCATCCTAACATTATGCATCCAAATCCCCTCTTCTCTTTTGTAAATAGTATCCATTTTAATATTTTATAAAATAGACATATATATATTTTGTTTGAAAAGATTTAGAACTTTAACACTTTTAAAAATATCTTTGTTCATATTAATTTTTTTATAAATATTTATAATAATATTAATATGAATAAAGATATTATTAATATAAATTTATCAAAATAGATTTTTGATTATTTTCTTTAAATAATTTACTTATTTAATATAAAAGTAATAAATTTTAAATAATAAAATGACTTTCTTAAATACAATATCAAATTTAATCATGATGTAGTATATTAAAATATAATATAATTATAATTTAAGATTCAAATATATAAATTAAAAAAAAAATTACTAAATATTATTTTTATTGCAAAAGAATTTAAGCTATGAATAAACTAATTAATTTTGATTTATAAATTTTTATGAAAAAAATATAAAATATAAAAAATGTCAAAAGCTTAAATAAGATTTTTAAAGATTGTCAACATTTGATCTTAATCATGTTTAACTTTTACAAGTTATTAAAAGTTTAAGTTTTATTTTAAAATAAATTTTATATTTAATAAATTTTTTATTCTATTTTAATATATTTAAATTCTATATAAAAATAGATTATCAAACTCTTGAAATACCATCTACTAAATATGAGACATTGTATATCTATTGGCTAAAAGCAATACATTATGTCATATTAAATTAAAATATGTTAATATAATATTTTTTTATATATATAACTACATACTTTATAAAATCAATATTAAAGGATTTTTTTATTTTTAAAATATTTAAAAAACTAAATTCTAATCTTAGATAGAAGCCAAAACCAAATTTATGACTAGATTTGATTTTCATAATTTTTTACCACAAATTATCTAAAACTCTTTAAGCAACAAGCTTAAACCAATGCATTGACACAAATAAATAGATTATTTTTTTCTAATTCTTTTATTTTTGTACTAATATATATATATATATATACAAAAATGACATGTAGTGACGCAGGGGGTTGTGGTGGCATTAGCAACACCCTAGAAATATATATACATATATATACTTTCATTTGATGCAGTGACACATCAGCGGAAAAACCCCATACTAATGACACAATTTTAATTTCTTAAAACCTAACCTGGTTGCTTGAGCAGCTGGAGGCTTCTGGTGGTGAATCTGAAGCGTTCAGGTCTTGAATGCTGCCGCTAGAACTTCAGCTCGAATATCTCATGACGACATTCTAAGAGCTGATGCCAATCGGCATTCTCATATCTCGTTTTTCGCAACAGCAACGGCGTTGAGAGTCGAAAGTAAAGCATGATCCCTCAATTGGGTTGAGAGTCTTTGATCAAGCTCGAGATGACCCGAACCGTTACCATTTCCACATCTCCGTAGGTTTTCTTTGGCATCCGGGTCCTGGATGTGAGCGATTCGACCTTGAATGTCAAGAGAACGCCGAGGTCAATCGAACACTCCGATGAGTTGTGTTGTTGCTCACAACTGGAACTGCACTCCACAACATGAAGAAAGCGGACCCAGTTCGAACATTCAAAACCGACACGCTCTGCGAACAGTGCTTTCCAATGTCGAACAAACACCCAAAAGACTTGTTAAAACACATGTAAAAAGACTAAACCTCAAATCGTTCGTTAGACACAACCCTGCTCATGTGAAACAGCGATACTTGAACATACCGAATCATTCATCATGTTCAAATCATAATAATAGAGCATATACCTCAAGATTGCCACAGTAGAATATCACGGTTGCTAGCAAACTGTGCAGCATGTGGCATAGTAACACAATTATGGTCGACACTTTAGTGGCGACGGATGGTCTATGGCTTGGGGGACCAGATTCTTGAGATGGGCCGACCAGTCATGTTATTCACAGGAAGCAGTCATGAAAATCTGGAGGTTTTGGGATCCATCGTACGTTACGACTGCTGTGCTGCGGGAAGGGATTTTGTTCACTTAAATACTCAAGTAATAAGGTGGGCGTGAAAACCCCCCCCCCCCCCCCCCTCTTCTTCTTTGCGTATGTATAACGACGACCAAACCATCATTAGAAAATCACATCAGCGCGACAACCCATTTGCATGAAATTGAGAAGTTATCTTTATGTCCACTGATGCATCTGCTAACCTCTTCAAACATCATGCCAAAGAACAATGTTCACCCACTTTCCTCTGCTTGTTCTAACTTTCAATTCTAACAAGGAGTCCTGCCTGATCCTACACTAGGATGAAGATAAGCTCCACAAAAATATATTAAAAAAAAGAACTAATCCTAACCTACATGCGAAGTCTCCCAAATCGTAATCACAGCCTAGACTGCAAGAGACATCTACATCCTCTAATCGATCTTCACCGAAGAGAACAGGAAGTGCACGAAGTAGAAAGACGTCAGGAATCCCACTGTACCCGTCGCTAACATGATCGCGATCACCATCAGCAGCGAGTATCCCACGTACAGAGCCGCAGACACCGGTCCAGCCAGGCTGTGCAAGTCGAACACCAGGTAGTTAATAGAGTACAGGAACACGTACAACGCCACCGACCCCGATGCGAAGAACGACTTCCACCACCACCGATGGTCCTCTACGCACAGGTGCATGTACGTCAGCACCACCGACACTTCAGCGCACACAATCACCAGAAGGATCAACACCACAAATAGAAATCCGAACACGTAATACACGCGTCCCATCCAGATGCTCGACATGATGAAGAACAGCTCGATGAACAGGGTTCCGAATGGCAACGTGCCCGCGCCCAGCACCAGCAGCCATGAAGGATACCGCTGCGGTGGGATCTCTCGCGGGATCTGGTTCGTTCGCACCGGGAACGAGATCGGCTCCGCCTTCGCACCTAGGTACCCTCCCAGCAGCGTCAACGGCACCGAAATGGTGAACCACAACAACAGCAGCACAAAATACAGAGAGATGGGGATGGCACCCGTGCTGTCACGTGACCACAAGAGGAAGTTCAGCACTGTCATGATTGTGAATGCGATTCCGGGGAAGAAACACGCCGTCTTCCACGCGATAGGTCTCCACTCGTCCCTCACGCCCTTCAGGGTGCACCACATTCGCGAAGCTACGTACCCGGCGATGATGCCCAAAAACAAGTACAACAGCACCATGCCTGTCAGCAGCATTCCTCGCGAGGCAGGGGACATGAATCCCATCGCAGCGAACAGAATCGTCACCACGGCCATTCCCAGGATCTGGACACCATCCCCAACTACCACGCACAGCAATTGTGGGTTTTCGGGTGCACGGAACACGTCACCCACGACAAGCTTCCATCCTGATAGCTCCTCGTTCATCTGCGCTTGTGCCTCCTTGTCCAGCTCCTCGTATTTCGTCAGATCCCTCCGCACAGTTCTCAGGAAAATCACAAACACGATTCCAGCAAGGAACGAAATGACCATCAGCGAGTTCAAAATGGAGAACCAGTGCACACGCGCCCCCTCCATCTTCAGGTATGCATCCCACCTGCTCGGCCAGCGGATATCGCTGTCCTCAAACACGACGCTGTATGAGTACACGATCTCCTCCCCCACCTTGATGACCTGGTGAAGTTTTTTGTGGCCGCAATCCGAGGCAGGGAGCAGCTCTTGGTATTTCAGGTCTTTCGCGGCCTTGGCATCGCGGATGACGCTGCAAGGGGCGACTTCAAATCCGACCACCATGTATGATCCAGTCAAGTTCTGCATCGTCGCAGCAGGCAAGGCGTCCAAGCCCTCCCCGGTCCCTAAGACTGCCCCCGATGCAGAGTCCTTGTCATAAGGGTGCACGAAGACCTTGAACTCCAAGTGGTTGTAAATGTAATGCTCCGGCTTGTCATCAAACTTGAACCCAATTGGTGACCAAGTCCACCGAAACCGACTGTTCAGATCCTTGGCCGGTGTGAGCCTCGTCACAGGCAAGTTATCCAAGATCAAGTGCACCTGGTAGAGGTCATCGATCCTCTGACTAAAATGCTTCACGTCGTTCTCGGTCAGGGGAGGCGCCACGCACGCCAGCAAATCCCTCTGGTCCACCTTCATCTGGAACTTATACGGGGAATTCTCAATCTGGTCACCCATCAGCATCTCCCCAATGTTCTCCGCCATTTTCTGAATACCTTCAGGGGGCTTGCAGAAAGGAAGGCTGTAATACGAGTACGGCAGCTCCGTCTCGATGGAAGTGATAGAATTAACCTTCACCTCCAGCTTCTCCCCTTTCTTATACGGATGCAAGTAAGTCCCAGGTAAGTAGAACGCCTCCACAGGGGAAAACAACAAAACCAAGCACAAAACCAACGAAACACCAACGCGCGCCTTCAAATCCATAGCTCCTCCTCCCCTGATCTGCTTCACTACGCCCCGGTTAGGGTTGGAAGACACCATGGCCGATTCTCCGCCACCTCGCGCCATGATGCGAGACGGTTCCACAGCACAGCGATACCAACAACAACAACAACCCTACAGAAGAGGAAAAAGAAGAAGAAGGGAGAGGAGAAATGCGGGAGGGAGGGGGGGGGCACGACAAGACCATGCAGCAAGGGGGCAGAAGCACGGACCCGACCGAGCTCGCAAGCTGTGAGCACCACAGTGTGAGCACAGCTCTTGCATCGAGGTGGCCATCTAGGTGTCGATCGAGGTGTCGTCTCTTTTTCGAGATCCCGCTTGGGCCCTGCTGACTTGGCCAATAGCCTTGACCATGGGCTCTATATAGTTTATTTTACACATATATATTATACAATATAGTCTTCTTTAAAGTAAATGCAATCTTCTTTAAAATAATAAACATCGTGCCACATACTTGAAAACACAATAAATAATGGTAATAATAATAATAATAATTCAAGTTTTTGTATATTACAAAAAAAAGATATAAATATGAATTTTTTGAAAAAAGTTAACAGAATTTATTGATTTTGTAACAGAAACTTAGATTTTTATATAAGATAAAACTATATATTTTAATTTATATTTAAGAACTACAACTTCTTACATGTAAACAACAACAACAACATATTTGATAATTTGTTAGATAATCTCAATATCTCAATATGTAGATGATTATATTCTTGATTTTGATTCTAGATATGATTGGATTTTAAATAAATAATACATTAAATTAAAAAAATATTTTCTATAGTTACTATTTCTGATATAATTAGTTATTAATTAATAGTACAAAAGATTTTAAAAAATATATCATGAATGTCAATATAATTATTTTTGTAAAATTTCAATATGTGTAAGTAGAAGTAACATATTTGTAGAAAAGCACAATGATATTGAATAGATTTTGATAAAGTAATTGATTATGGTATTGTGTTAATTTTATTGTTATAAAAATTAAAAAATCAAAGTGAATGTGGAGAATATTATGCTAATTACTAATTAGATTATAATTTTAATTTTTTATGGAGAGACTACTAGATTTTTATTTTTTTAATATATATATATATATATATATATATATATATAATTTTTTAAATTTATAAAAATTAGAATAAGATAGCAACAAAATATCCTCTTTGTTAAAAAATTAAAAAATCTACAAAATAATTATGTTTAGAATTTAAAAATTATAGATAGTGTTTATAAAAATATTTTTTTGTAAATTTAAATTTTGTATAAATTAAAAAAATCACTAGAATAATAATAATAATAATAATAATAGCACCAATATCTACAATATAAGAATTAATGAGAGTGATATTAAATAAATTAATTAAATTTTTATGAACTTTTTATTTGATATTTGTTTGTAATTTAAAAAAAGAAGGAAATATATATATATATATATATATATATATACTAGTAAAATCAGTATCAAAAGCAATAAAAAGAAGAATGATAAAAAGATATATTATTTTGTGTAATGACTTTGTATACAATTATGTTCATGGTCCCTAATACTTCCTTCTATCTTTTTCTTCCAACACTACTATTAACAAATAATATAGGTGAAAATAAATTAAAAACTAAAAATTAATCAACAAATATAAGAAAAAAAAAAATTACAATAAAAAAAATCGAATATATTCAAACAAACTAAGGATTCTTTTGTTTCTTTTTTAAAAAATATAAATATAAATAATTATATTTATATTTATATTTATATTTTTTAATCCATTATGTATTTTATAATTTAACTTTAGATATTTGTCAATCCTTTTGTTTTATTTTGTTTCAATTATAATTTTTCAAAGTATTAATTAGATTTTAAAGAATACATATGTATGTGTGCAATGGTGGTGCTTCTTCAACTTTGCTTTAGAAGAAAGTTCATTCTTTCTCTCCACATCTTTTTATATTTTTTACTTTCTCTTTAATTTGTCCCATAAGACAGTTATCCATACTCTTAGGCACGACCTTTTTTTTTTTAGGCATACTTAAGATAATAGATTTTTGAACAAAATTCCAATATCATGGCATATTGTTTATTTCTTACCAATCTGGCAACTCTACATAAGTTAGTACTAAATAAAATAATTTTATTGGACAATATTTGAAGAGAATGTTAGAAATAAATTATAAATGAAATATATTCTTAATCTTTTAATTTTAAAACTATCCAAGAAAAAACCTACAAAAAAAAATAGAATTAGAAATGATAATTTAATAACAATATGTAATTTTAAAAATGTTGCACCATGACTTTTTCATCTTCTAAAACATTTATAGTTATACTTACATATATTATATTATTAGTATATATATATATATATATATATATATATGTTTATAAAAGAAATATATTTTAAAAATTATATACATAAAAAATCTTTGTATAATTATGAAATACTATTAAAAAAATGTAAAATGCAACTATATAAATTTTATAGTTTTGATTTGTGGTGTAGTTTAAAGTCTAGTTTGTATTAAAAAAATAAAAATTCCTGAACATATGTAATATATATACACATACTTTTATTAATCAAATAATCAAATAGTTTGTTAACAATGTTTTGAAAATATCACCTTTGTAAACAAACTATACACTTTATTTTTGAAAAAATCTTGATTTGATCGTTTTTGTAATAGTTATAACATATGATACCTTTATTAATGTTTTAGGATAATTGATCTCAAAAAATCAATTATCTTACTGGTAAAATCATTTTTATTTCAAGTTTTATAGTTTTTTTATGTTCTTTCATTTTTGTAATTTTTGTAAATCAAATAAATATGCTTCAAAATATATCTCAACTATATCCTAATATTCAGATACTTGCTAAACAACTGAAACTAATGTTAACCTGAAGTAGGTATTCTCTAAATATTAATAGGAAACAGCTTTGAAGCTTACGGTACACCTGCCTCCTGCTTCTTTTAGTGACGCGCTGTGTATTAGATTAGCTTCCACGTTGTTTAGTTTAACTAGATGGGTTAACCACTTGCTAACCCACCTTGCTAAACAAAATGTAAGAACAGATTGTTAGATCAGATTGAAGATATGCTAGGTGGGTCAACAAGTTGTTTAGCAAGGTGGGATACCAAGGTACATCAGACAAGACGAGCAGAGTGAAGCGGAGATTTCCTATTGCATACATAGCTCACTGTTCCTAGTATCATTCCACAGGTTTCGTCTGCGCAGAGATCGTTGCACTAAGGTCTTTCGATGACCTGCCAGAGTCTAGTGATTATGTGAAAGTTCACATAATGCAAGTTTCTTTCACATAATGCAAGTTCAGCATTATGTGAAAGAAAACATACTAAGTACACTGTGGAACCTGAGAATCTTGACGTACAATCCATTGCATCGTCAAAAACGTTTTACAGTTTGAGGAACGCACCAGAAGTACGGTGTAACTGAGAACCCTTGTTCAAGAGTCAAAGATAGAATTGCTCAAACACATGCTAATAGCTTGTGCCAATTGCGAAGCCTGCAGGCAATTTAACCATGGCTGTCAGGACTTTCCACAAACATGGTAGCTGAACGGTTCTATACACGTTGCAGTGGCTCGCACTTTGAACACAACTATACAACTGTGACTCTACAGTCTGTTTGGTGGATAAAGCTCCGTAAAAGAACCTTCGAAAACAAGCAGGGGTAGGATTTGTGGACACCTAATTCGATACATCCAACGTCAGAGTTCTCACAGGTTTTCATTGGGGGTTTAAAATGCTGCGTCATTAACATGACGAGGATATGAAATGAAATCACCTCTTGTTTGGTCTTTCGGCAATCGATACCATGCTTTATCCTGCGCTTCAGAAACGTCCCTGAACCACGAAGACCTGCAATCGTGAAGGATCTCAAAACAGTCATGTAAGCATCTCAAAACCATTGTCACCAAAGTAACCTGAGGGACTTGTTATGTACTTGAGAAACGTTCTTCCTTGCTAGCAGATGTTCTTACTGCTGAAAATATTTTCACAAGGGTGAGTGAATCTTTCTGTGATCTAATTATGTTTATATTTCTGTGGATAGCTGACTTGAAATTTACACCGAATTATTCAATTATAGGAAGACTCTGCACCATAGCATTCATAATAGAGACTCCCACTCCGCGTGTTCACAATCAAACTAAATCAGTTTTCACGCACATACTTATTGTTAACAACAATCACATGCAAAATAGTTGAAGCATCGACATTCAGAATGTGAACTAGAACTGGAGAGTAATCAGTAGGCATGTGTACCTCAGTGGCTGAATAAACATGTCCTAATAGAAGGCGTTTCGTATGCCAATCTGTGTCAATAGATCAACTGCCCGCTGCATGCCAAATATCGTCCATAAGAATCGCTCTTTGCTTCAACGCCGTCGCAGAATTCATTGGATGTGTCTGCAAGGGAAGTAACGAAGCGAATTAAAGTGAGAGGTGGGACGAATTAAAGAAAAACGTATGCAACGAAGTGAGTGCAGACAGAAACCGAAATTTGAAGCCAGACTATCTAAGATAACAAATCTATGAGAATGTTCAAAGAGAGACCACTTCGAGAGAAAAGGATCTGCATTTGTAAACGTAGACGCACAATCTGTCCTATGCGCTCCGCAAGAAGCATAAAAGAGAGCTCTCCCTCATGGGCCTCAACCTCGTCTTCCAAATTACGGTTGCCCTCATCCATTAAGAACTGCGCCTGATCAACCAAGTTAATAGTCCAATTAATCCATGTGTTGCATACAATCAAACTAAACGAATTTCTTTAAAAAGCACCAGTTGAATAAATGTTCTACTCTTGAACTCCAGGCTATGGAACAGTATGGGAAAGAGGCTAGAGTGTAATTTGGTCTTGAATAACTCGACAAGAACGGCATCTTTGTGTGGGAAGGGGCTCACTCTGACTGGGGAACCTAGATTTTCTTACCTATGACCTCTTCTTTATGTACAAAGTCTTTATAATTTGCGTTTTTACTGCTTGCTTCTGCTGTTGCGCTTGTTCATTTGAGCCGCGGGGTTCACAAGCAAGAACAGAGGCAATAACCATGGGAAAAAATGCGTTACGTGAAACAAAGTCTTAGTTGGGATTGAGCTTGCGAAGTAGGTCGATGGGCTAATTGCAAACACGTCCTCGTAGGGTTTTCAAATCACACAACCAAAATTTTGCAATAGCACCGCACAAGTCTCTTACAACCGAAGAGAAGCCCAAATGAATGTTCAGAAGCCATAGTGAGATGCATTCAAGAGCTGAAGGGTTTTGGCATGTGTATGACGAGAATTGAGCAAATCATGGGTGCCTACGATTCGTTTCCAAATCTGCTATTTTCGTCAATTTTTCGGCTCATTCATTACTTAGTCCAAGAATGATGCATGCCGACATTCTTAACCAACAAATTATTCCTCACAATCCTCCAACACAGGTTCATTCAAAAGATAAAAAGAATCAGAAACCCAGCAGGATGACCCACCTGCAGTTGCCCCACCTTCGTAGGCTCCAGTACCCGCCGCAGCTTCCTTCTGAGCCCCGGTTCCCGAACACACGCTCCAAGCAAAATATTCTATGGAAGAATCTCAAGCAGAGAGACGACATACACTAAATTCCTGACACACAGTTGGCGAGAACTGCCAGCAGCCTCGCAAGGGTGAGGGTGCAGGCGCGGCGATCGGCGAGTCTAGGTTTTTCAGCATGCCACTTATCTGAATAGCTCGCATCCTAACACCCGTTCTTGATCACTTCTGAACAGCACAATCTCATAATCCTTCTCAAATTCTCGCCACTCCAAATCAGATAAATCCCCCAAAAACAAAAGAAGTAGAAAGTAACAAGTGTAAGAACGATGATGAACCACACATTTGTTTCATTGTAAGTACGAACTTAACGTTTGTGCTGAGAAGAATAGGCGGGCCACTCCTGCTCAAAACAGAACTTTGTCTACTAGAAGCCATTTCGACAAGTGAATCGAATGTTTAATGATACAGCAGATCTGGTATCGATTGGAGTAAATATCAGTGAGACGACTCAATCTATTGGTTAAATCTTCAAACACACACTGCCTTCATGCAAAGATCGTGCAATGATGGTCCAGAAGCGTTTGAACCCCTGTGGTTAGAATCGCACCTCTGCCATCCCAATTGCGTCGTAGTACAGCATCAA